>NNCF01126223.1:323907-358911 GCA_002313205.1 Laupala kohalensis | reverse complement strand
AATAAATTACATGTTCTAATAATACAATGATCTACAATATAACACTGGTTGTAATCGTGCAGCATATAAAATCGTGATCCGAGATTAATATTACAAAAAACGTGTTTTAGATTACAACAAATATAACTAAAACTGAAATCTCTTTCATTAATATATTCAAATGAAATTGTGAAATACAACAACAGATTCTTGTTATCTTTCTTTGTTCCTACTTCTCTCTTTCTCCCTCACCCTCTCTCTCTCTCTCTCTTCACCGTCACTGGATACACCGTCATTGGATGTGAATTCGCGACTAAGGACGTTCGTGTGGGTGGAAGATTCCAAATACAATGAGAAACATGAGATGCACACTATCTTCTATTCTCCTTTAAAAATAACATTAAAATGACATATCTACAAACACACTCTTTGGATTCTCACCATTGGTAAACGAAAAAGTATGCGATGTGAGTGGAAATTATTTCACTGCATCTATACCAAACTTTACCGATGATGCGGATTAAACATATACTAATTACACATGAATACAGTATATTTAAGAAAAATAAAATAGTTGGAACAGTTTTTGAATATTTTTCAAAAGTATAACCTTCAAATGAAGTAGACTTTGCGTTCAAGTAAAGCGAAAGTTTAAATCACCCGCGCAAATTCTCTCTCTTTCTAGGTATTCCTGGTTGAAATTATTTCTTTCATCTACGACTATAAGAAGAAAGGTTTCAAATACCTTATCTGATCAGACGGCCTCGTCTTACTCTGTAGAGGGGGAATTTGAGTTTATGGAGCTTAGTAAAATTGGACGATGCGATTGCTATTTTATTGCTACGAAAACTGTTAGTTTAAATTTATAGAGCATATACCTTTTCCTTTAGTAAACATTGTTCTCCAAATGTATAATGTTGTAAATCTAGATGCTATATGAATAAATATTTATTGAAAATATGGTTTGGATATATATTACACCCGTTTCCTACTCAATATTTTTATTAAAATAAAGTTTTAATACTTGGGGTATAATTACGTGAATTTCTTTTAGTATCATTGTTTTCTTTAAATATAAATTATTTGCTTTTAAATTCAATATAAAATTTTTTTGCACATGTTTATTGAAATTTTGAATAACTTTTCTAAACTCCTCGTAAAATATATCATTGAACACTTTCATTTACACATGAAGAAACTAAAATATCGAAACTTAAAGAGAACATGAATATGAATTATTTTATAGGAAATTGTCCTGTTGTCGCCAGATGAAATTTGTCCCTGCCTTGTTGCCATGTGTGTCGTAATGCTACGTTGCCGAATTGACAATTTTACAGTGTTTGTTTGCGATTTTCCCAAGCAACGTGAGAGCACGAATTAAGGTTTCGTTCATTACAGCTCCCAATCTGGTATTTCGAGCTGAATTGTGGTATAAACCATTTTCAAAAATCGCAAGTGTCACTAGGATTCGAACCCACCTTGTGGTGACAGAACAATAATAGCAGTGCTTTAGTATTCTCAGCCAATTACACTTTTGCTGGGGGGGGAGGTAAAATGTCTGTTGAAAAATTCGAACAAATAAATAGCCACTCAAGTCTGCGTGTTTTAGTCGGTTTGACAATGAATGACTTTTTTTCTTGATTTGCCTGTTGAAACACCGCGGGGTTTAACATTTAATAGATTCATAAATAATATAATTAATTGAGTTGAGAGTGCAATTACAATTAAAATTATTTTATTTGATACTAGAGCTTTGTAATGTTTGTAATAATAAAGTGAAATTATACTTTGAAATTAAATTGATGTCATCCTCAGAATTATTTTTATAATTCTGCATAATATCATTATTTAGTATACCTTTTTGAAATAAATTCTTTTAACTGCGTCTCTAAGTAGTAATGTTTCCAATATCTTATCTTATCTGATCAGATAACCTCGTGTTTCTCTGTGGAGAGGGATCCTGTCTTTCACGGACTGAGGGTAGTAATCCTTGTGAACTATTCTACTGCCATGTGAGGGGTATTGGACTCGTTACCAATACAGCCCTTTTAAGGGCTCAAAAAATAAAAACAAAGAAATCTCTAACTTGATCAGCGTTAAATATTTTGTGTACAAGATGTTTAGTCTTATAGATAACAGTTTGAAACGGAAAAAAATATATGCAAAGCTAAGTGGATTAGAACTCGGCAAGATCTCTACATACTTTCTTCCTAGTGGGCATTTACTTAACCACTGTGCCACTGTGCCCGAGTAGAAAATTATTATTCTATTTTCCTTAAACTCGGTGTTTCAAGAGGCAATTCAAGAAAAAAATGTCATTCATTGTCAAACCGACTAAAACACGCAGACTTGAGTGGCTATTTATATGTTCGAATTTTTCAACAGATATTTTACTTCCTCCAGCAAAAGTGTAATTGGCTAAAAACACTAAAGCACTGCTATTATTGACTTAGAAAAATTAATGGGCCCTTTTATGTTATCAGTAGTGTTGTGTCGTAGTATAAAATATTGCAAAATATAGTGTTTTTCCATATTGGCGTATCAATTCTGTATTTTCCGTGATCCTTCAACCGTTCTCCCGGTCGTACATTCCTGATTCTAATTTGTGTCGGTGTTTTCTACATCTTCTAAAAGTTTGTAGAATGATTTGTGGAACATTCTATAGCGAGAAAATAGAAACGATGGATCTTGGATATTTTTCACATATAGATGTACTGATTGACGCGACACCTGCACAACCTGTTTTGAGATATCCGTACGCATGACCTCTACACATTCTGATAGACTTGAAGGAATTCAAGGCAGAAGTCATGGATGGTAAAATTTGACTTGTGTTGAAGGGTTAGCGGTAAAAAAACAGACTTAAATTTTGATGTATTTTTATTCTCCATATAATTCTGTATTTTTAACTGATGTAATAGGCTTTCTAAGAGTATGACCTATCCATTGTCGTTTTTTAAATTTGTTTCCCGATAGGTTCTTTCTCAGCCAATTTCCACAGTGCATCATTTCCTATTTTTTCAGGCCAGTATATCTCATGGATTTTCCGCAAGCATCTATTAACAAATGTCTGCAACCTAGATTGTGTGAAGGTATTCCATCTCCATGTCTCTGCTCCATATAATAAGATGACTTTAACCAGACTTCTGAAGAACTTCATTTTTGTTTTCTTTGAGATGCACTGGTTTCTCCAAACGGGATACAGATTTATCAATGCTGCATGGGATTTGTGTATTCTATTGAAGACATCTTCATCAGAGCCTCCAGTTTTTGATATAACACTACCAAGGTACACAACTGATCAACACTCTGTTTGTTCATCTGACACTTTCATCTGTCGGTTAGTTCTTGCATTGATTTTAAGTTCTGTGCTATTAAAGATATTCACTTTGAGACCTGTACCAGAGGTTTCCTTGCACAGAGAGTCCACTTTTTCCTGCATATCACTAAAACGCTGGGTAAGTAGACTCAAATAGTCGGCATAGTCAAGAACCCCCAGCATCTCCATACGGGTCCATCTGATACATTCCCCTCTAATTTACCCCTGTTATCGATCCATTTACAGGTTCGATCTAATGAATTATTTTATCATTTACTTACAAGGCATTACTGGCTAGGCAATACGGGAATCATCCGAATGTTGTGAGAGGAAGGACCGGCTGGGAAATGAGTTCAAATCAGGATCCAAGTCTAATAATATTTATTCTAACTCATCATCGATTACAGCTGTAATCTTTCCCCACCAAAATACATTGAATTTAATTATGAATACATTACATATTTTTAGAGAAGGCACATCACTACATAAATCAAATACAAAGCATCTAGTACAATGTACTACTGTTCCACAGATATTCCTCCACCGGAATGACTATCGCTCGTGTTTCTCAATAACGAAAAGTATTTAATACATTTACTGATCAATCAAGAAGTGATTCTAAAATAGTATACACATAGGAAAGCAAAAATAGAACTGAGTCCGTGCTGAGGGCACGTCTTGCGGAGTGTCGCTCTCGGCAGACACTCGTTCCTAAAATGAATTCTCCGGAGTGCACGTCTCCACGTACACTGCCCGTGCGCTCGCTCGTCGGCCACCTGCAAGAAGGAGCATGTTGGAGGGGGAAGGGCCAGTCATATATATTTTATTATAATGACGACACTTTTACGGTTCTTTATTGGTTGGTCAAAGCTTACGCCACTAGGGCGTGATGCTGACATCCCTGATCTCACGCCTCGGAGGAAGACTTCGGAGGGCGGAGGCGGTCAGCGGAAATGGCCTTTCCGCTGCCCAAGGGTTTCGGCTGGGCGTACGTGGAAGCCTCATAAATTGTGACCAGTCAAGATGTTTCTGACTGCAGTCAAAGCAATAGTCGGGGCAGCGAAATAAATGAAATTTTCCACTGTTTAAGTAGTACCGTAACACATCTAATTCCACGTTTTGACGTTGTTGCCTTCTTCATTACATTATCAAGTACCAAAAGGAACAGAAATGGTGATAAAATGCATCCTTGACGAACACCAGATGTAACATGAATTGGTTTGGACAATTTTCCATTGTAGATTACCTGGCAGGTGTATCCATTGTACATGTCTTGTATGATATATACTATTTTTGATGGTATTCCATACCTGTTTAATACCCTCCTGAAAATTTGATGAACGAGGGAATCAAATGCCTGTTCAAAATCAATGAACATGATGTATAGCGTGGAGTTTCATTCCATGCTCTTGTAGCAGCATCCCATGCTCAGAATGTATACTCAGAATACTGCTACATATTATTATGCTATACCGAGAACATTATCACTCCATGTTATTAACATGTAAACACGCGAAAGACATTCTGTGTTTACATCAAGACTCAAGACAAACGAACGTTGTTTACTCCAAACGTTCTGCGGACCATAAGTAAAGCATGCTAGACAAACGAACATTTGTTTGCTTCAAAGAACAACAAATATCTACACGTTTCTAGATAAGAAATGAACGTATGTTTATGGATTACTAAGTGGTCAATTGCGACGAATCGTATGTTTATGGATTACTAAGTGGTCAATTGCGACGAATCGTGAATATTATGAAAGTTAACAAGTGATTTATATCCACCAATTGGTAGGTTAACAAGACGAAATAAATTTGTTGATTTTGACTAGAAACCATTCTAACTAGATTCTTACTCGAGAGCTCACGCTGAGTAGACCTCTCTGAGAAAGTGAACCTGACCGCTGCGTCAAACTTGGATCAACGTCCAGTCCACGGATTAAACGAGAAGAAAATTCCTCGCCATCCGGGCTCGGATTCCTTCCAGTGATTGAACTCTGTGAAGTGATACTTCAAGATTTGATACGACTCCAGATTCGTGAGTTTACTGCAGATTACTTCTGCACCAAAAAAACATTGCACTTTCAGGAATTTACTGACGATTTTCGATGTGCCCTGCTGTCGTTGGCACCAGATAGTTTCTTCGTTATCTGTTATACGTTTTATTTATACAAGCATTAAATTTCGCTTTATTTTTCAAGTTGTATGTTACATGTTATTTCATTTCATAAGAAATAAAACTTGTCCATTTTCCTGATCTTATAACATATTTATTTTGAAAGGGGATTTCGTAGTGGAACAGTTCAAAACCTGTGAAGTAACGAAATATCATCACCCCCCGACAAAATAAAAATATTGTTGACTCCCGACGTGATTTGAACACGCGATCTCACTCAAAGTGATCAAAGATTTTTTAAGCAGGGTCACAAATAAATATATTGGTGACCCCGTTACGCAATTAGAACACGCATTCTCTAATTAATTTAGTTATTATTCTTTCACTAAACGTGTTATATAATTCTGAATTCTGTGTCGTGATTTTGCGAAAATATTTGCTTAGTTGGAATAAAATTTCTATTAAAAATTTTTTCGCTCTCACAGAGTAGTTAGTTATTATGTGTTAATTTAATTTCTATAATGTGTGTTATATATGTGTTAATATTTCATTTTTCCTTGTTGACATTCGTGGTCTACCATTCCACTAGTGACTATCAATGTTAAATTCCCTTTACAGGTGAATTAAATGTTAAATAGTCTTAAAATGTTAATTTTTTTACGGGTGAATTTATTGAAATAGTCTTAAAATGTTTTATGATAACGCACATACGACGCTGTACTCGATCACGACCACATAATCGCTCCCACGCTTTTGGAAAGACGAACCACGAGAGTGGTTCGAGTTTGCGGAAACCAATTTAAATGCGGAGGTAGTTACTACCCAAGTTGAAAAATACTTCCACCTAATCGTACGCCCTCCCAGTTTTTATGTCATCTAAAAAATCTTTCTGGAACTGTACACCATGATAACTCGTTTTTATCAGAAATATGGTTGAAAGCCGTACCAGTTCAAATTCGAGCTATCTGCGCAGTGGGATGTACAAGGGACTTGTCAGAGTAAGCGGAACTCGCCGACAGAATTGCCGCACAATAACCCACTTCAAATACCGTAGCAGCCGCTCGTGTAACTACTCCCTTTTAAATTCCCGTCTCAACGAGCACTAACAACATAGAAGTAACTTCAGATCCCAGAATGAACTATATAATGAAGGCATTATACACCCTAACCAAACAAATGGCCGAGTTACAAGCACGGATATCTCAATGTAATTTTCGGAGCGAACAACGTAATTTCAGTCCTCGATCCAGATCGCGATCTGACGCTTGTAGGCATCATGTAAATACGGAAACGGCGCCAAGCGATATCTCACTCCTTGCAGTTCTCGAACCCTGCTCTCCGGGCGTCGTTCCACTGGAACGGCTTGTTTCCGTCTTTGTTTTCTCCTGAGATGGCGTCAATCAACGCAGCTTGGGGTACAGCTACCTTCGGGATAAATCTTCTGTAAAAGTTTAAGATTCCTAAAAAGCGTCGCATACCTCGTATGGTAGTTGGTTGTTCCATCTGGCTTAATGCACTGACTCTGTCTTCCGGTTGTCGGATGCCTTCTGCATTGATAGTGTATCCCAAAAAAATTAATTCTGAGACGCCAAATGTGGATTTCTGAATGTTGATGACAACTCCGTTGCCCTTCAGCCTCTGGAATAGTGTCTCGATATGACGTTTGTGTTCCTCTTCGACTCCGCTGAAAACTAAAATGTAATCTCGAGACACTCTTCCAGAGTCTGAAGGACAACGAAGTTGTCATCAATATCCAGGGCAAAATTTTTGAGATGACGTAAAAACTGGGAGGGCGTACGGTCGCCGATGGCTTCCGATAAAATCTTGTCAATTCTAGCTCTTTGCGAGTTGGCGAACTGGTTAATAAGGAATTGCTTCGAATTGTCGTATGCCATACTGTTGTCAGATGTCAGTAACGTAACGTCAATGTCTCTTATCACTGAGTTATCCAAACTACCAACAACAATTGTGTGATCGGGAAGCTGATTCCCCTCATGCCGAACTGCGCTTCTGCGTACGCGAACCAAGCCTGCGGCGTGTTCTTCCAAAAGCTTGGAAGTGATAATGTCATCGCGGTCGGGATCTGCGAGGAAATAGGGGGAAATAATGCGTTATCGTTTGGCATCGTGAGATGATTGCAAAAAAATTCACTTGTATGAATTGGAAATGACAACTTATGGTTGACAGAAACAACCTATATAGCAAGGAAAAACGTAATGTTATAACACAAACTGAAAAGAACTGAAAAACAGAAATTAAATCAACATTAATTAAAGTAACAAAAATTGTAATAACTACCCTGAGAGCGTGAAAAATTTTATTCTAGGAATTATATTCCGACTAAGCAAAAAGTTTCGCAAAACTCTGTTCTACAATTATACGTAGGGTGTTTACGTGATATACCCAACTACGGTTCTTCATAAGACCTGCTTGTTCCTTCCGTAGCTTCATCTCCAATAAGCCTTCAATTCCGTTTAAAATATTTCTCGAAAATACTTTCCCGGGTACGAGTTTTGATACGTTTTTTTGGTATTTTAGTTACCAATCCAATCTTCCAATTCAGCTAGCACTTTTTCCTGCATCCACACTTTCTTAATAAGGGGATGCAACATACGTGTTGCCGTGTCAATGACAGCTGTGAGTATTTCGGGCCATATATTGTCCTTCCCCGAAGATTTCCCATTCTTTATAGATTTCAGAGCTGCTTTAACTTCGTTTTGACTAGGGCATGCTGTACTGATGTCTGATGTCTATCAGCTGACAATTTGGCTCAGAACAATCATTTCCGTCAACTATTGCAACCGATTCGTTCAGCAAGTCTTGATAAAATTATGTCCATCTGTTCATCTGGTCGTCTTCTCCTGTGAGCTGTGTACCCTCTTTGCTTTGTAGTGGATAGATGAACTGTTTTCTTCCGCCAGAGTTACCGCATTATTCGATAAAGTTCCTTTAAGTCGCCTTAACCTGCAGCCACCTTAGCCTGTTCTGCAACATCATTCACCCATTTCCGCTTATCTCTCCTTGCACTTATTTTAATAGATTTGTTAATTGAGTTATACTCTGAAGTGACTTTTTCCTTCTGACTTTATGTTTTGCAAGAGTTATGTTTTTGCTTTAGAAGTTGTCTTTGCTCGATGAGATTGCTCATCCAATCCTTCTTGAGGTTGGCTTTGTATCCCATGGTTTTCTTACTGACGTCCAGTAAATTTCTTTTGAGAGTCTCCCAATTTGTTTCCACGTCATCCTCTGTGTTCATTTCACTTAACACCTGGAATCTATTTCGCAACTCGAGTTTGATTTGGTTTCTAACCTCCTATCCTCTGATTTTAGCGGTATCTAATCTCTTGTCTTTTCATTCAAATTTTCGTCAGTATTTTCATCCTGACGCTTGCGACTACCAAGTGATGGTCACTTCCAATATCTGCGCCTCGTTTATTGCGTACTTATAGGAGATATTATCTCCATGCTTTCTTATTAGCAAAGTGATCTATCTGATTTTCGGTATTTCGATCAGGAGAGATCCAGGTAATTTTGTGGCATAATTTGTGCGGAAGTAATATTCCTTCTATGATTGGCTCTTGATCACCACACAAGGTATTTAGTAGTACTCCATTTTCATTCTCTGTACCTACTCCATGGGGACCTATCACCCGTTGAATCCCACGATTGTCACAACCTACCTTGGCATTTAAGTCTCCCATTACAATAACAATATCTTATTTCTTGGCCTTGTTGATAGTGTCTTTCAATTTGATATAGAAATCAGTTTTGCTCACTAAGTCACTTGTCCAGTGGGGGCATAACACTATTAAAAAACGTTCCTTAATTTTGATCTGAACTTCGTTGATATGATTCGGTCAGAAACAGGATGCCACTCCATGAGACTTCTATGGAAGACTTTTGTTAACAATATCCCAACGCCATTTCTTCTGTTCTCACCTTCTGCTACTCTAGAATAAAGAAGAGTAAAAGTTCCACCCTTAGTAGACAGAGATCCGAAACCTTCCCATTTAATATCATTATATCGCAGTCAAGTTTATAACGTTCCATTTCTTTCAGTACCTGACTGAGTTTGCCAACCTCATCCATAGTTCTTGTGTTCCAATATCCAATTTTCAATACCGTTTTCATGGAAAACGTTGTCCTCGTTTCTGTCCGGCTATTTCTCACATTAGTTTCGTTAATCAGTGTAAATTTTCAGAGAGAGGAGGTGATTGGCCTAGTCTCTCCTAGTGCCGTGAAGGGGCTGCCTCCTCAAAGCATGGGCACAGTCCCGCGTGCGTTGCTGTTATGCACGCCAATTCTCGATCGTCATTAACTTGTTCGTGATATCAGGGCCAACCACGTGAAAGTGAGGATGGAAGTTGAGTGAGAGAGGCTTTGTTTTGCGCGTCATCAACTCTTTCCCCCCCCCCCCAAATATTCGATGGGAGAATAATAAGTTTGAACATTATCAAAAATTACTTCAATTAATTACACGAAATAATTGATTGTTGTATGAATTGCGATTACACTACAACTTTCATACGTGCAGTCAATAAAAATTATTATAGTAATGAAAAATAATTGAGCTAGTTACGTGTTATTTGTTACTGAAAAACTTCAAGAAATTTTGGGGGGTTGTATAGGCAACACAGTAGATGAAGATTTGATAAGGAACTCATTTTCAGAAAAGTACCGTTACGACGAAACATAAATTCGAAGATGGAATGAATTCATGATAAGCAAATCGAAATGCTCATACTATGAAGTTCGTTGTCTCATGGCTCAACTTATCTGACTGCTTTTACTTTCTCCTCATTTAATATTCAGCCGTTGATCAACACATTACGGGACTCATGAATACACACATTTGTGGAGCATACAGAGTAGTGGATTCTCCGCTAATTGCCATGGGAATGCGATCATGATACTACGGGTTAACCATATAATTTAAAATATCTTAAGTCTTAACAGTTATTAATATGTATTTAGCAGGGTTGTTGGTATTGAACGAATATGGAATTAAAGCATTCTACGGGGAACGAGGATCATCAGTAATGTATGTAACGCTTATAAATAAGTGGACCAGGTTAGAAGTACAGGAATGGCGAGTTACAGAAGGATTACTCTGTAACCATCGGGGGATACAAAAGGAAAAGAAGTCAGTATTATTCAAAACACAAATATTGATTTTATAAGAATTAATTAGCTAAAAGCCAACAAAAAAATAGGAACAGTTTAAGAAGAAATAGCACGATATGAATCTTCAATGATGGACAGTAGATGAATAGATAGATCAATTGCAGTTAGGACTGTAACAATATATATAACAATAAGAGATGAGAAATATTGTGGATGCATATTACTTGATATAAAAGGAGCATTTGACAATGTCTGGTGGAGACATATAGTTAATACATTACAAAAGAAGCAATTACCAGGGTATCTATTAAATATAGTTAAGTCTTATTTTGAAGAAAGATCGATACAGTTAACATTAGGGAATGCAGAAATAATTCAAAGGATCAGAATTGGTTGCCCACAGGGTTCATCGAGCGGTCCATTGTATTGGAACCTAGTGATGGAAAATATTTTATGGGAATTGGAAGAAAAAGAGGTGCAAATGGTTGCGCATGTTGATGATCTAACTGTGTTGACATATGCAAAATTACGGCGAGCGTTATAGCAAAAGATAAAGGAAGTAATAGAAAACTGTACGAAAATATGTGTCAATTTGATTTAGAAATAAGAGCATAAAACACAAGACTAATGTGGTTTGGACATGCGCGAAAAAACCAAAGGGATTTAATTGTCAAAATTAAGGGAACAAATGTAAAGTGGTCAGAAGTAATAGATATCTTGGTGTAGTACTGGATGACAAGATAAGCTTAAAAGAAAACTTAAAATACATAAAGAAGCGTGTGCAACAAACCTTATATAGTATGCTCTGTGTTGGAATACACCATTGTGGTATAGCTAGGAAAAACCTAAAATTATCATATACAGGTGCACTATGGCAAATAATGACACACAGATGTGTGGTGTGGGCAGAGAAAATGGTAAGCATCTGCTATGAAAGGAAATACAGATCTATAGAGAGACTGTTTAATGCACATAACTGGAAGCTAAAAGACGGTGTCCACTAAAGCACTAAATGTGATTACAGGCTTGATGCCAATCGATCTCTATGTGCAAAAGATCAAAGGAAGATATTACCTGAAACAGGAAGGAAAATTAACTGTGAACGATATGGAATAAAGGAAAGAGGATAAAACGTCAAGGGGAAAATTAACTAAAATACTACTTGAAGCTTGGCAAAGACGATGGGAAATAACGAGGAAGGGAAGAGTAACATATGAATATATACCCCATGTAAAATATGCAGAAAAAACAAAAAAATGGTTTAATCCACCAAAGCCAATGCAAGAATTCATTGCAGGACATGGAAATTTCCTAACATATTTGAAGAGATTTGGGAAGAAAACAGATGGGCTGTGTAGGTGTGGGTTATATCGAGAAATGCCCGACCACGTATTATGGGATTGCCCAAAGTATGGACATGAAAGGGCAGATTATATTGAAGAGTATAAAGACAAGATGTGTAGAATATCAAACAGAAGTGGACATTAACAACAACATAAACAAAATATCGAATATTAGAATACTTTACAATATGCGTAGCAGGAATAAGAATGGAAAATGCAAAAGAGATGGTAAAATGTAAGAGATCCTTGTTTTGCTTATTGCTATGTATACAAGGGGACCGTTAAGGTCGAATAAATAAATTGAAAAAGATAGGTATTTATCCTAGACATTTATTTGTACTATTTAGATACTTACAGTATCGTCCCTGAGTGTTCCAATTTTTCGTAGCGTGCCCATATCCAGCAAGATGGCAAAGGTCTGTATGTACGTAACAGAAAGATACTTGAACACAATATAGTTACGTAAGTAACAATATTTACTTACGTAACAGAAAGATACTTGAAGATAAGAAAAAGATACTTCACTGAAAAACTTAAAAGGTACGAAAAACTTAAAGGATGCGACACATCAGTTGTATTCATTGAGCATACGCCACTGATACCGATATATTATTAATTTACGGTGAAGCTAGACATGAAGGTAGACATCACCTTTTCTATAAACTTATCCAAACTACACATTTCCGGAAATTGCTTCATTATCAAAAATTAAATCATAAATGTAATTAAAATGTAATTTAAAATGAACAAGGTCCTTGTACAAGCTTTAAAAGTGTGTCTGTTTTCCTTAAACACGTTGAATGTATCTTTTAATTTCTGCTACTGCGAAGAGACTTAAATCATGGAACTTTCTTTCAATTACCAACATACTTCTACCTTGTTCCAAACAAAATTCTCTCCAGTCTGCTCTCTATGCTTTTGCGGTCCTTTTTTCGACATATATTGCATATGAGCATCCACTAGAGTGAATCAGTGCTTATTTATTGATTTTGTTATCATTTTAAATATAATTTTATTTTTAATAATAAAAGGGAATGGAATATCTGTAACATGGAAAGTACTTCATGAAATTATAAAAAGAGTCGAAGGAGTCCTCATCAGAATTCCATGCGAGCGAAAAAGATATATGGCAAGTATTAATGGAAGAGGGCTAAAAAATAAAATCCTACTGGTGACAATGCCGGTTACTGATGAGGATGACTATCAAGTTCACAGTTTCATCCGTAATCTGAGCTCAGATTCCGTAGACTATTTTAGGCGTCGAAGATTAAAAAGCGGTAGAAGAAGGAACAGAAAAGGCGAAATACATTTGACAATTTGCCTGCGGAAAACAGATTATGTTATTAATCTACTGAAATACCTGAGTAAAGCGTGTGATAAATTTAAAATATTCATCTGTATTTCCACAGAAAATGTGGAGACAACGTCTCATATCCAGATACGAGTAGTAAATTACAATTTAAATGTCTAAAGAATTAATGCATCTGTATTCAAAGCAGATCAAAGTTAAGACATGAGGTTTAAATTTCCTTTATGTTTTCAAAAGGATGTGAATATGAGAATGCTATATTGTGTTCAAGTACGATTATGAGACGTTTTCGATCTCTAGGAATGCCAAAACACTTCTACTATTAATGACTGAAACCAGATAAAAATCAAAAAAGTATTTTATTTGATTCGATATCTGTAAAAGGTTGATGTATGTTCTATAGAACAAATTCGTATATTACGTTTCCCAGCTACGAACAAAATTTTTGTACAGGTCTTCAACTTCTGTAACATTTTTGATGAACATATTTAGCCAATTTTCAACATCTTTCTCGCACATATTTGTACGCTCTGCGCTTTCTTGGGTGCAGTACTTCATATATTTATTAAACTCCTGTAACGTCATAAATTCATGAGACAAAGAATACAATATGTATATACAACTATTTTTTTCTTACTATAAGGGGAGGCATCTTACTTGAACGAGGAAAAATTTACTATTTGAAATACTGACTAAAATATATTTTAAGAAAGCATTTTATATGAATTTACTTTCTGGAAATCATGAGCTAGAGATGAAACGTTCATTGGTTCTGTTACAACTGTTGTCCTCGCTTCGATGTTCGCTAAGCAAGGATCTGGGACAATTTCATTCTCTTTCGAGCTCCTGCCATCCTTCGTCACATCCCATGTCTCAGACAGTGGGTCGATACTGAGACGGTACTCTTGTGGGACGTTATTCTTATTCGTTGACTCGTCAATTGAAATCTTACCTGTAATAACAAACGAAATTATCAAAATATATATTTCAATCATGCACTTTAGCCTACACCTGAAAATAAATTTGACGAGTTGATGGACGGTTAAACGAATTGTTGTGTGTACATGAGAACGTAATTTTACCCAAATTCTTCCGTGCGTGAGCTATCGGTACCAAGAGTCAGTTACATTCAACGAGGTGCAACGTGAGAAAGCCACAGGTGGAGTAAAATGTTCGCTTAATTGTTTTGTTCGTAAAAGCAACAGTATTATCGAGACTCAATAAATAGAGCATATTAATACGAGTTTAGAATAAAATCTATGTGGGAGCAGAACTAGTTGTTCCATCAATCGGATTGAGGAGGGAGAATTCTCCTTAACGCTAACTTCAGAGAAAAGAAAAGTGCTGTAGATGTTGCACAGAGAACTTCAAGTTTACAAAACACTACACGCTATAACAGGAAATTTTAAAATTAAAATCTAAATTTTATTGTAAAAATACAGTACAAACTGTGTATGATCACGTGGAGGACAATAAACTAATTTACTCTCCGGAAGCAAGCAAGGGACCATACCATCAATTCCGATCAAGGGCCCTAAGGCAGAGGCGGATTCAAAAATTTAAGCAAAATTTCCTAGATAAGATAAAAAGTTAGCTGCGAGACATAATACTAATAGAATATCAATATGTTTGTAATTTAACGCAAAAATTTACATCTACAAATTATTATCGAACAATAGATTATTCTGAGTATAGTGTTTAAGAATTGAAATAACACCAAATTCACGATTTATTATTACAATAAACATGCCCCTAGAGAACCTGTATAAGAAATCCGCCCCTACCCGAAGGAAAAACGGAGAAAAACACTAGCCAGGATGGGGCTACAGAATTATTGTACACAACCGTGCCAAAGTTGAGTACACATAAAACTAAATTAATATGAGCCATACGGCAACACAATCATGCAAGAAAATAGTTTTTGAAATTGTTATAAGTTATTCAAAAAAGTGCTACAGCTATGGTGTGATAAAGTACAAGACGGATTTAACTTTTATTAAAATCATTAAAGTCTTTTACAGTGTAGAAGAACTGGTGCAGGAGGTAGTTTTTAACCGCGGATTTGAAGATATTCAATTTCATAATATCTTTTATATTATTGGACAGGGAATTAAATAGAACGATTCCCGAATTCCCGAAACACACCCATAATCCTGGAAGCTAAAAATTGCATTTCTTTTTCTACTTTGATGGAAAGAAACTAAAATAATTTTATTCTGTATTCGAAACGCTAGGTGTGAAACTAAATGGTTAAGTTCGTTGCTTACATATAACTAGTTTCGTAAAGTGTGAGAACACAGAAAAAATATAATTTTTTAGAATTTTCCTTTGCTTCTAATGTAATCAAACTAAAACATGACTTTGAAATATGCTTTTTTGAAGCTATCGTGCGAAACCAGGTAGGATTTGTTGATCTATGAAATATAGTAGAGCTCTCTAGACATGTCGCACGTATCAAAACGTTATTAATTTTACTATGTTATGAACGAAAACAATGTATATTTTTGAAAACTGTTGTAGCACCGTACAACACTATTTTACTTTCTCATGTTCATCAATTTTACGAGTACAAAAAGACAGTGAAACGTCTCTATAACGGACATTCAAGAGAACTTAAAATTTACCCACTATTGAGAAGTGTCCGATTTGGGGAAAAAAAGGTCAACGTAGAGTAAAATGATGAAAGTGAAAAAATATCCGCTATTGAGAAGTGTCCGTTGAGGGAACTTTCACTGTACAGCGTTACTGTGTTTCGGTTTACTGTTTGATGTTCGGCTAACATCAGGGACGTATGAAGTAAGCCTTACTGTTCTTACCCTTTGGAGATCGTAAGCGTTTTGCTTTCCGTATGCTCTTTTTCTTTTTTCCTTCGATGACTTCGTCAGCTTGTTCCATCAAATTACTTAATACCAACACAGGGTCAAATATAGATTCTAAAATTGCTTGTATTTGTTCAGAGACCATGCGCATGTCATCTTTGTATAAACTTTTCCTTTCTTTCAAGTAGGCCTGTAATACCAAAATTCACGTATATAGACATTTCTTGATAAAAATATTTTGTGTGCATGATTGAATAAACATGACATATAAAATGTTTTTCTTCTCTTTATTTATGTATTTACAGGTTGGCTCAAGAAAATAAGTGATTTTAAATAATAAGTTGAAATAAGTTGAAGTCCACATTTCTTATGTAGAAATTTTACGATAAATTGTACGTAACTCGAAATAAGGGATTATTCCCCATTTTAAAAATTCGCAAATAATAAACAATAATAAAAATCGCAAATAATGTATCCGATACATTCAGTTGACTCAATTATTTTCCTTTTCAAGTCAGAATGTTAATTTATGGAGTATACATTACTCACTGGAATGAACGATCTGCAATGACTAAGTTGAAACTGTCATTAGATATTCTCACTTCTTCAGTGCACTTGTAAGACAGGAATATAGTTTTGGGCATGAGAGAAGTTTGTAGGCACTGAGTTTTCTCCGAACTTTCTATAGTCCAGACTCGAGATTTGAAATTGAAAAAATCGGGGAGTTTTGGAACTTCACAATATAGTTATTAAGATGTAGGAAACACCTATTCAGGTCCGTCACACATTGAAACCCAGGAACCAGTACCTGCTCCATGCAAGCCATGGATATGGCCCCCATGTTATTTTCAGCTTATCGCACATTATCGGCATCCCAGTCGCAGCACTGTGGAAATACCCACCGCGTGTTGGCATTCTTTCCCGGCAGCCCTTCACCGGGAATCTGCGCTCTATCCTCTCTGAGTAGCATTTGGTACGATGACTCCGATGGAGCAGTTCGTGTGAAGGTGATTCGATATGAATATTCAGGAAAAGAAATTGTCAAGGAGAATTTGGTATATTTTCTGAAGTGTCGTATAATGTTTTGAAAAATTCTTTTAGACTCACCAGAGGACAATTCGATGTTGATTCGAAGAGATTATATAGGAAGTGCGTGCAATTGTAGACATGTTCATCCATCAATGCTAGTTTATTGTGACAAATCTAAAAATATCCATTAAATATTAAAAATAATATATCAACTCCGCAGAAATTTAAATTACCCGGTGCTGGGAAACTGATTTCAAATCCTATGAACAAATTTTTCAACTACATTTTGATTGTTACCTGTTGCATTAATCATGATGAAATTGGGAGAGAGTTCAATGCTCAGAAACCTATAGGTAGTGAAGAGAAAGCGCTACCAATACCAATTATTAAAAAAATAAAACCCTAACACAATTAAACAAAGATCAATTATACCATTTATTGTAGCAGTACTATAGCATAATTTCATATTGTTGTATGAATTTTTACCTATATGTATTGCACGTGCAATAATAGTAGTGTGGTAGTAATAGTTTGGGAGGTAAGTTAATCATCTGTACGATGAATTATTTGACTTCATAAAACTTCAATATGAATGATTTGCCTTCAAATTAAATCATTTTCAAATGTTTCTATGAATTATTTTGCTTTACATTATAGTAAGCTTACATTTGTAAATTAATGACATTGTAATGAATCTTTAAGTTTATGAAATATTTAAGTATAATAAATTTAAGAAATGTAAATTATGGAATTTGTAAATTGATGTTTTATTTCCATTTTCTAGAACAAAACACACCGCGTTTACTTCGCGTAATATCATTTAAAGTTCAATTTAAATTAGACATAGTGTTTGAAAACAATATCGAGTTTGTTGACTTAACAGTCTATTCGCTTCGTACAACAAAGAAATGAATAAACATTCATATACACAAACTTCATACAATTAAAAATGCAGTATTTTTTATTCGTGGTCTTTTAAATTTAATGTAAATATTTGGTCACTGTAAATACTGTGGTATTTTTGTTAAGTGGATACTATATATTTTATGGTTCGTTTTGTACTTGATTCTTCAGTGTTGTTACGTCGTGTTTGATATCACTGTTCTTGATAAGTACATATTTTATGATTAATTTGATTCTGATTCAGAAATGTAATTGCGTCGTGTTTGGTACATTTTTCTTTATTTTTTATTTATGTTTAAAAAATAATAAATAAACTCGTAGAACTACCCGGCGTTACCCGAATTTGAAGGGAAACGTGAAATAATAATTACTGGACTTTCAAAATTTGTAAACAAATCACAAATAAAAAATAAATAAAAATCTATTATTAAGCATTTTTAAACAAACATTCAAAAAATTACATTACTTCGTTTTCGGAACAAATATTCTGGCGAGTTTTAACATAATGTTTTTTCATAAAAACTAAAATTAATTAATAAATGCAAAATATAATTACTACAGTAACCCTTTCTTTCAATATTACTTTAAAACTAGCTGAGTACACGCGGCTTTGCTCCCGTGAATGTTGTAACAAGTTTATAACTTGATTCTTTCTCATATTGATATCCAGTGAAAACGTTATCCGTTAATGGTGGAGGTTTGATAGTATTGGTGTGTATTAATCCCTCATTTTCACTGATGTAATTGAGAAAAATGTTTTAGAAAACACCAATTTCCCATTTCACCCTTTTAGAGGCGAATATTCGAAAAAAAATTTCTTACGTGACATTTTCGATAATTTCACGCTCTTCCCGACCCTCACCTTTAGTGCTGTCGTGCATGATGTACATAATGTAGGAACGAAAAGTCATTGGAAATATAATTATTCATCTTAGAATTCACAACAACAATGGACTTGGTCTTTTTACGTTACTTTTACGTCTCACCCTTTCCATCTCAGCTCTAAGGATACCGTGTCACAATTTGAACTTAACGGCATTTATAGTTTAAAAATCTCATCAACCCTAATACTGTGGATCCGATGCAATTTTCATATTTTTGTATTTCAAAATTAGTTTTCAATTATTTTTATCCATAAATCTTTTACAACCCCTCACCCCAACCCAGGCGATGCGTTTGTTTCATGAGGGTTGAGATAAGACTTACGCGATATCGGGACTTCACAATCACCTCAACGACGTCGCAAATTATGGACTCGTCACTGGTATGTCATTTTTCATGACATCCTATTCCCCAGGGGTGCTGGAGTTTTTATACGGGTTGATTTTGAACTTTGACATCTTCGAAAATGTCACTACTAATTTCAGCGGCCCCGAAAACTGCGATCTCAACACTAATATCGGTCACTTTCGATTATTTTTACTTTTCACTCCTCACTCCCAACACAAAGCGTGTTTATTCCTTACAGGGGGTGATCGTTTACTTATCTGGTAATGAGGGTGTCACTTCACTTCAGGGGTCCCAAAAATGATTTATTAAACACTAATATCGGTAGCTTTTCTATTACATTTAGCTGTCCTTCATTATCATCCCTACTCTACGGATGCTAGGGGTATATTATTTGCAATGTGGACTGATTGTAAACTTACAAAGCACCGGGGACGCTCTTATCCACCTTAACGGCACCGGAGAGTATGGTTTGGGAACTAATATCGAATTTTTCTATTTTTATGTCATCCCCTTTTCACCCCCTCCCTAGGGGTGCAAGGGATGTCTTATCCCCACAGTGTTAGTTTTCATATAGTCAGTCATCCGTGTATACACTTTGGTAGAAATTGTTCCAGGCACTCTCGAGTTATGGTGGGGGATACAAACATAAAACATTCCAACCCCCATTTCACCCCGTTAGAGGTGGATTTTCGTAAAATCCTTCCTTAGCGGATGTCTACACCTTAAAAGGAACCTATTTTCCAAATTTCAAGTTTGTAGGAATTTTTCTAATATTTCGTGATTAGTCAGTCAGTATTTCGCTTATATATATTTTCAAAAAAGCAAGTTTTTATTTGTCACATTTCTGTCTTCTACACAATAGTTACATAAAAACGGGCGTATTTTAATGCAACATTGTGTCAAAGTTTCAAGTCAATCGACCGACTACTTTTCGAGTTTTACGAACACAAACATACGCAGGCTGAATTTTTATATATAAGATTTAATTAATAACATAATAAAAGATGCAAAGAAATGACAGAAAATTAAACACTGTAATTATATAATTAACAAAACTAGCACAAAAATACAAAAACAAAGATATCTTACTTAGTTCCTAATGTATAGGGAAAATAACATACGTTGTTAGCACAAACGATAAAAACCTGAAAAATTTGCGGCATCTCATATGAACCTATGCTTTACTGAGCAACCAACTCGTGGACGGGTCCAGTGTTGCGTAGAAAACATGGTCAATGTGTGGCGGGCCTAAATGTCCCAGGAAATAGTGATGAGCACGAAGGAGTAGGGGTATAGTTAATCTCTTTATCAGCTTTTTTAATTATATTGGAAGATATTGGTTTTAGGGAAACTTATTCATATACTAAGTTAAAACACAAAATATCCAATAAAAGTAGTCTTTTATATTTTTCTCGTAGCTATCATTTATTAGAAGAAATGGGATAATGGACAATGCGCAAGTTATTCATTGTCGGTAACTGCAGTCAGTTTTTATCAATTTTCTAGAAAACTATCAAATTCAGCAAAAATCTTAACGTGCAATATGAAGGACACTAAATTTCCTACAAACAAGACGATGCGTCGTGCACGTCCCAACATATTTCAGGCGCAAAGCACACGATTCAGCGATTTCTTGAAATCAAACTCATTTAATTGCATTGGAACGCTACGCACGTTTCATGAAGCGCGCAAAAGTATTTTCTTGGAAACGCGTTTCATGCACTGCAATGATTCTATTGGCATTTAGTGAGAAATATCTAGTTCAAATAAAGCTAGAAATGAAGTTCGAAAGCGAGAATTCGGCTCAAATAAAGGTAGAGGAAGCGGAAGCGAAGTATTCATGAAAATACTACTAGATATTAGAGAGATATCAGCGATTGTCAACTGGTGGTTCACGGACCAGTGATGGTCCACGAGAAAATTTTTATAGTTCGCAGACAAATATTGGTATTAATTTCAATAGAAAATTGTATTATAAGACGTGGGATTTCATCGTAGTGTTCGTTCATATCAAACGCAATTAAACTTTATTGTCAAAAAAGCAGTTGCAAACTGCGTATGACCACGTGGGGGTCAA
Organism: Laupala kohalensis; assembly: GCA_002313205.1. Taxonomy (NCBI): domain Eukaryota; kingdom Metazoa; phylum Arthropoda; class Insecta; order Orthoptera; family Trigonidiidae; genus Laupala; species Laupala kohalensis. Next base: position 337,661 of record NNCF01126223.1, on the reverse strand, counting down.
TAAACTAAGTTACTCTCCGGAAACAAGCAACGGACCATCCTACCAATTCCGATCAAGGGCCCATGGGTAGTGGCGGATTTAATATTCACAAAAGAAATTATTTAATAAATACCTACTGTTATCCATTAATTATTCAAAATAAGTTGTAGATTCGAGATTAATAAATCATAGGTATTATTGACATTCCCACCCAAGGAATATCCGCCACTACTCGGAGGAATACCGGAGGAAAAACCCGGGCCACGCTTTTTACCGGTGTTCACTGCGCCTAAATGTGTGTACTTTCATGAAAACTGTCTGATGAAGTCAAAGAAACACATTTCACAAGCTTGTATCCTCGCCTTAGCACAACAGGTATTTTTGGGGATTTATATTATTTGTGAAACATTCATTTTGTGAATAACTAGGTTATTCCGTAAACGTCCAGTACCACACAAACAACCAATCTTTACAACAATATAATGGATGGTTTGCGTCTGCACATTAGTTTGGAAATTTTGCTTTTTATTCTCTAAACCCATAAGCAAAAATGAGAATGCGTCCCATTTTCTAATAGCGCACTTTTTTTAAAACAAATTGATAAAAATTCTCCGCAAAAGCGCGAGACATACAAGGCGCAACACTACTTACTGTTCCTGCGACTGGAAATTCTCCACTGAGTGAACAGGTTTGGGTGTGAGATCCAAAATTAGTGGAAGAAAAGGATTTCTCAAAACTTTGGAGTATAGCACTCCAACCTTTGGGTATTGCTACCAAAATTTTGGATGTGTCATACCAAGCTTGTAACATCTAAACTATGAGATCGAGATGTGATACCCAAAGGGTTTAGAGAAATCCTTTCCTTCCTCCGAATTTAGATCTCTCATCCCAACCTAGGGTATTCACATCCATAGCGATTTCTCAGTAGAGCCATCGTCCCCAAATCGTTTTGTCAAATGATTGGTTATAAGTGAATTACTTTAGTAGCTTGAGGTGCATTACGACATTGCTCCAGAAAATTGCCTACGATCATATGATCGTGTTTCACGTCCTGAATTTATGTGAAACTCATAAATTTACCATTAATACTTACTTTGTATTGTTTTATATGTTGATTTGATACCTCACATATAGTCGATCCGGCTTTCTTCACTTCGTAAAGAAGTTGATCTAGAAGATGTTTGTTCCCGGGATAACCATGAAGAGGTTTCAATTTTTCAACCAGTTGTTCACGAGAATCTTCATTATTCATTCGCATAGCTTCAATTTTCTGTAAGAATATCTTGTGCGCTTCCCTTGCAGCATTCATTCTATTTTCGTGAACGTGACGCATAGCCTGCTCCATGTATATATTGCAAATACTTTTCATCCGTTCTGCCAGAGCATGATATGCTAATAAAATAGGCACGAAAAGATCACATAAATGATTTGTGGTTAAACATAAAACATCTAAAAAATCTAACCTAAGATTTAATTCAATGGTGGTAATAATTATGGTGATAACTCGTCATCAAGATTGCACGTTTTATACATAAGTCTTGGCGTGCAGTGAATGCGAGATTATAAAAGATATATACTAAAACTAATCATTTAACTTCAATGCATCAAATTACGAATTTTTAGGCTCCATTCGATTTGACAAGTTACGAAATTCCTTACTTTTGTTTCCAAATAACATATCAAGATCAAAACATAGGAAGAAAACTTTCTTAGATATTTAATTTCCAAAATACACCATTATCCATTTTGTAAGGTTTTAGGTTAAATCCCTAAAACGATACTGCCCATCCCGACCTACTTTTTGGAACCCTCCTACATAAATACAAAATTAAATAAATTACATAAATGTTTGAACTGTGACTTAAAATTTCTATTTAAAATTTGAGATAACTGTATCATTGTTGTTGAGCTTATTGTTATTAACATCGCTATGTCTCGTGGCGACCACACTCCGATATTTATGAGTCAGATGCTTCCTTTTGTATAAAAAGTTTGGACAAAGCTACCCTAATTCCTGAAATTGTTGTCAGTTAAAATTTGAAATCCCTCATCAGGAACTGTTAATTAAATTTCAAAATTACTATATACAAAATATCATAAAATCACAAAAGTAATGAGTAAAATGTAGTATCATATTTACCACAGGTATCATGTCATATACAGGTATCACATAAAACAATACAATAAAAAATTATTGCATTATAAGCATAGTGACACACTTTAAAATGAAGTTATGAATTGTTAAATTCATGGATTGTCACAATGTTTGAAAATATAGTATGGTAAGGCAACATGTAAGAGACCGTCCGTCAAGGTGTGTGTCACAATGTCGAGCTCACAGCTCTGCAGACCTGCACTGCGCACTCAGGTGTGCCAATATTGAGGGTTTTTTTATTGCACGAATTGCACCATCAAAGTCATAAGTGAATTTATTGCTTTCTGTTTGGTTGTTAACTGTATTGTGTATATTTATGTTTATTGATTCAGATATTAATCTTTTGTAATAATTTTGCTCATGATCTATTATACAGGTATTGTCAAAATCCATTTTATGTTTTATGTTGATGTTCTATATGATTTTATGTTTAATAGGGTGGTGTGATTTAAAATTCATAATTTTGTTAACAGAGCTGGTTTGGTGTACCAATCTATTATGTTGTCATGATTATTAACAATGTGAAGGTCATTAAAATTAATACATTTCTCATGTTCTGTTTCAAGAGTAAACTTAATATTAGGACAGAAGTTGTTGAATTTATAAAACAGTCAGAGAAATTTGGTGTGTAAATAAATATGTGTATTTTTGCAATTTTTGTATGTAAATAACATTTTTTGTACTCTATGCATGAACAAAATGAGTTGAATTGGTTAATTTTATAGGCATTATGTAATAAGAATGGTAAGAGAGAACAATAATGTTAGAAATGATTAAATATTATCAATTTATTAATATAACATATTAGACTTGTGTACAATAGTCCCAGTTCACACTACCAGCACTTTCAAAACTCGAAGAAACAATTTTGCTTAAAGTTATTTTTAAATTCACTACCGACTGGCGATAAGCAACCCTACAAAAACAAATGGTGAAAGGGTGGTGTAGGAACCTACGAAATGTAAATGGAAGCTCTAATTTCTTGTAGCACATTTTGTTTTAGTATCAAAAAAAAAAAAGAACTAACTTTGTAGGAAACAATTTTTTCCTGGTTTATTGTGCTGTAAACGAATAAAAAATGGAGAGAGCGAGTAATTTGCTTAAGTGGAGTAAAACATATTCACCATGAATTGGATCGTGTTCTTATTCAGAAACTCATTTCCGTCTTAGATCTTGAAGAGCAGTCTAGGGTCTCATTCCCCAAATCTCTCGCTAGTTGCACCTCTCCTCTTAAACAGCTCATAGGTCCACCACACAGCCCCTTCAAAGAGTTCAACTCCTTTAGAAAATTTTCTTTTACTACATTTAAAATGTTTTGAGTTTAAAGCATATTTCATAATGAGTTAATGCTATATATTCCATTCAAAAACTTCGGATCTACCATGTAACCACTCCTGACGAGGCGGTTCCCACATCCATACATTCTCTCCACTTCCTGCAGGGTAGCACGGAAGGAAAAAATCATGCGGTAGATGAGGATTTCATCGTAGCTCTTGCACATCAAATCGGAAATCGATCACTTCGAACCGATTAGACCGGAAACAATTCTAACACTCTCACCCCTTTTCAATCTTTACCATTGTTGAACAATTTGAGATAAATTTAAGATATATGCACAAAGAAGGACACAGTGCTAAAGTAAGTAAGCTTTGACGAGTAAAACGATGCTACAAACAGAAGGAACTTTTGGGGTGTAAACAATAATACGTTAATGACTCGAGAACGGTCTCTCGATGACTCCGCCTGCTTGGTAAGCAACCCTCAGCACACACGCGCTGGGCGGGTGGGATTCACGGCAGAGTTTATTGAGGAACACAATTTTGTTTCTACCATCTCAACAAGTGACATATGAAGAGGGAATCAAAGTAAAATTTTAATGGAATGGTTCATGTAAAATTAAAGTTTGCCACACCATAAAATAACTGTTCCAATATGATGGAATGCATGTATTTAACACAGTGAAATAATGCATTCCAATATGATGGAATGCATGTATTTAACACAGTGGAATGCATGTAAATTATCATATTAGTGTGATATTTAACATACTTTAGTGATTGGTAAAATTAATAGACAAATTATTGTGATGCACGTAAGTACACACGGAAAAAATCATTCATTATTTGATTGTTTTAACAATGAAACCATTTTAATCTAACATCTAAATTTTGCCTGATAATTTAAAAGTTTATTAATTTGTAAATTTTTTAAACGGCGTCCTTCGAAAAAAATGAAAAATTCTTTTACTGATTTTGAACATTTTTTTTTTAATTTTTACACATGATATATATTATATTAGGGATTACCTTTACTAGGAGAAATGAAATTTATTTAAGATCAAAATAATTTTATTTATTGTCTTTTTTAAATATACTTACATCTTCTTAATTTTATAAACACATAATAAAAAAATTAATAAAAAATTTATTGTATACACCATTTTGAGTTTTACCTCCAGCAGCAAGATTAAATAAATTTATAGATGAAGCCACCCTTGAGCAAGCAATGTAAAATTGTCTGTCAGAGCAAAAAAATCAATCGAAACATGACCAATTAGCCTAGCCACTTCACCTTCATACAAGCGGAACTTGTATTTATTCGGCATCATGTCACAGTTTATCCGAAATCTATGGAATAAACCCGTCTTTTTCAATGGAACATTTTTACACGACCCTCCCGTCACACTCCGTATATGTGGGTTCTAGGGCGGTTTACCGCCTTCCCCCACCCCATTGGAGGTCCAAATCTGACATAACATTGGAAGTGTCTCTATTCATCTCAGTATCTCACGTAGAATGAACCCACTCGCCAGGAGATTCGCCACGTGCCGGTTGAATTTTCGTTTCCTAGGCAAGAGACAACGGCGGCAACGAAGCTGCACCATTTCATTAAACGCTTGTAAAATCTAAACTATTCGTCCAAATTTTACAATTTAAAGACTTTTTCATCTTTGATAAATTCATAAAACAAAGAACCTCTTAAAATGTGATGATGATGGATTTTTTCCTTGTTAAGTTACTCTCTTAAAATGAAGTACTACACTTCTGTTTTTAATAACTTCTTATCAATAACTTTGGTTAAAACTTCGTAGATAGACATATGTTGTTCGTTCACACGATGTCGTTTACACGATCGAAGGTGAAAACCAAACCATTGTTGATCCGATGTTAAACTTTGTTCAGAAGATTGATCTCGGTTCTTTGATTTTGGTGAAAAGCGGTCTGAGTTTAACATCGGATCAACAATGGTTTGGTTTTCACCGTCGACCGTGTGAACGAGTTCAGAGTTGATCCCTATTCAGATGTTAACTGGCCTTTTTCGGGAGATTAGCGCGACCGAACTGAAATCAAGAGGAGCAGAAACAGTTCTTTCTATTGCTCTTGACTAGGAACTGTGGGCAATCATCTGTCCACTGTCCTTTTCGTGCTCAAATCAGTCGGATTTTCGTTTTACTTTTTAAGTTTGAATGGACCAGCGAAGAGTATATGATTTGATTCTTCAGGACAGGGAAACCAAAGAAGATTCTTGTATTTCATTATCTGACCAGTCTGAATAAGTAAAATAAAAAAAGGAATTAATTTATGCTTATAACGGCATGGAAAATTTTACAACATCTATATTCAACAAGCAAGTTGTATAATTTTAATAATTAAAATGTAATTGGATGGGTGAGTCTTAAAAAAAATGATTTATAATAAATTGAAAACTTATTTTATTTACTTAAAGATTGGTAATGTAGTGTAACGAGTGAGACATATTGTTTGTGAAATCGATTTTTCGAGGCACACAAGTTAGCATAGTTTTGAAACCAAGTATTTTTTAGTAATTTTATTAAGTACATGTATCAAGCAAATTAAATAACTATTCAAAATATGTATAAAATTGTAATACATGACTTAATAATGTACATCCCGAGACGTCGCGCGTATGGGATACGAAATACTTGAATAAAACTTATAGCTCAGTGAGAGATACAATTAGAATAGACCTAGTGGTATCTCCTGTAAAATAAATTGGTCTCCGAAACGGGACTAACAAACTTCACTCCCGTTTGTAGGTTGCAAGATTTTTCAAATGATTCACCACCATAGACGTATAAGAACTGTTCCCATAATTCGATCAACATAGGACATACAACATGAACTTTACCCTTTTCTCAAGAATTGATAATACTCGCAAACAGAACTGTCATATTTCATTGTTAGGTAACTTTGAAAAGTCTACTCTAAACGAAAACTGTATCTACACTGCTATTATCATGAATGCACTTGGACTCATTTGACCAGCACACACGTACTCATAAAAGTAAACAAATCTATGGTTTGGATCCGCTTGTCACCATTTGTGCACTATTGTATCGCTACGTGAGGATATAGTACATTGTAGGTTGTCTTTGCTCGACACGGTCGCATAAATTCGTGCAATAGCAACTTGGTTATATTGACCTTTCGCGCGGTGTTGAACTCAGTTATATTGATCTCTGATCACATTTCGCTTGCTATTACTTGGTGGAAGTCAAAACAGTCTTATCGACATCAAGAACGTCAACTTAAATCTTAGTTCAGTTGAACTCGGGTCAGGCACAAAGTGGTGAAAAGCGTTTTTAATGTTCTGACAACCACTCCTTCAGGGTGTTGCAATTTTTTCAAATTTGTGTATTTTGCATCTGGCGCGTGTACGCATATAATTTGACTTCATGTGGCCAATAATATTTTATAGAAACATAGGAATCGAATAAAAATATCAAATTTGTCCAAAATGTAGCCTATTGTTCAAGAAACATTTAGTTCAATATCATATCAACCCAAAAAATCAAGTAATGATTCTTACCGTTAACTTCAGATAACCATACATCCTCACATTGTAGGTGGTAGTACTTGAATCGAATAACAATTTCTAGCATACATTTCTTATATGTATCTTTTACCGACCCTCTTCTCACCAAGGGACTGGTAATTTTGGTCTTATAAAATACCTACAAAAGATAAGGATGTATTATGTATGCTCATTTTCAAAAACAGATTTTTCAGAATAGAGTTGTTTCTTTCTGTGGTAAACCGGTCGATACTTGTAAAATATTTGGCACAGTAGGGAACAAGAAGATAATACGCCTACACCAGGAATATTTTTATTTACCATTCTAATAATAATAATAATAATTGTAATAATAATAATAAGAGGAGGAGGAGTAGAGGAGGAGGAGGAGCAGATGAAGAGGAGGAGGGAGAGGAAGAGGAAGAGGAGGAGGAAGAAGAAGAAGGAGAATTACATACATTAAACTCTGGGAAGGAAAACTAGAGACCATCCCAGTGAATTACCTTAAGTAATTGAGTAAAACCCAGCAAAACCCCAATCAGGATGGCAGGTCAAACGTGGAATAGTTAGTAACAACAGTACTTTATTATTATAAATATACAAATAATAAAATATAGAAATGACTACATAAGATAAGGATTATATGGTAACAAATAAATAAGTTACAACACTGTATTTACAAATAATATATTATAATAAAATTATACATTACATATTACACTGAATTTACAAATAATATATTACATAATATTATATTAAAATTTAAAATTACTGAAAGAAAGAATGAAAGAGAGGGACAATGTAAAAAGAAAGAAGATAATAATAGAAGGATAGAAAGAAAGTAAAATAATGAGAGGGGAGAAAAATAGATCGAGAAATTGTGGGGAGACTAAAGGGTATTGTTTTTCATTCACTCTCTATTTTTTCACGTTCTATTCAATACTATTTAAGCAGTGGTACTAGATGGTCTTGGAGTTAAGAACTGAAATAAATTTCAAAAAATAGTTCACCTATTGGTAAAGAACATCATGATTGAAAAAATATATAAAAGTTACATCGGAGAATATTTTTATTCCTTATATATTGATATATACATCTTATGGAAATTTCACAAATCTTTAATGACTGACCTGAGACTTCAATGACTTACCAAAGCTGCTTGTTCCAGGGTCAGTAGTACTTCCCACATACACCGACAAACGTTCTCCATGAAACTATATCCAGCAATCAGAGGTTTCATTGAGTAGAATAATAGTGCTCTATGTTCCAGTTTGAGATCACCTTTATATTTGACACGATCCATGTCAAAACCTTTAAATCGCAACCCCGCTTTAGGTGCATCTAGTTTTTCTTGCAGTGTGCCTCCCTGGGGTGCTTCATCTGAAATGATATCTCGGGTATAACTCTTAAACATTTACAGCAAAAAGAGAATGAAATAAATAAATTTTATTGTCAAAAAACAGTACAAACCGCGTATGACCACGTGGAGGAAAAAAAACTAATTTACTCTCCGGAAGCAAGCAAGGGACCATCCCATCAATTCTGATCAAGGGCCCTAAGGCAGAGGCGGATTCAAAAATTTCAGCAAAAGTTCCTAGATAAGATAAAAAGTTGGCTGCGAGTTATAATACTAATAGAATGTCAATATGTTTGTAATTTTAAGAAAAAAATTACATGTACAAGTTATTATCGAACTATAGATTATTCTGAGTATAGTGTTTAAAAATCATAAGAATTGAAATAACACTAAATTCACGATTTATTGTTACAATAAACACGCCCCTAGACAAAGCCTAGAGAACCTGTATGATAAATCCGCCTCTACCAGAAGGAAAAACGGAGAAAAACCCGGGCCAGGATGGGGCTACAGAATTTATGTACACAACCGTGCCAAAGTTGAGTACAGCTTTGCTTTTAATGCTTAGAATTAAAGGCTGCTTTCGGCCTTCTCATTGAACAAATTGGTTCATGCATTTGAGCAAGGAATATATAAAGAAATGGATATTAAGATTCCAGTAATTCAGATTGTAAAGGGGTTATTTAGGATGAATTTCATTTTTGTTATTTTGGCTATTTTTACAGTATTTCATGAACTATTGGAATTATTTTGGTTATTGTTTGTAAACACTATTAATTCTTACTTCTCGAAATAGGTTTTTGGGTTCATCGATATTTCATTCTTAGTGGATGTTGAAGAGTAAACAGATTTACAGACGTTTGTCAAAGAGATAACATATAATATTACTTTCACTTTATTTCAGGAAATAATTGATGAATTAACTCTATTTTATATATAATGACTGTTAAATTGAACATTTAAAAATTGATTCAGGAATTTGCGACATATGTTTTAAATAGGTGTCAAGGAGTGAAAAAATTACCTGAACATCTGACTGATTATCCTGAATGTCTGACACATTCATAAAAGAGAAAAATATTAAATAAAAATTCTAGAAATTTAGATCGGATGTTTGCTTATGTATTGAAGACACTCACTAGACAGCATTTTTTTCCAATTCCAATTATAAGGTGATTATATGAAAACTGTTGTTTTTGAATTTGTACTAAATAACACGGTTATTTAAAATATCTTCACGGTTTTTGAGTGTACACGAGGAATTTAAATTGAAATTATAACAAAATTTCTACAGCTTCACAATAACAGAAACGCCCGCACAAAACTGGACAGAGTCAGCTAGTATTATATATTCATAGAACTAAATTATGATTGGCTGTCATTGGAAGCGTGAAATTTAAAACAAATAAAATTTAAGATAAATCCATTCCCTTTTGAGAGAGAATTCATGAATGGAAATGCCTGTAAATATGAGTAATGAATTCTAAGATTGTGAGATTATTCTGATTTGTAGAAGAAATTTCTGAAAGGATTGGAAGAGAAGAATTCTCCTATAAGGTTGAGATTACTGTTTTTTTGTTTGTTTGTTGTTTTTTGGGGGAGGAGGAGGCAATAATTAAAATATAACAATGAAAGTAAACAGAGTCAATGTCGAAAAGCCATAATCTTAATACTGATTTTTTAATATCAATATAATGAAAGTTACTTGATTCCTTTTTGTCCTTGTCTTTATCCTTATCCTTCCTGGAGATGCGGGACTTCTTCTCTCTAATGGCTAAGAGGGATGGGTCTTTTTCCCTCTTAGAAAAGGATGCTTGTTGTCCTGATACACCCTGTTTCTCCAGTTTTTGAAACGGAAAAATACTTTGTTTTTCCTTGTTCCCGGATGTAATGCGTTTTCCTGGACTATCCATTTTATCCGGATTCTCCAGTTTGTCTTTCATATTTGTGTTCTTTGAGCCTACACCTGAACCTGGTTGTAAAAGGTATTCACAATGTTGCTGCATCATCTGCATCAATGTACCCCAATCCTCTTCCATAGAAGTCAAAATATTAGGACCTCCAGCCAACGGCATATTGTTCAACAAATTTTCCATTTTCAAACAGATGAGTTTACGATTGTACTTCATATGCTTTACTTCTTTTTTTATGAAATCACGTACTCTTTGTATTGCTTGAGAAATTTTTTCTGAGAATTGCGAATCTTCATAATTGCTTTTGATTCTGTAATAAATAGTGCAAAACACTGCATCAATCTCCTCAGTTTCACTTCTCATGAATCAACATCTTTTTCTGCTTTGTATGACTAACACTTTACTACCTGACAAAAGGTTTTTTTCAGTACTAGTACATGGAAGTACCGAGAGTAGAATTACTGCGTATTTCATTATGGATTACCATTACATTCACCACAAAAGAAATTAATTTTGATTGGTATTGTTTCTCATAGTATTGTACAAACGTACAATTGTACAGCTCCAAATTTAAGTACATATAGAATTCAGAATGAAATAAATAACAGAAAATTATAATTTTACTTGAATTCTGAATTTATCCCCTTTCCTATTGGTATTTATTATTTTTAAAAATCCTTCTACAAATAACTTTTTTTACTTTATTATTAGAAATATTGAAATTGTAAAAATTTCCATTGGATGATTTTGAGGATAATATCCATTTTATAATCATAGCTACCTAAAGAGTGGTTTTTGAAATTCCATCCGGAACTCTAAGCCTAGACATATGAGTTAATGCCATTCATATTTTGTAAATAGAAAAGTATGTGCATATTATCAATATACGAGCTCTAGGATTGTTATCATTTTAAACTAAATACTGTTTCATACACTGATCGAAGAACATTATAGAAATTATTTACAAAATTCAAAATTTTTTGTAACATGTTAGTATAATTATGAAAGTGTATTATAGATATTAGAAAATAACTATTTCTCTGAAGCTTTACCACAGCAGGTACTTATTTCAAGACTACTGAAAACCACATATTAACGTAAATGCACTGTTAAAAGGAAGAACAAAGTAAAAAAAAAGATTTGCGAACGGTAAAACATTGTAACTTGAATTAATATTGATCTTTCAATTAATAAGTATTATAATGATCAATTAAAAACTTCTTAGGAATTCTGTTAATTCAAATTTATTGAATAGAATCACATGAAAATCATTCAACATTAAAATATTCATAGATAAGAAATGTTCGAAGCAAATTTATCAAGTGAGTGAGAGTTTGCTCCAAGGAAAACTGCAAAACCGACGTCTGGCATAATCCTTTCAATGAGAGTGTGGTGACGTGCTAGACAAAAAACTAGCAGATCAAAATTTGATATATCACCTTGGCACAAATACTGGACTCGTCATTGACTAAGAGACTACGTTTGTTAAAAGGGAAGAGCTATGTCCTTAAAGCGCATTTGGCATCGTAACACAAAAGCTGAATTATCCACGAATTATATAGTTTTTGTGAAAAGTACTGAGAAAACTGCAAAAAGAATGACATAAAATACGATATGCCACACCGTGAGGGACCCTGACGAACTATCCAAATCAGGAAAAAAGTATGAGGGGAATATTTAAAGGAGAGAGATATGAATTGTACACGAAAATTGCTTGTTATTGTCTCCGTGTACTTATTTTTTACATAACCGAATGTCAGTCTTCGTTTACTGAGCTGTTATTTTTGTTAGTATGTTATTCTCGATGTAGTTCATATCCCAGAGTCTTCTTCCTTTGCGAAAAATTTGCGTGCAAAGACCAGAGCAAGGAGGGCTGTGACGTCATAAGGAAGAAGCAATGGCCGTGGCCGAATGTGGGACAGAAAGGATTCAGATACTTTTTGCCTGGTATTCCCGTGGTGCTGCGAATGTCCCATGAAATAACAATTCTTCAGAGTGGCTCAACGTGGAGTCAAAACAGCTCGTGGATTGTCGACGATTTTTTTTTCATTTAATTACTTTTCTAACCCGATATCTCAACACCAAGTCAATACCCGAGTTGTCAACTACTGTATTTGATATGTAATGAGTTTATAAACTTGTAATTTTGTTTCTCATTTTCAAAAACCTGCTTATTATCATATCCGGAAGAAGTCAGTGCGATTTACTACGGCACTGGCAACGGTGATTAATCAAACCTCTCCATAGGTCCCGTGAAAATATCCTTGTAAGAAGAATAGGACTTACTTGGTAAAGCTGAGACCAAACTAAAATGTCTTATGAGAATGTACGAACACTCTGTGGTATCAATCATTATTTTCCAGCCGACAAATATATATATATATATATATATATATATATATATATATATATATATATATATATATATATATATATATATATATATATATATATATNGATGTAATGGCCGAGTTATACAAAAATGCGTAGAACGTCCATTTGAATGTAGCGCCGAGAGGGTGTATTCTGAGCGTGATACGAAGCGATGGAATATTTTTTGAGTGAAATACGTAAGGAACTAGAGATCATGAAAGCACCTGGCTGGGCCAGTGAAGTGAATAATAAGGAAGCGATCAGATTGGCGAAATAAACGAGGCACAAGAAAGGAGTGGGGGCTAGTGTGCAGGTGGAAAGTCGGAAACAAGATTCATTCTCAATTGTTCGTGGTAGATTGGAAGAGACGGTTCGCTTTACGTAATTGCAAACGTGTGGGTTTTAGAAGCACGGAGAATATCAGCGTGAGGAGCGGAATTTAATCACACGTGGCACTTAATAGTCAAAAGGGAAGTTAAACCGGTTAAGCATTTCTTAATCAAAGTTGATTGGCGAAGTTGTATAATTGCCGTAAGAACGAATATCAAATTTCGGCGAATATAATTTCCATGATATTTTCTTCGTTTGTAAAAGCTCCAAGTGAAGCTACAACCTATTTTCGAAAGCATTAGTTCGATTCGAACATTTTGACGCCGTTTTCGAGGGGAAAAGTAGTGCAGACGAGAACACGTGGTGTGGAAGCCTGGTAGTACGCCGCCGATTCAAGGTCATCAGCAGCACAGCTGGGCAGCCTGTCGAGTACGAGAGGTATTCTCGAACTGGTGAGATCGTGCCACGATTTACGAAGAATTATTCGCTGTTTTGTGAGTATTACGTCTCTGGGAGGTGAACATTGTTCCAGTGTGTTTCGAGAGCTAGGGAACGTAATTTAAATTGTTGTAATTCGATGCTAAATGAGTATCTTTGAATAAAGAGAAAATTGCATTGGAATAGTTATTTTTTCCGAATTAACTGTAACTCATTTTGAAACATTCCGAGAAGAACGAAGATTAAAAATCAAGTAAATTGATGAACTTTTGATAGAACCTCAAGATAAAGAAATAATAAGAGCTCATTTCGTGCTTAGTTTTTGAACGTAGTATTTTATTGTATTAAATTTTAGGGTATTAATTGATGTAATTGCACGATCCATTATTTGTGA
>NNCF01126223.1:278588-322309 GCA_002313205.1 Laupala kohalensis | reverse complement strand
ATTCAAGACAACCTCAAATGGAATTGTCACGTTGACAATCTTAATTCCCAATTAAGCAAATTGTGTTACGCATTCCGAAACTTAGTTAACGCAGTTAGCCCACGTATTTTCCGTTGCGTATATTTTGCAAACGTGTACTCCCATTTACGTTACGGCATTACCTTCTGGGGTAATTCCGGTCAGAGTATTCAAACTTTCAGAATTCAGAAGAGGATAGTTCGGATAATTTGTAAATCTCACCCCCGAAACTCTTGTAAACCTTTATTCAAGGAATTAAATATCTTAACACTTCCCTGCATTTATATTTATGAAACGGTCTTGTTTGTTAAGACCGAATTACTGAAGTGCCACCCTTGCTTACGAAACAGTCTCGTTCACGAACACATAATATTCATCGCCCTAGAGTGTCAACCACTCTTTGCCAAAAAGGACCTTATCATTCGGGAATCGTTCTATATAATTCCCTGCCCAAGAATATAAAAGACATTATGAAATTGAATATCTTCAAATCCGCGGTTAAAAACTACCTCCTGCACCAGTGCTTCTACACTGTAAGAGAATTTATTGAGTTTAATAAAAGTTAAATCCGTCTTGTACTTTATCACGCCACTGCTGTAGTACTTTTTAAACAACTTATAACAATTTCAAAAACTATTTTCTTGNNNNTTTTTAAATAACTTATAACAATTTCAAAAACTATTTTCTTGCATGATTGTGTTGCCGTATGGCTCATATTAATTTAGTTTTATGTGTACTCAACATTGGCACGGTTGTGTACATAAATTCTGTAGCCCCATCCTGACCCGGGTTTTTCTCCGTTTTTCCTTCGGGTAGGGGCGGATTTCTTATACAGGTTCTCTAGGCTTTGTCTAGGGGTGTGTTTATTGTAACAATAAATCGTGAATTTAATGTTTTTTCAACTCTTTATGATTTTTAAACACTATACTCAGAATAATCTATAGTTCGATAATAACTTGTACATGTAAATTTACAAACATATTTGCATTAAATTACAAACATATTGACATTATATATGTATTATAACTCGCAGCTAATTTTTTATCTTATCTAGGAACTTTTGCTGAAATTTTTGAATCCGCCTCTGCCTTAGGGCCCTTGATCGGAATTGATGGTATGGTCCCTTGCTTGCTTCTGGAGAGTGAATTAGTTTATTGTCCTCCACGTGATCATACACAGTTTGTACTGTTTTTTGACAATAAATTTATTATTAATATACTCAGAAATATGATGGCCTCGCTTATTCCTTAAGCTTATCCTTCATCATCCGATCTTCAATTCCTAATTTTTTGTTCTTGAATAATAAAATTATTCAATCACATTATATTGAAGACACGTATAATGGTACAGATACAATCATTGCAATATTATTTTCAGGGATAATTTACTTTCATAGATCATACTGATACATGTTCTCAAGAATGGTTATAACGCAAGAACCCTGTAAGAACGTGCTAATATTATAAATTCGCAGAAGAAAACTTGTTAACAATGGCCCCCGATATAAGTACATATGAAAGAAGGCTCAGACGAATTATAGTATAGAGTAGAGTTGTCACAAGAAAACTTACTTTTTATTCATGGTATCAGAAAAACTTTTCAATTCAATAGTGTTTCAGGCAGCATTCCTCACGGTGAATTCAAAGTGCTCTTTGAAAAAGGAAGAAACTTTTAAAACTGACTATTAAAACAAATATATCCATTCCTACAGAAAATATCCTTTACTCCCTTATAAATTAAGTAAAAGGAGGTTTGATGATTTCTCTCTAACAAGAGCTGTTTTTTTTTCAAATAATATCCATAGGTTTATATGAAAATAAAATTATTTGATCTTTAATTCACATAATTCTTACTTTAAACTCTTCAAATAGTTTTCATTCGAATTTTGAACGCATTCCACAGTTCTCGACAGGTCCTTCTGAAGCGCTTCACATGAGTTTTCAAACATGTAATTAACTTTTTTAATTACTTGATGAGCCTGCAAAAGAAAGTAACACTTACACATAACTTTTAAAACATTGGACAGGGGGAATTAATTTTACTGAAAATAACATATTTTACACAAAATGCTACAAATAGGGTCAACAATCTTCATGACTTTCTATTCTTGCTTGGTGTTTACCCAGCTGTTTCTCTTCTAGATATAACAAAAACTATAATGAAAAACCACTTGAATAACGCTTCATAACAAAACACTTTTTTGTCTTGTCAAACTTTATATTATTGAATTTAAGTTTTCTCAAGTTAAAAGGGTATTGAAAATCTTACAAGTAGTTTTAAAATGTTTGTTTTGCAGCTACAGTAAAAAAAATTCAAAATGTAGCCATTCACAATAAAAAATAAGATTTCTCATCTTTAATTTTTTTATGTAATCAAAAATTGATATAATTTTTTATTATATTTTTTATTATATGTTTGTGATCTTTGAGATAAAATCATATTGTTGTTTTCATTTTTGTTTCAAATTTAATCAGAAAAATGTTTTCGCTCTAAAGTAACTTTGAGACTTTACAGTGTATAACTTAATATTATTCAATTATCATTTCACAGGTTTTGGGTTTAAAATTTCTTTTTACATAATTATAATTCAAAAATTAACTGAGCTTCTTGATTTTCACTTATTTTTTGTATCACTCTCAATCCCCATACATAGTCTCTCACCATATTTTCATTGCTCTCTTCTGGGTATATATGCAATCTTCTTTAAAACCTGATGGAAATGCTCCTCATATTCTCCAGATTATGCGCCCAAGTTATTTTAAATCTATCTACGTGTGAATGTATCATGTAAAGTTTTCAAGACATTCTGAAGCCTTTCTTTTGTAATTTATCATCAGTTTTTTCATAAATTCAACATAATTTTACTATTGTACTACGTATATTTCTTTCTCATTGAAACATCATACAAATGTGAAGCTTTTTCGGCTTAATCTGAAGTTAGAGTATGAAACTCTAAAATTTCAAATATAAGGGCCCTCTGTGGCCACGGTGTCAGCATGCTCACTCGTCACCAAGTCATTCCGGGTTCAATTTCCGGTGGAGGCAAGAAAAATTTGTAGCTTTTCACTTTTCAGTTCATACAGCTGTGGCGTTTGAAAAGTAACAACTGCAGTTGCAATACAGCTATCTAGCTTCTATCTGGACACTGTTCCCCCAAAATTCACGATGTATCTATTAATAACACTCATCGTGGTTCTTAGTTGACCTACTCGAGGATACATACATCAGGGTAAAGAACCTCCTTAATGATAATATATCTGCTCAGGTGCTAAAAAAAATTAAAAAAATAAAAGTACTTTTCCTGGTTACCAACTTTTTGAGTTGATATGAAGATTTTCCACATTTTTTTGCGCAAAGAAACAAGAATTCACCAAAGCATGTTAAGCATTTTTTTTGTTATTTAGTGTAATTTAGCATAACTAATCTAGACTTCATAACTTTATTTTTAGACATATACTATGACTGCATTCCAAAATTAACCAAATATTGTAATTATCTTACTGATTTCTTAAAGTAAAATTTTTTGAATGAGAATTATGTTATAGTTTAATATTATAAAAACAGAAGATAAATCAGTATATTGATTATTTATTTTGTGTTATTTATAAGCATTCTGGGAGCATGACATTATAAACTAATTAGATAAAAATGGCTTTTTCTAGAATCGCTTTTTTAGTTGAAATACTTGTCAGCATCAAGAAATCAAATTTACTTTCAACGTGTTATGATCCTTAACATTTTCATTAATAATAAAAATCTCAGTCCAGGAAGTATTAATAACTACATTGTACATCATTCTATGAAAAATTATTATATTCGTGAAAAATTTTCAAACGGGAGATTTTGTTGAAAGTATCAGTTTTGGGGTTTGCTGATACGATTTCTTAAATTCTATCTGTAAATTTGTGTATTGTGCCTAAACGGTTGACTCCATTTTATTTTTCATGTTTGAAGTAAAATATGCTTTCTGTCAAATGTAAGATCTTGAACAATTTAAGTTAATAAAAAGACAGAAGAACATTTCCTGACATTTTTCAAAATTGGCACAATACATATTACTTTGAAAGTTTATACCATATTTCAGATAAATAATTTCAGTTTCGGAAGTGCAATTAGTTTGTAAGTTCTGGGAGAGTAACGTTTAAAACTTATGCTCAAGATATTGAAACGAGCAATTGATAGGTAATTCGAAAAATGATACCTGTGAAACAAACTTTCTGTGATATAGTATCTAAAAATTTCACAAAATGCTTCAATTAACACACTTCCACTTTTTATGTAAAATTATTATTCCCAAACATCAAGCAAATTAATATCTGGTAAAAACCAGTAATTCTCTTCCATTTGTACAAGCCCAGTTTGCACACAGGTTTTTTTCAGGTAGTCCAGTTTGGAGTACAACAAAGCTCAAATGTTTGTATTAACTACAATGTTTCTAAAAGGTAAATGTTTCCTCCTAAAAGTACAAATTACCTCAACAGCGAGTTTGCTAGCTTCCACTGAATTTTCAGCCTCTGAAGACTTCAGATCCATGTCTTCGACATATGCTCGAAATACCTCCATATCATCTGAAGCTTTCTTATTAAATTCAGTTAAACGATCCGAACATTCTTCAAATACCTGATGAGCTGCCTGAGAACATAATTATTTTCTTAAGTTTTCTATGTTTTCATTTAGTTTTACATAGAATCTATGTAATGAAATCTTGGAACAAATATTGGTGGACAATCTCATTTTAATCTAGGTATACCAAAACTACAATGTTTCTGTGTTTTGTAATGGATTCCCTCAGTATATATTCCTTTTCAAATTTTTTGACATGGCATAACCATAGTGACACTTCATACATAGAGTACTTCAGCGAGTGACTTATCACCTTATCAGACTCGGGTAGAAGTATTTCTTAGAAGTGCCATATGGTTGTCCATCTCAATGTCTTTTCATAAATTAGGGCAACTTAGTGGTAACCGTAATAATTTATTTATTTATCTACTGTTAGATCAATGGGCTGCCCTTGAAAAATCAAGGATAACCATTTATATATGACATACATAAAAAATAAGACATAAGAAAAGAGGAACAGAAATTAAAACAAGTAATTTACAATATTTTACAAAAAAATTATATGAATAAATGAGTAGAATCATTATTCATATTATTATTTTCAGAGTATTATACCTCAACACATGGTTAGATTGAACCAAATGTGCACTTTGTCACAAATTGTTTTATAGAGTCTTCAGGCTAACGAATTGTACTTATCAGTTAACTTGACATGAAATACAAATAATAGTATTTCTAACACTGTCAAATAAATAAGCAATTACAGCATTTCACACTGTATTTGGATTCTTACAGAATCGGTCACCCTCCTTCGTCGCATGGTCTAATCCGTTGCCCTAGGATCTGGGATTGGGTACAGAGACAATGAGTACTAGCCGAACCAGAGGTATAGATCGGCTAGATAGTCGAGTATGCATCAAAACTTCAGAAATTTTTATGCATATCATAGAAGAAGCTTTAGGAAATATATCAAAAGAACTATATATATTTCGTGGAAACAAAGCCAGTATTAAAAAGGTAGATTTTTATATATTGTATCAAGAAGTATTTGAAGCAAAAAATCAATTATAAACGACAGATAGCTCAGTATCAGGAACAGAAGCCTATGTGAAATTACAAAGTTTGTTAGATCTAACTGCAGGTGGATATTGAAAAGCTTGCAAAAAGATGGGATACAGGTTTTCTCAGACAGAGATACATTTAGTCGTAGAGATACGGGAGTGTGGTGGAAGTGTTGGAATTCGTTGTACAGACAAAAATTCGTATCTTATGATTCGAAAGTTATATGTATTGTGTTGAAACGTTAAAGATTCAACAACTATTCTCTTGACACAGTAAGATTGCTTGCAGAAAAAATCTTTTATGAATTGTTCACAAAATGTTGGTTCACGGAGCTGAAGGTATAAAATCATCAGTCCTTCCAAACGGTAAGTTCTCGGAGGAAGCGTAGGATGCAAGACATAAGAACATAACTTGGTGTTCAGGGAGGATATCTTACCGTGTTAATATTAAGACACAGGTCTACTTGTTCCTTCCGATCCTCTCGTCACCAGCTCGAAGGTCAAGAAGAGCTGAGATCAAGGAAAGCTAAGATCTCATTGGTAAAGAAAAGCTCACATCTTTCATCCGAAGCAAAAAGTTTACTTATGACTACAAATTTCACAGAAGAAATTGATGATAAATGCGAATAAATGTAAGATGATGTAGATATTCTTTCACAATAAATTAAGTACCACCTCCAAAGTTTTCTACATGGAAATTAGTAAACAACACCAATATTCGGCCTTTCACGTGTGATTTCAAATGAGTGATGGTTGTCAATTTTCTTCAATATTGAAGGAAAATTAGGAAATTAAAACTCCCAATGTTGAAAACGGATTCGAAAGTATACATTGCTTCTTTCTCTTGTTAAAAAATACGTTTGTAAAGATATAAGTGAGAGATTTCAGCGACAGTTCATTTTGTCACACTTTGAGGTCACCCTGTCCCACTGTGCATTCGCATAAAGAACATTTAGATATACGAATATGCAACCCGTAATACATAGAAGTATTCATAAGAAGGGTTGTGTCGCATTTTCATTTAGAATATCACGATTATTCTAAAATATGTTCCTCTTGACCAAGTCAACTCCTTCTGAAACGTTTGTAGCATTGCTTGCTAGCATAGTAGTGCGCAGAAGCACAAACATACATGGCCACCACATGCGACCGACAAGTCGTTGGACACCAGCGGTCAGTCTCCAGAGTCAGTGCGGCAGAGCGCAGGTAGGAGAGGGGGATGACGGAGGGTGGCAGCTTAAGTATGTCGCTGGGAAATGTATTCCGTTTTTTAGGGCATGGGCGAAGTAGATGACAGCGGAAATGCTAGAAGAGATTGCGTGGGGCAAAAGCGAAGGCTTTCTTGACCGCCGTGCGGGCTTGGGCGAGGATGGTAAGGTAGAGGGGTTCCACTTTTGTGATCTGACTGATTGATACATTTGAGGTGCCTCGCGGTGGGTGGACTATGTTTAAAAACCAATTTTCCACGCGCAGGAGCTTCCGTTGATGGGATTTAGGAACTGTGGCCCAAGTTTCGCAACCATAGAGAGCAAGACTACGGATGCAGGTCTTCTAGATCCGTAGTTTGGTGTTCAGTTGGATGACCTTGCTGCGGAGGAGAGGCGTCAGTCGCGCCATTCTCTGGAGGAGTCTCTTCCTCAAATCTAAGATGTGTGGTTTCCACGTCAATTTGCGGTCCAGGGTAAGGTCCAGATATTTGGCGGTGTTTTGCCAAGGGATATGCGTGGAATGAATAACAATCTCAGGGATGAAGGTGAAGCATTTATTGTTTTTCTGCTTTCTTGAGAAGGGCACCACCTGAGTATTGCGGCATTTAAATGGAGGCCATTTGCTTCGCTCCAGGTGGTAAGAACGCTTGTGGCATCTTGAAGGTTCTCTATGGCTGCGGGAAGAGGAAACGGGTAATGTTTTGTGTGGGGGGAGGTCGGAAAGGAAGAGGGGAGAAAGTGTGGGGGTCCACACGCTACCCTGTGGGACACTAGTTGAGACTGATCGTGGAGAAGAATAGTGATTGAGGAATTTTACAGTGAATGTTCGGTGGTCGAGGTAGCTACGAAGGAGGTCAAGAAAGGTTGGTGGGACTAGAGATATAAGTTTGCGGCGGACGATGTCATGGTGAACCGTATCAAATGCAAGGGAAAAATCAAAGAATATGGCAGGGACGTTGCGACGTGTTGTTAGGGAGGGGACTAGATGTTGGGCGATGCGAAGGGTTTGGAGGGTGGCTGAACGATTTTGGCGAAAGGCGAACTGTGGGGGGGGGGACGTGGTTGAGTTCAAGGATTTGCATAAGGCGGGAGTGAATAAGTCACTCAAAAATTTTGCCTAGGATGGGGAGGAGACTGATGGGACGGAAATTTAGGGTGTCTTTGTGGGGTTTGCCGGGTTTGGGGATCATAACAATGTTCGCCGCTTTCCACGAAATGGGGAAATGGCTGCAGTAAATGGATGCATTGAAGATGATGGTGAGGAGGTATGGGCGTTCTTGGCCAAGTGCCGTACCTGGCACCCTCGCTCCCTGTCGAAGCCACCTGCTTTCTGGATGTCGACGGTTTTTATTGTCTCTTTGCCCTCTCCCTGGGAGATCCGCCAGAGCTTGATTCTGTCCTCCGGAAAGTGGGGAGGTGAAAGGAGAGCTGGGAGAATGAGTGGAGGAAGTGTTGGGGGAAGAAATTGTTTTCAAGGAGATTGGCAAAAATATTTGTTTTTTTGGCGGGATCATAGTTGGGAATGGCGGAGATGGGGTCTATGAGCGGAGTGATAGATTGTGAGGGATTTTAGTAATCTTCCAGATGTCAATTGAGGATTTCAGATTGACCTTGCTGATGAAGGCATCCCACGTTTGGCCTCGAAACATTTTTAGCCGCTCGTGAAGGGTACGGCGGATTTTTAGAAAAGTAGTCTTGTCTGCCGGATCTCTCGATTTGTAAAAGTTGCGCTGTGCTTGTCGGCGCTCATGCAGTAGGACTAGCAGGTCTTGACGGAGCGTCTTTAGGGGAAGTAGGGTGGGAGAAATTGTGGTGATACGTTTGTAAGAGGTAGTTATGTGGTGGGCTAAGTGGGTAACTGTGGAATCAATATCTGGAGGGGAGGGGATGTTTGGTGTTCATTTTAGAACTAATGAGGGAAGTAAAGGCACGCCAGTTTGTGGTGGCAGAGGGTGCGAGTGTGAGGGAGTTGGGATAAAAACCAAGAAAAGTGGAGAATACTATAGGAAAGTGGTCAGAGATCAGTTCTTGGAGGGGGTGAGGATTTGTGATTGACAGAGAGTCGGAGTGAATAACGATGTCGAGGATATCGTGGGGAAGATGATTGCGCGGGGCAAGTTGGAGGGGGGAGAATCAGGTCGGAAGTCAAGGAAACTTTTCCAGCGTTGTTTTGCGCGGCACAGCTTCAGTCGTAATTTTTACTATTTGGATCTCCGGTAATTATTATTTCTCCGGTAAGGTCTTCCGTCTCAAGAGGGTTTTGTGCGGTGGGTCGCCGGTACGCTGAGACAATAGTCAGCGGTCCGGAGGTGGTACCGATCTAAATGATCGTAGTTTCCAGCGATATCAGTGCCGGGGACGGTACTAGGGTATGTGGAATGGATTTCCATACGGTTATGGCAGTTCCACCGCGGGCAAGTTGACCAGGCTGGGGGGCACGGTCGTTGCGGTAATTTAAAAAAACAGACAACGAGGAGTGGAGGGAGCAAGCCAGGTCTCTTGCAGGAGGAAGATATTTATGGAATAGTCATTTAAAAATTGGAGGATGGAGGGACGTTTCATGGTGACTGCACCGAGTCAAGATTTGTCGTAATTTATCATTTTTCTGTCCATTAATAAATTGCCGAATGTTATTATTACACATAAGAAGATAAAACGCAAAAACATTTCCATCATTAATTTATTGTGCTTACAAAGTTCCATTACTCCAATAACAAATTATATATTTTCTTTTATTAATGAACTCGGCGTTGTCCGGGAGAATGAATTGGATATATAATTTATGTTTTTATAAATTTACGCCACGAAAAAGTTCATATAACAATTGCTACGCCCTGATTAACCAAAGGCGCAAGACGTCGCTGAATCGAAGGCATCGCGAACAAAAAACATTACTCTTTCGGGCGACTCAATGTCCCGACAGTTCCCACATGAACGCTTAAGTAAAGTACTCGTTTAAATGAGTTTACGAAAAGGAAAGATTTCCAAACCGATCGAACTACAATGAATAAAACTTGGGAGTGAGTGAAACGCAACTATTGATTCTCATAAGAGACCAAAACTTGAAAACCATTTTACCCCTATAGAGTAAAATATCAAAAAATCCAATTCACGTTTCTAGATATTTCAATTAGCAATGTTGAGGTATAAAAATCAAATTTATATCTCAATCAGTTCGTGAGATATACCGAAATAAGCACAAATTTATAAAAGGAAAATGGCGAAGTTTTAAAATCGCAAGTAGACAGTCATCTTTTTAGTGTTTTGAAGGTCATGTGGGCACATTTTCATCATGTTTGGATTGAAACGGTTTCCTATATTCAATGATTAAAATGGATATTAAAGAACTTGGAAATAAAATTCGCAAAATTTGAAAAGTAACGAAAATATTTTGCCCAGTATTTTGAAGCTGAAGTGAGGAAATTTTCATCATGCTAAAACTAAATTTTTATAAAAGACGTACAAACATTCCCCATCCGAGACAATTTTCCGTATATAGAGAGATTTACACTTTTTTGACTACAGTGGTGATTTTATCTAGATAATTTTATATTATATAAGTAGCTCAGTATCTTGTTGGAGGGCGTGTATGCTAGGAGCAATGAAATATTGGCGCCCCATGCTCATTTTCCCAGTTAGAAGTGGAAATCTATAAAAGCAAAGTAAGTGATATTTTTGTCCTATGAGGTTGTCTTTTTACAGTTTTTTATTAGTTCGTCTTGTTTCTTTCAATTGACAAACTGAAGTTTTACTGAAGCAAAAAAAACAACTTTCTCTCTCCACCCCCGTGTCCCCATGCCCCCTGCTCGCGCTCCAGGTTTCTCCCCTCGTTGACATCACTACATGGTTGTACATCATAACACAGCAGTGATTCATCATCTCATTTCTACAAACGATCTCTCGAGAATATTTGTGATGAAATGAACCAAATGAGTACGAGATAGCAAAGACGTTAGAATGGAAGTTCTGCTTTCGACACCTGATCAATTTTCTTTTGGTCCCTATGATCAATGTGCCAGGTAAATGTTTAGTCTCATTACGTAATATTTTGTATTAAAATTAATAAGAAGGTAAAATGGCCAATTTCTCAACATAATTTTATGAAATGATATTTTTGAAAAACACTTCTTTTTGCTTGTCAAAATAACGCTATTTTAGCACAACGACTAATTAAACCTTGAGTTTTATGAGGGACTAATGTATATTATGTAAACGGACTGAGTCTGGCATTACTTCCACTTACTTGTGCCATGCTCCTTCCTTTCTCTTTCCTGACCTCCCTTGGTCACCTCTTGTTCTTTTCGATCCCGACGCCATTAGGGCTAGGGTATCTTTCATTTTCCTCATTCCTCTCATTTTTTATCCTACCCCTCATTTTTTTGTCCCCCCTTATTCTTTGTCACCCCTCATGTTATGTACCTCCTTCATTTTAGCCCCCCCTCGATTTGATGTGTTTTGTAAGACATGTTTTGGTGTGTTGTAGATCAGGAGGGTTTTTAGTGGGTAGGGTTGAATTATTCGACGAGTCCCACACGCGGGGAGTCATGTTGGCTCTCCCTAGTGCGTAACTGCATTTTCCCTACCAGTACACGTTTTTCGGGCTCCAATGACCTTTGATGTCGACATGAGCCGTAAAGCCCCACAAAAAAATAAAAATAAAAAAATAAACGGACAAGGGAAGCTGCTTAAGCCATTTCATTATTGTGCAGCTATGCTGAATTGGGTATGTCTTATTTGGGTATAATTGTTGGGGTTAATAGCTTTTTGTTACGTATGTAGGTTGACTTATTGTCCAATAATAATTTTCCAGAGATAAGTGGTTTATTGTCCACAGTGTTACACCATTTTAACGAATTCTTCGGTATTATTTCTTTTTTTTTTCTTGGGGCTTTAGGGTTCGTCAACGTCAAAGTCATTAGAGCCCTTGGTAATACTTCTTAACTTGTATTGTATCGATACTCACTGCAATATGACTCTGGAGACGTTGTTTATGGGTCAAAATTTCACTTAATCGAACACCATATACCTCTATCTGCACCCGGTGGTAACGAGCATGATGTATTGCCAGTTTAGCATCAAGACTTCTCTTCATTGATACGTTTTGCTTCTCCGTCCATCTCTTGGTATTCACTAATACTTCTTTCGGACAAACCGAGCTGTAGAACACGATGGCTTCTCGTAACCTGCAACAAGTGGGCGAGTTGATGTAGAATAACTGTATAAAAGCTTTCTTTTCACTCCATACATAAAGTGGTTTCAAAATCTAATTTTTCAAAGATAATTTAAAAATTCTATAGTGTTATACATTTTGATTATAAAAGTTACAGGTTAATTTGCGACACTACTTATTATACTTGTCTACATACAACTAAGATGTCTAAATACTTTTATGAAACTGGTTTAATTTAGTTTTAGTGTGTCCAATATTTTTTGGCGGAATGTCTTTTTTGCGACAGAATTACTAATAGGTTAGACTGGGGGATATGCGACAATAAATGCGATTACATGATATTTTTTAAAGTAATAATTTATTTTATTTTACTAATGGATATTAAAATCTTCAATGACTTTTATATATATATATATATATATATATATATATATATATATATATATATATATANTATATATATATATAAAATAATAAAGTAGTATAATATAAAACATACAGAGAATTAAATATATCATAAATAATACATGGATAATCCACATGAACACAACGTGGGTTATTTTTAATTTATGCTAGTTTTATGAATGATAGTAACTCGTAACTACAATCTTGTTTGTAGCAAAAAAAATTGTTTATGAAGAAAGTAATGAAAAGTGTGAACTCGCTTGGCTCCGATCGTAAATAACATGACCAGCCAGGCTCAAGACGTAGGTAACAATGTCGGACAGAACGAAAACCGCGATCAAAACTTTTATTACCGCTTCAGAATGTCTGGTGATCTGGATAAAATATTTTAAATGATAACTGAAGTATTTTTTTAAAAATACATCTATTTCTAAGATTCAGGAAATAAGTTATTTTCAAAAAACATTTTTTTCTCATGTGAGGTAATGCATTATATCCAAGTATTAAGTGGACTATATGTTGTTTATATAGGCGGTAGGTGATGTTTTAAAAGCTAAAATTTACAGTATCAGTAGATACTATTGCATCAAATTAAACCAAATTTAGGCGTTAAAGAGTTAAAAGCGTTGCCGTACTCTTACGGGAGGACAAACTTAACACCCCCAATTTGCGTGTGTGTCTGTGTGAGTGAAGTCTGGTATGGCCTTTCATGACACTCATTCTAATATAATAAATGGTTTTAGAACAGATCCAATAAACTGAAACACCTTATCCCCAGTCTAAATTTAACCTATTGTACCTCTCTATTTTGTAGGGAACCTCACCGTGCCACAAGAGAAGAAGCTAAAGAGTAAACAGAACAAAAATCATAGTCAATGTCGTCCTCTACAATGACATAGATACAAAATAGAAAATTACCCTAAATTCCAGTTTCTCAAAGCATCTGTTTGGTATTGACACTTTTGGAGTTCCAAAGGGAGACTAACGTGTTCTCCAACCTCCATTTTACTATCGTCTCCGTTCACGTCCAAATACTTATTTGCTTGTTTTACATTGATTTTAGAATCAAAATAATCATTATAGAATTCATTCGGATATATATCCAAAAATTTGTCGATTTCCGCCAAAAGTATCTTTATTTCAGCATCTGTAGTGCTCAGGTATTTCTCCAATACTTTGGTCCTGTCTACACTATTACCCATGTACCTGTCGCAAACAACACAGTTGGAGAAAAAAATAAAGACAACAAATAAATTTCAAGTAAATAATTAATCAAATACTAAAATTCTTATACTTCACAAAAAATACAAAATAGAGTATTGGTAGAGTCTTGTCAGTATTTCTCTTAAAAACTAAGAACTTCTCGTTGATAATAATAAACCGTGGATATTTGAGTCGAATTTTGAAAGAAAAGAGAGAAAAAGAAAACGCGCGCTTGGGTCCACCATGAAGAACGCTTATACTTTGTTCGGGAGAGTTTGCGAAACACGAATTTGTTCATCTTCTAACAGGTAAGAGATACCCAGACTTTGCGATCCTGTAAGGGGAGTAGAGTTTTTTTAGTCCTCGCGAGGAGATTATGAGATAACTCTGACAAGCTTGACTTCGGGATGTACCTGGCATCTTTTTCTATATTGAACATGATTCGATTTTGAATTTCCGTTTTGATACATGAAGCTTTCAGTGAGTTTTCAAGGGAATGAAGTCGTTTTCAAATATTTGACGCGATGAATTACACACTTCATTTAGTTTGAGATATGCAAGTACATATTATACGAAATATATAATTCATCATCGCTATCGTGTGTTGTACCGCCAGGACAACAGGAATATATTTTGCATACTTGTACACCTATGCTTTAACTACTATATTTTTAAAACTATGATTTAACCTCTAAATGATAAAAATCCTTACCCAAAATAAATTTAGCTACATTTATATGTAAGATGTGATAGTTGGTCTAAAAATGTACATACACGGATGCGATTCCATCAAGTGTGCTATATACACTACGTAATAACTCTTTCAGCTTTTCTTCATTCGGTTCTTGACGAAGATTGTCTAGAATAATATTTAAGTCCTTTTCCAACTGCAAGTCAGCAAGTGTCTGCTCAGCTACTGTGGTCATCACTTTCATATTTATCATATTTTTCGCTTCATTTGTTCTCTGAAAATGCCGATCCCATATCTTTGAAGAATCGCGCAAGAAAAGAAATGTTCTTCTTAGAGTTTTCTGCATTTCTGTCATGATATCCGTCCATTTTATCTAGAACAAAGAGAACGTGACACTAAAATATATAACAGAAATATATACCTCAGAAATGTCTACATAAATTTTATATTCGTCTATTTCTAACAACAATTTTCTATATTAAAATAAAATACTGCATGTTCCCAATTTTTGGCACCTCTATTATCGACGGAGCTTTATTGTGTAGACTATAAAAAAAAACATACAACACTTTACTGACTACTGAGAAAACATTCAGAGATACCTATTTGTTACGGATATACAGGTTGGAAAACAAGAAAAGACTACTTGCAATTGCAGACATGGGGAAGAAAATGTCAACCGCGAGATGTACGATGAAGTTGTCAAATTGTTTGCGAGTTGTACGACGAAGAAAGAGCCACTTACATAATATGCTGAAAAGAGATTACCTCATGGACGAAGACGAGTTTTACTATGGGACGAAGTGATAATAAGATTTTCTGCGAGTATGTTAGCAAGATATGTGAAACAAAAGGCATACTAAAAGGTCAATAATGCTAAACACAAAGGGGATTGCGCCCACCTTCCTATAATGGGGACGGGTGCCCCGAGTTCGGGGTGTCAAAGAGGCGCAATCACAGACGAGGATAAAAGAATGTGACGCTGGGAAGAGATGACAATTTCATATAATAATTATATATTGTGATGATACTTAGTGTATCTAATTAAAAAGGACCATGAGTTAAAATAATTACTGGTCTTAAAAAAAATTGGGCGCCAAATTACCCTCAAAATTAAGACAATTAGAATAATTAATAATGGAGTATTGGACCTTAAAATAAAAGACATAAGATTTCTGGGTAATTAACTTTGAATTGTGGGTTCGAATTATTTAATGAGTTAAAAACAACACACAGAGTTCCCTTAGGAAAACGCAAATAAAAAATTAAAAAATTAAATTGTTTATTCATTATCGTTACAAATTTCTTAAAAGCTAACATGCATTCTTCTTCTTTGACATCCCTGCACTGCCCCAAAATAACACAAAGACAACAATATTAGCGATCAGTAACAACATGTTTGATTTCGCCACTGGTAAGAATTGCTGAAGGCACATCAAAATTGAATTACACTCAGTTATACATTTAATAGTTCATCTCTTAGCTTTGACCTTCATGAATGAAATTAATGTTTGTTTTTTCTTTTGTTAACGTCCTTAATTAGGCCAAATTAGCATGACACTTGTAGCACACGTATTTTTTCTTCGCTACGTGCATTGACTGACTGGAAGCAGACAAGCTTTTACGTATTACCTTTTTCTAGCAAAGATCGCAGATCAGCTTCGATGGTGTGGAGCAGGTTCATTGGCCCCGACGACCCTTCGAAATAGTAGCTTCACGTTCTCCAGTCCGTTCAATGCCTTCATTCATTTGTGAAGGTCGGTCCCCCGGCATTCGGAGTCCCCGCACCAGCTGTCGCCTCGCCCTCAATTAGAACGCGCTGCCATCGGGTATGTGGTCGCTCCTCTCAGGAACATCGCGCTACTCCCGAAAAGCGCCTTCCCCGTACGGTCTGGACTCCAGGTCCGTGTCTTATCGTCCGGAATTATTAGAAAGTTGGATCATCATGAACTCGTAATGATGCTCCGCTATTAATTTTCTACTGTTCTCAGAATTAATAACTCGAATATTTCGGAATATCGAAAGATTTGATGCACTAACTCGCGTACATGAACAGCAATATTACGAAATCAAGCGCATATCGAGTCGATCAGCGAATGATCACATTTCTGATCTACCATGAATCAAAAACTGAGTTGAATCTGCATCTCAGTTTCCGAACTAAATCTGAGTAGTCTCACCAACTACTCGGCTCGGAACACCGTGAAAGACTGCTCGAACTTGAGAATAAAAATCGAATAAGTGAGTACGTAAGTTACTAAGTAACTAAGTGTTGCTCCGCCTGCGGTCATCGTCTTTTATAAGTTCATCCCTACCACAAGATTTTCGTTCCGCCTCCATTGACCCCGGGTTTCGAAGACAGAAAATTCTCCTGACGGATGCAATTCGTCCACACTCCCCCGTCTCTTTTTTCGACATTTCGTTATCTTTTCCCCACGTCTACGTTTCTTCCAGACCATATGTAATTTTTGATCTTATATCGCCTACACTTATCCAAATGCGTCTCGCCTGAGACACGTGCACCCTTACGTAAGTAGTCGTTAGATCCTATCTTAATCTATGGGTCAACATCCGGCATCAGTGGCGATTCTTCGCGCGACTGTTTATTCCACATGTCTTACTCAGGTCCCAGACGACAGACCCGTCTTTTTAATACCTCTGTCTGGAGTTATCTCCCGCCTTCCTTGGTCTTTAAACTTCTAAGAACTCTTTCATATCTTCCCCTCTTCTCACTGAAATTAATTGCATCAACTCTAATTTCGTTTGGTATTAATATACTTCGTCTCACGTCTATCTTTGTTTCTCTTAATTTAGAATGAAATTATTAAATATTCATTATACTATATTAATTTATTGAATTCAGTTATAGTAGTAGTCATTGGGTAAAATGTTTTAACGTTGTTTAGTTAAAATAGGATCTTATTAGACTGAATCACAGTACCGCATTACCGTTATTTACTTGCCCCATTTCATGGAAACCAACAAAAGAATGCCAACTTCTTTCCAAGTAAATTTATCACCGTATACGAAAGAACATTGCATTTTCGGGCTATGACGGAAGGGTGACGGATTTTGTGGATTGTCGACAATTTCAGTTACGCGACCACTGAGGCGATAATTTTCATCGTAAGCCGTCAGGGGTCGTTTCACTAAATATTTTGTTTTCAATTTATTTCACTGTCGTCCAATAATTTCAATAGTATTTTTTAAAAAGAAAACTAATTTGAAGCATATATGAGGTGGGTTGCTGAGAACCTGCTGTTCTGCTAATGTGAAATTATTGGTTTTTCAAAACTATTTGTTTTAAATAACCATTGATATCTATAAGGAAAAATCTAAATGGAGTTTCGAAGGAGTCGCACGGTCAGGACAGAGAATGCATGTGCCGAATTTGGAAGCTTCGGTCTCATCGCTCCGTAGATGGTGGCACCAAAAGACGCTTAAAAATAAATTAAGAAAATCTATATGGATTGACATTATTCACGTCTACAATTATAATGTAATGGAAATATTCATATCGATCTTTTATGTAGACATATTTTACTGAATATCACGACGTTTCAGCAGGTGATTACTGCCATTGTCAGGTGAATGTAGCGTATAAACGAACGTGTTAATTTTGATCTTGGTAACAAAACAAATTAACTACATATACAAAATATTGTCTAAAAAAAGATCGAAGTTAATATTTCTCTTTATTTCAATTATTATGGAATTTCAAAAGAATCGTTGGAAGATTCTCAAGGACCAAACCTGGAGAACACGTGTGACGAATTTTAAAGTTCTAGTCTTTTGCGTTTGGGTATTGCATTCCGCGACTGTCACTACAGAATATTCAAAAATTAAATTAAGAAAACCTAAATCGAATTTCGAACGTCTTACTGCGTTACCTTCTCGGATCCTCCTGTAAAACACGTGTGCCAAATTTCAAAGCTCTGGGTCTATGCAGCTCTGTACGCATTGCAGCGAATGCACAGACATAAATCTGTCTGCAACGTCAACAGCCAGGTGAAAATTGCGACGGACCGAACTCGAACCAGAGACATCCTGCTCTGGAAGGAGGTCCCGGGTTCGAGTCCGGTTCGTCGTTATTTTCACCTGGCCGTTGACGTTGGAACATTCCTCCACGAGTAGGTACTGGGAAGTTGTGAGTTAAAATAAATGTGTTTTATAAATGTGTGACATTGATAAACATATCTCCATGTTATTCATATTAACATGTGATGTAAAAATATGTAGTTAAACTTGAATATTTTCATATTTGTGAACGTGAAGCCATTAACCTAAGTATTTTTACTGATAATGTACTTAAGATTTTCTGCGAGTAAAAACCATGAAACCATACCTCCATTTTAGAAATGTACTGGGAATGTTTAGTTTGTTTTTCCAACAAAGGAGTGAATATCCTCTTCTGCAAATCTTCCATTTCTTGGTTTTTTTCTTGTTTTTTCTTCTCTGGGTTCAAATGCAAAAATTCATCTTGCACGTTTTTTAAATGCGAAATGTTTCCTTGAAACACATTGTAGGTAACTTTCTTGTATATAGCTATTACCTGTTTAGCACATTCATCTGCAAAATTGAATAATTATACCCATTGAAAATTGAAAACTCAACATCTCACATTCCTAATTCCTTCAATCAAGTCACGGTTAGGTGGAAGAGCGGGTCAAATGACACAAACCTCGCCATTACATTATATTAAGTTAAAAAAATATTCATGCACTTTTAACTTAAACAACACATCTGTTAGTGGGAACGTTATCATATTAGTAAGGTATCAAGCAGAAAGCGAAATTGATACCCTCCCCTCGCGTTATTAGTGAAACAAAACCAAAACTATCGAGAAGTTATATATAGTAAAATGGACAGGAATATCCATCGATAATATGGATAGTATATGAAAAGATTAATCTCTTGAAATTATACTCAAAGAAACCTCTGTTTTAAGTATATTGAGACTGCTTCTTCTATTTTTGGAAACTGATTATTCAATTTTTGAATATCGTCTATTTAAATTATGTGATGCTATTTGCATATTTATTATTGCTCTTATGTCCGCGTATTTTGATGTTATTAACTAATGTGATGTCTAAACATCTGGGTTTTTGTAATCAGAAAAGAACGCTTACGACCCGAAAGACTTGAACACATTTAAAATGTTTTCAATGGAGAACAATATATCAATTTTCTTCGGTTTTAAATAAACATTTGTTTTTACTTTAAAAGCCACATATATATGGTATGCATAAAACAATTAAGTAAAAAATTACTTAATTACGGAGTTCTTAAGATAAATATTATTAAGAGCATTCTGACTCTTTTCGGGAAACAGTTATTTTTTAAAATTTTTTGAGTGTGTGTTTTATTTCTAAATAAGATTTTGCAATACAAAAAGCATGAAACGATAAAAATATTTTTTTATGGATATTGTGGTTACTGTTTAACCTTTAGGCTCTAGCGCACATTCGGAGTGACAGCTAACTCTCGTGGTATTTGCAATCTCTGTGTCTCCCACCACATGGCGATCTCATTTCATCGAAACTTCCGGTATTACACTTCAAGCGTATCTGGATCCTTTCATCTCCTCTGAATTACTCTAGGTGACTACGCAACTAAAATGTTTAGACCAGCTGCTACCTTTGTCTGTACAAGGATGGGGCTACTACTCCACCGCTGGACGCTTTTCTCAAGTGAATCTTCAACACAGCATCATACAGTTGGTCGCGTCAGTCATTTTGAACAAAAAGGAATTAGAATTTTCCTATATCCTAGGCATCCGAGACTCACGTGTCAAGTGAGTCTATTCCGGAATCTATCCTCAGATTCCGGAAAACTGAATCGGTCTCTCTCAGTCGAGAACATAGATATCAAAGTTACAATATTTTAAAGAAAATACTCCTACACTCCTGATAATTCGAGTTGAATTGTCGTGAAAAGGAATAAAAGTAAAACAGGAGACCGAAGTTTGAATATAATCTAACTATGATGAATACTCATCAAGAAAATCTAATGTACAAGTTCAAAGAGGTGATAATATTACCCAGGTTTTCCGCAGCCTTTTGAATATTTTTTGTCCACGATTCCAGATCCTCAGCCGTGAACTTCAAGTGACCACCCTGCTGTTTGATAATAGAATTTATATCATCTCGAGCGTCAAATAAACTTTTCATACCCATTTTCCCTTCGGGTGAAGTTGAGAAATATTTGTCTAGGTCTGCATCTAGAGCTTCTTTTCTAGGAAATAAATCATAATATATTAAGAGAAAATATAGTAAAAAAAGCATGAAAACGTTACGTGCGGAAGGTAAGTGGAAAATTGAATAATTTTGATCTATTCTAATGTTTTTTTGAATGTGAGAGTTTTTCTGTGTTCATACTGAATTCAAAAACAAAAATGAAATACCTAAGGTAACTACTATTTGCTACGAGTCCTTTTAGACATGGGATCATGGAACGCTCCTAAAGGTCCCGAGATTGTGGTATTTCATCTGAAATTAAACTCTATCTTAACACGTATAACGGTGAAAAATGGATAGTACTTATACCTAATTTCTGGGTATGTTGAGGATTATTTCTTGTATTCTGAGAGAAATGATAATCTGTTTATCCTAAAGAGTAATATCTGTCTGCGTAATGAGATTTCACATTCTTCCTGAATAACAAATTCCAGAATTTCATGGGCAGCACAGAGTGGTTAAACAAGGATTGTATAAGGATTTTTGTAAATTCCGTGGAACGAAAGTATCCACGTTACATAATTGAAGTATTAAATAAAAACCTGAATAAAACTATTTTTCACATAAATTAACTGTCTTTACGATATGGCCTAAGAGCTATCTAACAAGGCCAATTTTAACGTATTTTATCCATCCACTATTGAGAAACGCTTAGTTCGTAAGGTTATACAATTCTTGACCATTTAATATTAAATGACTAATCTTTTGAGGATTCGGTCAGGATCAAACTTTGTTTGTTTGTTTCTTTGATACTGACTATTTAAAATTTCGTAACTTAGCATAATATTTTTGGAGGTCCATAAGAAATATAAACAGAAAAAATTTAATTACTGACATTCCTCAACATAATGTTAAAAGTGTGTCCAATCAAAGTGATAGTTCTAAAATAATAATATTTCACAGAATGAGACGTGACGAGAAAACTCGAAGAAAACTCTTTCTTTGTTCTTCCAACAATAAGATAGCAAGTCAGGATTAAACATTTTGCTTCATATTGCTCAACGTGGAATGGAATAAGTTAAATTTTGGTGTATCTATTCATGTAGGTCTGGGCCACTTTTATGTTAAAGCAGAATTCGGGTATCTATAATGTACACGACAGTAATTAGAAAAAATGTTAACACACAATTCAGTGTTCATAAAGTTAGGAACTCCTGAGAACATCAAGCTACTTCCCACACAGCATTTGTATATCATTACAATATACTCCTTTGTGAGATGTCGAAGTGGTTTGATGTTCGGTATTTTGGTGTGTGATGACTTGCGAGGTAGTAGGGAGTCCTCATGAAGGCTTAATAAAAGCCAAAACTTTGGCAATCTGATGGATGCTGTTATTTACGACCAATCCTCAAAAATTCATATCCCTGTGATAATAAGGGATCAAGAATTTCTATTAAAGTTCTCAAAGGTGATAATGTTCACTCAAATGTTGCATTCTTATGGTACATTAAAGAAAAGGGAATTGAAAATAGTCTGTTGCACATTATCATAATACATTAAAGAAAAGCGGGTTGGAAATAGAAAAGGAATACTGAAAATTCTCAACGTAGAACTCACTTCAAAGTCTCCATAACTTTAAGAATAAAACTCCTCTGACATTTCTCCAGAAAATCTCTAAACGAACTTTCTATTTTTTCTCCATGCAAATATAAGTTCAGTTTAAGGTCTTCGTAGTTCCGTATATTACTCATTACAATTTGATTGATTTTCTATAACGAGAGGAAGCTGCAATGACTAACACATTCATACACCTATCTCAGAAAATATTATTTAGAACATACATAAAATAGCATTTACAAACTAACTAGATAAGAACCTACAAGAATTTCAAACTCCATAAGCTCACGTATCTCTCCAGGTCTTTTTAGAGACAACTTTCTGCTTGACTTGAAATAATCTTTTAGAATTTTAGTTGCTTTACTTTTGCGCGTACGTTCTAGTGCCATAACATCATGATGGAACTCCAAGATAACTTTTCTTCTTTTGTGCAGAAGGTTTCCTAATGCGCTCAAATTCAAAATTTTGTGTTTTTTCATCATTACATCGGTTAACGGTATCTGAAACATGAAGAAATCAAATAGCGGAAAAAAGGATAGAGGCAGACAAATAAAATCGGCCTATAATGAACGAGTACAAATTGAGATATTTATAATTCTGTGACATATAATACTTATTAGTTTGTTAGTTTTCTATAAATCTTCTTGAGTTTATCTACAAAAAATGGAATTATATTCTCAAACAAATTCGTTAAAAATGGGAACTGGCTACTTCAATATTAACCGACCAAGGAAAAAAATAGGGAATATAAGAAGTGTCACTTTCCATTTGCTGCTCTGAGAGAAAAGAAAAGGAATAATTACGATAATGGATTTTGTTTCGATTATATAATGATGAACGAGTAGTATTTGCATTTTATGTACACGAATACGAAAAGGCTATTTGTTGATATATTAGTAATTATTTATTATATTTATTTAATTATTGTAAATTCGTCAATATTTTCGGCTAACAATGTAATGCCCGAATCGTGCGGCATAGATGTGTTCCATTTA
This sequence comes from Laupala kohalensis, assembly GCA_002313205.1. Classification (NCBI taxonomy): domain Eukaryota; kingdom Metazoa; phylum Arthropoda; class Insecta; order Orthoptera; family Trigonidiidae; genus Laupala; species Laupala kohalensis. Next base: position 299,202 of record NNCF01126223.1, on the reverse strand, counting down.
CTTGCTACACTCTTCTGGAGGAGAGGGTAACTCACGGGGAGCAATTATGTATTTGACCGGTTGTAGTGCACACTCAGAGCAGTAAATGGCGATTGCCAAGTTAAGTAATTCAAAAAGCTTTCCAAAATATACGGCGATTCAAAACTCAAATTACAAACTTTTAGGGGAGGTGGAAAACACCAAAACAAAACAGAATCACATAAGAATGAATGATCGGATACACGACAAAGATCTAGAAGATAAACAAAGATGCAGAAATGACAAGCCAGTAACAGTTGGAAAAACTCTCTATTTGGAGATACTTTACAGTAAGACAGTACGTGTATCCGTCAACTGTCACAAAAAGTGCTTACCAGACACAGTTATGTATACTTCACAACAGCGACGCTTGGATTTTTTTCCTTCATATTTTCTGATGCGGCATGCTCCAGGCTATCAAGACTACTCTTCGACCTAACCACATGATTTGGACTAAGGAATTGATAAGGAGATGTTGGGTCAATCGTCGAGCTCTTTCAAAAATACTGCCGGACCTCGGTGGCCTCAAATTGAAAATGGTTGCATGCTGCCTGAGCCTAATATTAAAGTCTAATAAAGATGGATATTGAACTAGCACATCAGAAACGTTGCAAAAGCAAACTTCTCTAAAAATTAGAATTTTTTCTCCAACGCCCTCATATTTGAGTTTCCTGGGCATTTGCATAAATGAACAGTAAAATTAGCACAGCTAGGTCTACTTGCTCTCTGGAAGCAAATGATGGATCATTCCATGGACTTTATCAAATTTACACGAGGATACTGGAGAAAATTTCACGTCATGACGGACGTTCGAACACAATATACAACCGGGAAAATCGTAGCTAATTTGTTTTAATCGAAGCACATGGAACTACAAATAGAGCCAGAATATTTCTTAGTAATATTATTATTTTTGCTAGAGGATTACAAACCACCAATGCAGTATTTGAAGAAAAACTGTAGAAATGCAATACAATTTAATTATTTATTTATTTTGAGTATCATTTAATATTGCGAACACGGCTGTTATATTGTTTCTTCATTTTACTTCGTAATTTTTCTCCCACTGACAATCGAGCAAATTTGTCTCAAAACACCCACATTAAACGAATATCCAAGTTATACCCAACAAATGACTCTTCGAGAATAAATAATTACCTCTCCAGAACATATATACGTTTTCCAATTCTCAATGATCCCTTCAATTCCTTTCAGTTCACATTTCAATATTTCGTAGGCAGCTCGTATACCTTTTTCAATTTCAGTGTTCAGAGAGCTTATATCGCCACAAACTTGCTGTATTTCTTTCTTTTGATTGTCCTCACAATTTTTCATATAATTTTCCAAAGCTTGAGATGGCCTAGAAACAGGTTCTGAAACAATAGCAGTCAACTCTTTAGGAGCAATAAATAATTCTTTATGTTTCCATATCGTAAGGGTGGAGATTCAATCCTCAGTCAACGAGGACGAATTCTTTCTGTACTAATCTGAATTTTTTTATTGTTTAATATATTAATTTGCGTGACCCTTTTCTTCGCTACTTGTTTACGAGGAGGAATAAGGAAGGAAAGAATTTGAGTTACCTGGGGGTGAACAATATTGAAGCAACGATAAATTTCCGGAAGGAAATCTTACTTAGTTAGGAAGAGACCGGAAGCTTCGTATTATTCCTCGATCTCTAGTTAGAATCTAGGCGCGAAGCACTCGAGTTTCATGAAATCAAACTCATTTAAATACATTGGGACGTGCACACACAGTTTCATGCAATGCGATGATACTATTGGATTTTAACGAGAAACGACGAGTTCAAATAAAGCTAAAAATGAAATTCGGAAGCAAGAATCCTGCTCAAATAAATGTATAAGAAGCGATGGAGAAGTATATGTGAAAGTAATACTAGGGATTAAAGGGAAAATTGGTTTGACTTAATCAGCGGTCTTCCACTGATGGTCCATGAGAAAATTGTGTAGTTCACCGAGAAATCTTAGCATTACTTTCATTTTTTTAAATTATAAAGTAGAAAATTATGTGATGAGAAATGGGGTTTCAAGCAACGGGGTTTCATCAGAGTGCATTGCCGTGAGAAATGCGTTTCATAAGATGCCTCTTTCATGTGTGCATTGCGTCTGTTTGGAGAGACACTCACAGATTTTGTGGGAGGATGGGAGTGAAATTTCGTCTCAAGATTATGAAGAAGTGTTACTATTTTTCTTTCAAGCACCAGTAACACAAGTTACCTACTGACTTATTCTAATTAAAATGATATTTTTTTGTTTTTATTTCAATTAAAAATACAACATACCCATGTCAAAATTTAAAGATTTGATGTCCCAAATGTCATTATCCACACCGGTATTTGCCTTTGCAGGTGGAATATCAGATCTCAATGCCTCAGAATCATTGATAAATTCCGTTGACGATGGAGTCTCCAGAGCAAACTATTAAACAAAAATATACCACTCAAAGGTAGTAATTCACTTTACAATAATGACATAGGAATGGAAAATGTATCAATATTTTCAGCGGTTTTTCTCCAGTTTTCCTTCGGGCACAGGCGGATTTTATAGAAAGGCTCTCTAGGCTCTGGCCTAGGGGTGGCAGTCTAATTAATATAATTCATATTATTATTTTCGAATTGTAAGTAATCTTAATATTTGTGATTTAATTGCAATATTTTAGGAATAATCTAAATATTTGATAATAGTACGTATTTACTAAACAACTTTCCTTATATTCTATTAAATGTAAATTTGTTGATATTATGTAGATATTTCAACAAGTAGCTAACTATTTTTATTCTTCTCTTGAGGGTGCATGCCATGATTTTGCCTGTAGGCTGAAAATTGATAAATCTGCCCCTGCCTTGGGGCCCTTGATCGCTTGTTAATACATAGTACCACACTAATATATAAAAGGTATTTTTAGGTATACAACTGAATACACAAAGGCTGTAATAATGCAATATGGCTAACTTATAGATACAAATATTATGCATTAAATGTGCAATACATAACGCAACCTACCTCATTTTTTGTAAATAATATATGGGATGGGGATGAGTAATCTGTGTTAAGTTGGTATGCTTGTTTGTTATTCACGGCGATTTTCAAGATGGAAGTAATAGTGATAATGAAGTTTCACAAAGGAAAGATAAAAAATAAAGCATAAGGAATGAAAATCAATGGAAAAAGAAAAGGAATAGTAGAGAGGAATATATAAATACTGCAAATAAACTAGTAAATTGGTAGAAAATGAAAACATTGTATTGTATATTCGTATTCTCTGAAAAATCATATTTGAATATAAATATATTCTAATATCTTAAAAGTTTTATAATATAAAGTGGGTTCACTTTTTACATGTAATTTGGGACATACAGAGTACAATCAAAACCAAAACCAGGCACAAGACATTTAAGTAAGAATTTCAGTTTCACAAATATCTAATTTTCTCAATAGTTTCCTTGGGCATCTACACACTTTTTCCAGCGACTCTGTCATGTACGGTATGCGTCCTGGAAGGCGTCTTCGGGAACCTCGTCAAGGACCTTCGTCACGGATCTTTTCAATCGTCCCGGTCTTTTTCAGGCGCTTTTGATCCTGGGGAACAGAAAAATGTCAGCCGGGGCAAGGTACGGGGGCTCCGGCAGTGTTGCTGAGTTATTCTTGACCAGGAACACCCGAACGCGCAGAACAGTGTGAGCGTTGTCTTGGTGGAGCGTCCAGATGATGGCGATCTCCCTTCTCGTGCGGATGACCATTTTTCTCAATCTCTCCAGCACATCAGCGTAGTTTTCTGAAGGTTGTTTCAAGTTCCCACCATCATCAGGACACTCAATCGACGATCCGTGTTTAACAAATTTCGTACATGGGCCATTTTTGGTTGACGAAGGACGTCCAGAGTGGGGTTCATCGGCTACCTCTTCCCGGCCGTCCTTAAACATTTTCAACCATCTCGAAACTCGAGAATACGAAAGAGCTGCGTCCCCGTAATCTTCCTTAATTATTGCGTAGTTGTCGGCAAGATTTTAGGCACAAAATTTGATTGCGTACCGTTGTTCGAGGGAGTCCTCCATCGCGCTTCGTGACACAGGCAGTAAACCGAAATATACTAAAACAATGATCCTGACGCTCCCAGAGGTCGGAGCACACTGACTTGGCAGCGCTGGATAGCGTCAGCCTCCCCCCACCTAACCCAACCAATTCAAACGCGCTACGACTTGTAGAAGCGCAGGAAAAAAACATTTATCTTACTTGCTGGTCAGACCTTGTATATACACTTTTACTTTTGAAACAATGCTGTAAACCATAGGTCGGTTGGGTGAGAGTCTACAGTATTTTTTATTAATTAAGAGCTAATCTTGAATTAGGCTAAATGGGTATTTTAGTTAAGTTGAACATTCAAAAAAAATAGTAAAAGGACAAGTATTTCCCAACAGCTCAACGCGTTGAGTCATATTTTTTACTACACAAAGACATTTAGTCCTCTGATTCCATATTCACAAAAGTCAAATAAATCACTGTAATATTTTGATTATGTTCTGTAATTGGTTCATCCTTCAATTGTCGCTTTATCCATAGTTATCGAGTAGACAAATAAACTCAGTATTGACATGATTGCGGAACCTTTTTTATGCTTCCCAATGAAGCTTCCTGCTTATTAATTAACCATATCTACTTTAAAATCTCAGTGTAAACCGACAATACGAATATGTAGTGGAGTATTAAGAATGACCTTTAGGATTTTGTTATGAAATCATAGGAGTATCCTACGTCGCATGAGTTGGAGTGTCATAAATAATAAATAAATAGATAAAAAATTGATCGTCAAAAAGCAGATATAAACGGCGCATGATCCATACGCGAAAAGTTGGATAATGTGTTGGATTTTAAAATTTATTTGAAACTTTTTCTCCAACATGTTTTGTTACTTTGGAAAGAAGTTATAGTTCGGGGCGAGGAATTTCCGACTTCTGCGGCGCCTCGATCAGTGGTTTCCCGCATCGATCACTGAACGTTATAGATGGAAACAACATGCTTTAGCTTTAAACGATTCTGTAACTTCAACTGCATTTAATATTGCAGTGGGATGCCCCATTCTTATTTTAAAGATTCATAATGGAGTATCATGATAAAATACTTTTAATTTGGCTGATACAAAAATTCACTTACCACTATTTTATTCTACCATAATTCACAATAAGCTGCCTTTGACAAATTCGTATTTAATACTCTAATAATAAAAGTTGGGTGCAACCGCTTCGCGACATCAAATGCAATTACCTATAAAATCAGTGTCAACTTAGAAATGTATGAATATTAACACTGTTGGCTATTAAGACGAAATTTCGCCTATAAATGTATAAATATTTACTCGGGTGGCTTTCCTATGATGTTTTACGAACGCCCACCAACTACCCCTTTACACAACTCCATTCTTTGTACAATTATTTCTCTTTTGGTCAATAAAAACATTTTATGTTTCAAGTATATGACTACAAGGTAATTTTCTAAAATTTTAGCAAGGTTATTGAAAAAAAAATTCTAATTTAAGTGAAAATTCTTTGAGATAAACATTTCCAAAGTATGAGTTGAGCCGAGAAACGTCTAAAATCACGATACCTCAAGCCAATCTTTAACAGGGAACCGCGGCAAGGCGACTGAACTCTGCACAGAAACTATGCAGCGAAAATACGCTTGTCCAGACGTTAATTCATTCTTTGCTTCTATTTGTAGAATTGACTCTTCGTTTACTGAAACGCGAGGTGAGAAACTTTGCGTCTCCTCAAGATGCTTCGTTTCTCTTTGGGCTTGTCCAGGTTACGCTTACGTACCGCGAACGTATCACATCTTTATCCATTCAAGATGTAAAACAAAGGTTTAGAGATCAGATATGTGCCCACATCATTCAAGAATCTCAAGCTTCAAGAAAGGGTTTTGTTTAGCCAGCTTCTATATAAAATAAATATATTATTGACATATATCTGATCAAAAATACAATGTTTTGTTGAATACGATACATTTTCGAGGATTCGATGAATATAAGGAAATGCAACTAATTCTTTAAAAACAGAATTTCGTATACTTCTGCTCCTAATATAGACGAGTACTAGGCGAGATTCTTGCAGTTTCGTAATTTCTGAAAATAAGCATACCTGATGAATATTTGAACATAACCTACCTCCATCGTTGTTTTTCCGCCTAGTTCTGTTTCTTTCGCCATTTTTTACTTCGCGAGTATCAAGAGAAATATTCCAATTTTCCTTCAATTTCTAATAAATTGGTAGGTATTCTTCTAAACTTCAAGAATTGACAATGACGTATATTCAATGTATATTTCGTGAGTGATCCTCACTGTATATCATCCACCATGATTCCAGAGTACCATGGCCTCCTAACATTACATCAGCGGTAAAGGTCCAAATAGATAAAAGATCAAAAGAAAAATTAGTGGTGAAAAGAAAAATTAGACGACCTTCTAGATCAGATAATAGTTTTTCGTTTGTATACGACCTTCGTTCTAGAGCTCTTAGAATACAATTAATTGTCATGAAATAGCAAATAGCTGCCCTGCAAATTTTGGCAAATCTTTGGAAATTAATTGGAGTTGATTTTTTTTCGGTTGATGCCCCAACTGATTCAAAAAGATTTGTCTACAAAATTATGTGTCGCACGCACGGCAGCCATCTTGAAACAAAGGTTAATTCGATGTCGTTTTTTAGTTATTGCCAAATATCTGTCAAACAAAGAGTTAGTCCATACTTTTTGAAAGAATGTTACTTTTGCTAGAAGATCGGCTCCACTTCATCTTTCTCACTCGAACAGTTATAAGTAAAACATCCATTCGAATTGTTTAGAAATTTTCGAGGAAAAGAGTTATTATTTTTTATTATATAAAATAAATACACATAATCTTAAGATTAATCAACATTTTTAATTTAACTTAAATTACTATGTTTTTGCCTGGATTTTCCAAGCGGTACATCCTAGCATATAAAATGTTTTGCTTACATCGTTGTTGTGGCTATACAGCACTGTACTTTGCTTTTACACTGATTACACTTGTCACACAAACTCAAAGGGTTTAGTCCTTTTGAGCCGTCGCACTATGTCTTGATTGTCTAATAGTTGTAGCACTTCGATGCTAGTATGTTTATGGAGTCTTTCCTCGTGCTTCTTGGCAACTTCCTTAACTTCTTCCTTCACTGTCCTTACGATGAAGATCGGCATTCCGAATGGACCAAGGAGCATTGACAATGTTCCTCAGCACTCGGTTGTGGAACACTTGGATGCTTTTAAAATTGCATTCTTTGGTACAGTCCCACAACTGAAGGCCGTAAGTCCAGACTAGTTTCAGAACTTGCTGATATACCAATACCTTCTTATAGACAAATGGGAATTCCTTCCTACCAGCCAGTACATACTTTTATATTTTTACTTTAGTTCTTTTGTTTTCTTTTTTACATTCTCTTCCCATTTAAGCTTTGCGTCTATATTTAGACCCAGGTGTTTGGCTGTTTTTCTATTTGGAATTGTGATGTTATTCAATACTATAGGATAGTAATGAGTTTTTTTGTTCGTGAAATTAACACGGACAAATTTACTTTCATTTAATTTTATACGCCAGCGTTTAGTCCATGCGTATATGATGTTTATTACACCTTGGGGATTGGCAGTTGTTTCTTCGACGGTCTTTCCTACTGCTAATACGACCGCATCATCAGCAAATGTCGCTAGTTTGGTGTTCTCTGCGACTGGTATGTCATGTGTATACAACAAATAAAGCACCGGTCCAAGCACACTGCCTTGGGGTACTCCTGCTTTGCTGTTTTTAGTTCAGTATTCATTTTCCTGCTTAACTCTGAAGGTCTGCTGTGATATATAAGATTTTAAGAGCTACACATACTGTACAGGTAAGCATTTCCTTACTTTCATGATAAGGCCTTCATGCCAGACTTTGTCGAAAGCTTGGGTCACATCTAGAAATATGGCGGAACATATTTTCTTTTCCTCCACATATTTTTCAATTATATCAGTTATTCGATGTACTTGATCGACTGTAGCATGTTCGTTTCTGAATCCAAATTGATGGTAAGGAATATGTCGTTTCTCAATAATTTTCCTTATTCTCCTCAAAAGCAATTTTTCAAGTAATTTCGATATTGTAGACAATAGAGATGTGGGCCTATATGATTTTATTTCGTTTACAGGTTTGCCTGGTTTGTAAATCATGACTACTTCTGCAGTTTTCCAAAGAATGGGGACATGCTTTAATCTAAAAGTGGCATTTATCAATTGCTTAAGTATAGAAATACCTTTTCTCGGGAGTCTGCATTGATCAGATCTAATCCTGGGGTTCTCTTAGGATTTAGATATTCTTTTCTTTCTTTAGTTACTTCTTTTAGCATAACAAAACCTATTTCTTGGACGTCCTGTTCTATTTCTGGTTGATCCAGTATTTCCAATTCTTCGTTTGGTTGGAAGATATTTTCTAGATGCCTTGCAAACACGTCCGCCTTCTGTTTATTATCTCTTGCCCAAGAACCATTTTCTTCTCTTATGGGTGGGATTTGTTTGTTTGGTCTATTGAACCTTTTAGTAACTTTCCAAAGTGAGTGCTCTGTGTTTTTCTCATAAGTTAATTCACTTATGATTCATTTTTAATTTTCTGGATTTCTCTTTTCAATTGTTGGGACAGATTCTTTAGTTCATTTTTATTCGCTTGTTCTGGACTTTTGCCATTGTTTTCTGGCTTTTCTCTTTTCTTTTACCATATCACGTATTTCTTTGGGATAATTCAATCCAGTTGTTTTTCTTCTTATGTCAGGTGTATTATTCCATGCTGATTGTTGTATATCTAATATGAGCTTTTCAGTTTCTAACTCTAGTTGCTCTACTGTTTTGATAGGAACATTCAGCTCTATCCTTCCACTTTCTATCTGGAAGCTTTCCCAATCAGTACCTTTATTAGTTAATATCGGGGTTGGTTGTTTAGTTATTATGGTATTACTGAGGGTAAGCAGGATAGGAGAGTGATGTGATGTTGGTCCCTCTCCTTCTATTTCAATGTAATTTATTGCAACCTATCTAGATATAAAGAAATCCAGAAGATCTAGTATTTTTTCTATCAGTTGGCCAGTAGGTGGGTTTGCCAGTGAAATGTCACATTCCATTTGTTGCAGTTATTGCTTCGTAGAGTTCTTTACCTTTTTTGTTGTCAAACGTGAGCCCCAATGAGTATGCTTGGCATTGAAGTCGCCTCCAACAATGAATTTTTCTCCTAACGCTTGAAAGAAGTGTGTATATCCGTCTTTTTGAATCCTATGTCTTGGCGGCGAATACATGGCTGCTACAGTTAATTCATATTTTTCTGTTTTAATATTCACACTTTCAACTTGTATTTTGTCTGTTTCATATTTTTCTCTTTCATAATGTATTATATTGTTTTTAACTATAATTGCTGCTCATCTTGCCAAATTTTGCGGATGTAATGCTTGATAAACTTGAAATCCCTTAAATCTGATTTGTAAAGTGTATTTCCGAAATCAAACATATATCGATATGTTGGGTTTCCAATGTTAATTTTAACTCATATTGATGTTGTAGAAGTCCATTGCATTCCACTGGAGAATTCTTAGATCTTTAGCCATTAAGATTACTATAGCGGTTCTGTTGTTTTTCCAATTTGATGAGTCTATCAAGAATATTTTTGTTAAACTTTTTTTGCTTTTGCTGTTGTTGTTCCATTTGGTGAAATCATTTCCTGCAACATCACTGCTACATGATCAATATTCTCAGTTTTTTGTTGTGATCCACTTACCACTTGAGCATAAGATACATTCGCCTGCGCTTACTTAGATTCACTAATTGTGATGTTTGTAGTTTCATGTCTTCTTCCTTTTTCTGGTAATTTTGTAATAGTAACTTTGTTTCTCATTTCTTGCAACACTATTGCTGTACTACATCCTCTGTAATTAGCTGAGTATGCGTCCCCACAATGTATGCACTTAGCTTGAGTATTTGAGGGTTTTGGGCACTCTCTTGTATGGTGTTTCCCTGCGGTTTTTTACGCATCTCGATTCCCTTTCACAGTATTTTTAGGTACGGTCAAGAAATAATAATTGTGGTTGGATTGTACCGTATTTCCTTAGTGATGCTATACAATGTAACGTATAGTGATCATGAGGAACAATAATAAATTTCAAGACTGTTCTTATATTATTTGTATTACATACAGCTTACGTTTCGTCCCATGTGTTGAGATTTCATGAGAGCTACAAAAATATTACATGACATTTCAATATATAATATAAAACATTACGTTATCAAATGATAAAAATGGCAAAGTGCAGTACATACTAATTGTAATAAAATAATCAAAAGCTTTAGCATAAAGGTTGGAGGACACACATTACAAACCAGTACAAAGAGAATGTCTGTCCTCCAACTTTTACGCCAAATCTTTCGATTATTTTATTACAATATTATATATTGAATTGTCATGTAATATTTTTGTACGCAACCTTGGCACGGTTCTATACATTATCTCCGTGCCCCCATTCAGCCCGGTGTTTTCTCCGGTTTTCCTCCGGGTAGTGGCGGATTTTTCATCTCATTTATAACATTTGTTTTTATAATTTCGAACTTTCACTGATCATTATACGAGTATCTACGATTTATTTTGGAATAATAAATGGATAACTACGTATTTTATGAAATATATTTTATATAATTATAAAATCCGCCATTGCCCTAGGACCCTTGATTGGAATTGATGGAATGGTCTCCTGCTTGTTTCCGGAGAGTTTATTAGTTTATTATCCCCCACGTGGTCATAAGCAGTTTGTAACTTCTTTTTGACAATAAAGTTTATGCTTCTGTTTAGCTCTAATGATGTCCCAACACATGGGACGAAACGTAAGCTGTATAACAATAAATAATGTAACAACAATTTCAAAATGTATTATTTTTTCCCTATGGTTATTGTACATTACATTGTATTAGAAAAGAATTAACTTACTATTAGTATTTGCCCAGTAGCTTATAAATGACTGGTACTACGGTAAAAACCTATGGAATAACTTTCAACCAAGAAAAAATTACTGCNAAAAATCTACAACATTTATACGAGTCTATTCAAAAATGTCAAAATTTCAAGGTACCTTATATATATATTTGGCGCTCACAAAGGCCAGTGCTGTTTTCAATACCGTTGTTCACTGTTGTGCTAGTGATTTAAACGTCTCGGGGACATTCGTCGCAAGTAGCGATAATGAACACACGGCACCTTTGTTTTTTTTTTGTTGATGCGATTGTCGCAAAGTTGTTTAAGGGCCCGCCCTTTAGCCCTTAAGGGACTTTGGGTGGGAAGGATAGACTTCAGATAAAATTGGCAGAGCTTGACCGGGATGATTTCTACTTGGAGGTGACGTAGGATTTGTAGAATAACATCATATAAACACCGGATAAATATGTTTACTAGATTTATAGTGTGGTTCTAATGAACCAAATCTGTTATCTTCAAATTTAAGTGATTACATTAAGATATTCCTCAAGAGAATAAAATAGTGAACTATCACCAAGAAAATACAACAAAAATATAATATAGGCGTTTGAGTTAAACTCTTATGTTCTTCAAGAAACTTCCCTGTCATATTATACATTAAAGATTCATATATTGATGAGGTAGACGTACTAAGTTTCATATTGAAGGATCAGTATGTATAGTTTTATCACGCTAATTACAAGTAAGCTCTAAGGCTAGGACCAGTGGTCCGAAACGAAATGGCTTCGCCAGTATGTGTGCTATATTCATACCCAATGAAACATCTGTTCACTCGTCATTTGGCAGCGGGATGCATCTACGAATTAGGTGATTGGTGGTATTGAGACAAGAGACTCCGGAGAGCGACTCAACACATGCTCGATACTGAAACTCAAGAGACCCCTCGAGAGTGCGTACGAGTATTTATAAGGATTTTCACTCGGGCGCGGTCTCTCGAAACGTAGAGTGGGGATGGGCTTCGAACGAAGGTTACATATGCGTAATACTGTGCACTAGAACAAAAAGGAGTGAAGTGTCTGGAAGCTTCTAGAACTTTCAATGTTAATTCAAAGTTAAACCGCACAATTCATTATTTCCTATACAGTTGTATGCACGAAAGTATCCGGCTGTCAACGTTGCGATGAAGTACCTCCCGTCGACGCGTCACGTGAAATACACTAAACAAGTAGTGGAGATACAAGCGGCTCCCAAAGAGAGTGACCTGAGTGGCGCCGCCGAAAAAGTAAACGTGTGTCACGCGTACTATCAATAAAGTACGGAGTGAGGTCGCCTCGTGAAACGGAAAGCATAAATGTCACTCTGTGACACGATTTCTGTGATTGTGATGTCATTACTTCACTTTCAACGGGCAGTTTTGAAATACTTGCTATGTGGTTGGACTTCACAATTCCAAGGACCTTCTTTACAATCTTTCGCGTTCAGAAGAACCGTGAATTGAATTTCGGCGTCACCGTCAGCAATTTCGCCGTTCAGGATTGGCCATTCCCTCCGAGTCACAGGCCAGGAGAAGAGTGTATTTTCGCAGGAGTGTCCTACGCAATGTTCGCAAGCGATCGTGCAGTTGTCCTTTTCGACACCCTAGAACTTCCCAAACAGTCTATCTTGTAAGGGTAGGAGAGGATTACCCCAAGAGTGTATATCCAGCCCTACTACAATGGATCTATGTTCACGCCTAGTCTTAATTTGGTAGTATGTACGCACGTAACAGAGCAGCCTCAGTGTTACCTCTTACAAGTGAGTTAGAAAATGTTCCCATACTTTTTGCAATTCCCCTGACGCGTAGCGTGAGGGTTTAGGAAAGCCTTTGTCAGTTCTGCTAATTCGCGTTGCGTTCGAATCAGCGAACAGAAGTGGTTTACCGGAACAAACCAGTGCAGATGTGGTATCATATCCACATAAAGTGCAGAGGAACAGTAGGATGTTGCATAGAAGAGGTGGCCTGCAGTATGGAAGTACGAAAGAAGTTTTTGAAACCAAGATGTAGACACACATTTCCCAATTTACATGCCTCAATGTACTGTTTCATTAAAGAAACCATACGAAAATACGGTCATACTGTACCCACAACTTCGTAGACTCTCAAGAGGCTCGAGAAATGCACAGGAACAGCAGACTACCTAAAAACCTTTCGGGAAGCATATCCATGGAGTTAAAACTCGCAGACGAACAAAGTGATCCAAATTGCTCTCGTGGGAGCTATGCAATCTCTTCAGAAAGTTGTATCATCTGTTTGTACATGGATAGGGGAGAAGTAACCAAGAGATGGGTACACACCAGTGAGCCCTAGACCAAGTGCGTCAGCGGAAGACAGCAAGACGTACGGTCACTATATCTAATATCAAATAGACAATTAACAAATTTTTCTCATACAGGTGAGTAATGTGAATAAATCCTGGATAGGTGCACAGTAGCAAGGTTCGATTGTGCCCCCTCACCTCACAACGCGGAGAGGATGAAGACATTTACCTCTCCACAGCCAACAATATGCGTAGTTTCTCTTCACTCACATCGCCCCTTTTACCAAACCTCTCATCAATTTTTTAATAACTGAATATTTTTATGCAACTTACATTGCGATCTTGATTTCTTTGTCATTTAATACAATACACAAAAATTACCTCAATTCCATATTCATACCTCAAAATTGCTTCCTTGCTTTGATTTTGGTAAAGTAGTCTTTTCGGAAACTCTCTACTTTGTTCACATTTTGCAAAAACCCTTTACTTTACTCTTCAATTTCGTAAGCAATGAAGCTAACACTAACTAGGAAAAGTCAATATTTTAGTCAATAATAGTGTTATTGAACCAAATAGATAGGTACAATGATGTATGGTGAGTTATAATACGAACAATAGTTACAATAAGAATAATTTTCATGTGTACAATAACAAAAATATAGAAATACTAGCCAATTACCCGGCGTTGTCCCGAATTTTTCTTAGACTAATCTTTTTTTACTCAGGAAAAAAATAAAATCTATCCATACTGAAATATCAAAATACTTTTACTTATTGGTTTTAAAAAGCTCGTACAGCATCCTAATTTTTCAAATTCATAATAATATAAATTCTATTCACAACTTAACTGAATACACTACACCATCCCGCGGGAACGGCGCCGGTCGAATTTTCGCTTCCGGACCATGATGGGGCTGCACCATTTTACAAAAATTCTTGTAAAATCTTAACTATTCGTCAAAATTTTACGATTTAAAGACGTTTCTTATCTTTGCGCAAAACAAATAATCCATTAAATTCGATGATTGGTTAATCCGAAAAAATAAAATAAAAGTTAACCTAAAGAAACTATTTTCTAATATATCAGAATATTAATACCTATAGGTTGGTGTTAATAGATTTCTACGATAATTTTTTATTATAATACTTTTATTTATGTAAAAATTTATACTTATACTAAAGCAGTGTAATTTTATGTTATCATAATTTTATACTGATTTTCCAGCAACAGATTGTACATCATTTTGTATACTATAATAGCTTCTGTTGAAAGAATTATTTAAGTTTTCTGTTGAATGGGTGCAGTGTATAAATATTTTTTTAGGTTTATTGACAATGCATGATAGAGCTGCATTATTGATAAAGAGCGGATATCTGTGGTTTTTCTAGCGGATTTTCGGTTGGATATTTCTGGCCTGTCTAGTGTTATGGAACATGAACAGTTGCATTAAATTTGCAGTGGTCCTTTGTCTAGTAGATCCTTTTTAACAAAGTTTAATGTTTCATAATGTACACATATGGCAGTGGAAGTATTTTCTACTTTTCAAATAATGATTTGCATAAAGGTTGCTTACTAGAATTGTTTATGTTATTTTTTCTGTAATCCAAAGGTTTGTTTTGTTTCTGGTGCTTGTCCCCAAAATATTATTTCATATTTTAGAATGGAATGAACATTTGCAAGGTGTACTGTTCAAAAAGTATCTGTTGTATTAAAAGTTAGAGTGTTTGCCTATCCAATAGTTCCATCATATCTCTACCAGATAACCAAACTCTCAAATGCAGAATAATCAGATTTCACAGTTTTAACCACCAGGTCAAGCCAGATGGGCAATCCTTCAGATGTCACACAAGTGGCCTGCAGCTACAAAAATTTCACTTTGCAGCTGCACATGCGGGGTGAAAGCAATAATTCTTTTTTAAGTTATAATCAAGAAGAAACATATGAATTAACTTAAAGAATACCATCTGTTCATTGCATAACAAAAATTCACTCATTCTACAGAGAAAAATAACACAGATTTTAACAAAAGTAAAAATAATTTACAAAAATTATTTCTTTCTTTATGCTAATATTAAGTAATTTAATGATACTCGATAAAAGTTTTATTTTCCTTTATTTTAATTGACATAAAAAGACCTCCAAATAGCACATTCTCCCGTAAATTTTTTTACCAACAATGTACTAGTGTATACAAATGGTTTTTACAGTATCGGTATGAACAGTTTTCTAAGGATGTCAGTTTCCCTATTTTCCCTCCTTTTTAACTGATTAACTAAAAATTTAATTATTTAAAAAATCTAGTCCCCTAGCTCCACACTAAATCTGTTCAATTCAGTAATAAGACAATTGTTAACAGACAAACTATTTAGAACCAAAAGAAATGTGCAAGATTTTTTTTATATTACAAGTAATAATAAAACACAAACAATAGTCAAAAGATTTATTTCAAAGAGTATAACAAAATAATTAAATAAATAATATATGTCAATTCTCTCAGTATATACAAATCATTCATTCTTGAAATCATTTCGTCTGTTTGTTGTTCTTCTGTTTTGTCGTATTTCAATTACTGTGGGATAAACAATTTTTTGATAACATTCTTTCACCCAGCAGAAGAGTTTTCGAATTGGTACAAGTGGTGATTCATATTCATTGGGGACAATGCCATCCACTGAAGACTCAAAGAAACTAAATAACGGAAACCAGACACGGGTCCGGTTTGAGTCTCGTTGCATTAGAGCCTGGTTGTTTGCTAAAGTGTGATAATACAAAAATAGCCTTGATGTGATGTAAAAGGCAACAAATACATCAATTGAATAATGTTCATGAGCTGACAGAATGAAGAATATTCCAAACATATTCAAAACCCATGTGAAAGTATGCACAAAATAGAGATGTCTTGGTGTATCTGTAAAACAAAAAGAAAGTTAGCATAAAGGGGAACAAATAAGTATTCTATTCATATTTTAATTCAGCAGAAAAAGTACTGTACAAATGTTCTATGACACACGAACAATTATAGTGAACGGCATTTTAATCTCTATCTAATAAGGAGCATTGTCATGCTAATTGAATTGCTGGACGATGTTTAAATTATGAAAATCATTTTACAACATTACATACTACACTTTATTATAAATTTGGGAGGAACACACATTCAGTTAATTACAAATACACATCCCACAAAACTACCCAGTTTCAATACGAACACCAGTCAGAACGTCTCGAAACACACATTCCACAGAAAACACACACTGGCATTACAGTAGATGTTAGAGTACATATCACTGTAGATGAAGAACTTATAGATAAAATATGACGATTTATTTAAAGTAACACTTGCAATTAGCACTGTATGGAGGAAGATTTCAAACTAACAAATATTTTTCATTTAAAGATAAAAGGATTTTTTTGTAAGAATATATTACCTAATAATTAGAGATCCGTGAAATTGGTTTTATTTTTCAGCAAAATTCATTTTCTTTAAACTAGATTTCAGTGTTATAAGAAACTTGGCGGTGTTATTATGGTACATTTTATTTGCAGATAAATTTACACAAATAGAAATATTATTAGTCAGGAAACCTTATTACAAGAAAGCCTTGTACGTTAGGTATACACTCAAAAATGCCTCAGTTGTGTCGATAATGAATTCATTTTTCTCTCCTTTTGCACTCTCTGCCTTAGTGAGTGCATCATCCATGGATAATTGTCTCTTCAATTATCCTTTTGGTTTCTGTGCTTTTGGTTATCACTAGCAATGTGTCTCATCACAGTGTCCCATCTTTCGAACTCCAGCCTTTTGTCACAAAATTTACACATCAATATTTTATTGCTATTAACATTTTTTATTGCTATATACCCCTCCGAATTGAATTTACTGGCCCGTGAAAATACCGTTACACATGGCTTGAGCATTGCACGGCCAAGTTTTCTTCCCTTCATGTGGACCTCTCTTCACTTTTCCACTTAGACCCCGCAGTTATTATCGGAGGCGACTTTAATGCAAAAAGTCGTAACTGGGGCTGTCGCTTGACAATTGACTTCTCAACTTCCTCAACTCCACCCCCACCGTTGCCCTCGCATCACCAACCGGATCCACTCCCCTCTACGATGGAGAACCACTTGATATTTTAGATATCGTACCCCATCCCTCCTCTCTCATCCTGTCCCCTCCCTGGCCACTTTTCCAACTAAAATCCGATCACCTTCCCGTCCTATTCGCACTCTACGTGGGAGCAACTCCGTTCTCACACACCATTCAACCCATCCCCAATACGAATTGGAAACAATTTGACATCCATCTCTCCCGTAAAATCGATCCGTCGCTCCCTTTGTGTACAACGGACGACGTCGATGTCGCAATCAACCACATCACCAACCACGTCCTCACCGCCTATAAAAAACTCCACCAATTACACCCCTCCCCCCCGCGTTCGATAAACTTCCCGAGGAAATTCGTCTCATCCGCGAAAGACGTCGTCTCTTTCGCATATACCGCCGCACTCTTGAACCTCCCGACCGTTTTAATATCAACAACACCGCCCGCGACCTCTCAGACAAGTTAAAAATCTACCATATCAAAAGTTGAGGAGATTATCTTGAAAAGTCCGGTTCCTCGGACTCAGACGATACTTGGAAACTGAAAAAACGTCTGAGAAACCCAATGCCCCCCGTCACGGTCTTCTCTATACCAGACACCGCTCCGCCCCGAGTGACGTACGACCCAGCCGTCAAGGCTGAGACATTCACCGACGTGCTGGAGAAGTGCTTCACGCCGACGTCACTCCCCTCCCCGGTCCCCGCCATCTCATTTACTTCAACAGCCCCACTAAAGATTCCGGCTCACTTTGCCATTACAGAATCCGAAACCCGCGCCGCTATCAAATCCGCTAAAAAGCGAAAGTTGACCAAGTGACCGGGAAGATGCTTCATAACCTCCCCCGCACGGCCATTAAATTCTTAACTGCCCTTTTCAATGCGTGTTTAATACTAGGTTATTTTCCAACCGTGTGGAAAAGCGCGACAGTAGTGATGCTTCCGAAAGTCGGTAAAAACGGCCGCGATCCAAATAATCACCTCCCTATAAGCTTACTCCCCATTTTAGGAAAAACCCTAGAGCGAATAGTGTTGGCACGCTTGAGTCGAATTCTTAATGACGCAAATGCAATTCGTCCGAAACAATTCGGTAGAAAAGGTCGCGTCAGCCTCGCAAACCCTTCGTTTAGCAATGGAGGCGGCGACGGCCATGAAACAACACTTTTCCCTCCCCACGGTATTTTTCGATTTCTCATTCGCTTTCGATAAAGTTAACCACTCCCTCCTCTCAAAATTACAATCGAAAATTCTGGAATTTTTGCTCCATTTTGTTCACTCGTATTTATCTGGACGCACCTTCAGAGTCCAGTACCAGTGCTTCACCTCGACCTCCCGTCCCGTCAACGGAGGGGTGCCTCAGGGCGTGGTTCTCGCACCCACACTCTTCTCCTTCTTTACTAGAGACATACCGAGCGTGCCAATGATCCGTGAATTTATATACGCAGACGACGTCGTATTGTTACACGGAATTTGCTTCCCACCCCCCGAGCCGTCAGGCATTTGCAGTGGGCCGTCGACAAATTCGTCGAATAGTCACGCAATAACGGACTTACTTTGAATCCTTCGAAATGTCAGGTGTTTCTCATCTCCTTTTCAATCAGCACCACAATAACGACAAAACCACTAAACATTATCGGCNAGTCAAATATCTCGGCGTTACATTCAATAGAAAATTAATTTTTTTAAAACATTGCCACTTGGCGGCCCAGAATATGCACCGACGCATCCCCATCTTCCGGTCCAGGAAGATCTCCGGCGCGGTCAAAGCGCGAGTGTACAAAGAGTGCGTTCGGAGTGCAGGCGTTTACGCTTGCCTAACCTGGGCCGCTGCCCTTCGTAACCCCGTCAATGGTTTAACACGTGCAGAAAACCATTTCATTTGGGTCGCGTATAAACCAGAGCGAGGCACCTTTTTCGATCAAATTAAAAAGAAATATAAAATTACCCCTATTTCGGAATGTATCCAACAACTTGCAACAAAACATATGAGGGGTTCCAAAATCCGATCACCGCACCGTTATTCGACAAATATCGTGACCTCAAGAACACCGCACCGGTCCACTACGCGCTCAAAAGACACCAACCGACGTTCTGTAGTATCCGTCTCCAACATAATAATCCAATCCTTCGACCTGTCATCTGACTGGTGAGCCAAGTTACCGGGGCGCCTGCTAAGCGGCTCGTCACACTTACTACATTCCTCCCTTTCTAACACCCTACCTTCCCGCTCAATGTAGAAAAGCTTGAATAGCAAGCTACAAAATCTTCTTTCTGTTCCAGAGTTAACGTTTTCTTCTTTTCTCTTTACAACCTAAATACACCAATCACTTGAAAAATCCTAAGTCAAATGCACAATTTGCGATATTTCGCGTTATTTAGTGGATTTCGTGTTATTTCGCGATTCGAAAAGAGCATTTTTGAGATCACAAATGTCTATTATGAGCTTAACACTAGAAAAAGAAACCGCGAATAAAAAATTCGTTTTATCGCGTTTCGCGAATTTCACGGATCTTTACTAATAATGCAGGGTTCAGGATGGAAGTAAGGTTATCAAAAAGCATGCTCCCAACCGACAGGGAAGTGAAGGGCGAAGATGTGTGTAAAAATAAAATTTAATTTATATTATGAAGACATCACCGATTGCAATCCCTGTTAGAAATTCATTTATGATTTTTTTTTGGTTGGGGCTTTAGGGCTCGTCAACATCGAGGTCATTAGAGCCCATGCAAGTAGGGAAAAATGCAGTTTCGTACCATAGAGAAGAGCCGTACTGACTCTTCCCCGTGTGGGACTCGCCGAATACCTCGACCATACCCACTAAAAAACCCTCCTGAAATCAACAAATATCTAAATAGAAAGATGAAAGAAAAGAAAACAATACCAATACATTATATCACAAAAAAGGAAAACAATTTTTAAATATTATATTTTCGAATTACAGAAACGAACGATGAAAACAAAGAAGACAGTAAAGATGAAAAGGGAATGCAAATTTTAAACCCTCCCGAGAACTTGTGGGAGGAGCCCCGATCTACTCATAAAATTCAAGTTTATTAACATTAACCGTTTCATCTCCGAGAATTGTTGGTAAATCTGCAGTCAGACCAATTTGTCACCGTATACTTGAGTATCTTCTGCAATCAGTTAGTAGGTGACGCACTGTCAGAGAACAGCTACACTCCTCACAAACGGGTTC
>NNCF01126223.1:220179-278411 GCA_002313205.1 Laupala kohalensis | reverse complement strand
GATTTAACAGATCTCGTTTTGGAATCGTGGAGAAATCAACGCGATTCTTGAGGCATGCCGTCTTTGCGGAATCGTCTGCTTCCTCATTCCCTCTGATACCCACATGTCCGGGAACCCAGCAAAACATTATGTTCTTTCTATCACTTTGTAGTGAGAAAAGTACATCCTGGATGTTCTGAATCAGCTTATCAGCTGGATACATGTTCTGGATTGCTTGAAGGGCACTCAGCGCATCAGAACAAATCGGGAAATGTGAAATCGGTATTACGCTCTAAGAGTTGTAACTCTTCACGTTGAGTTCTATAACCATTAAGGTTCCACTGAAGTATGGAAGCCATTACTTTTTGGAACCTCCGGGGTCAGGCTCTTGAATGTGCATTTCCGCGTCACCGTCGGACAATGCACATTCCGACTCGGAGGTAGGAAGAACAGAGACATTCTTCATTCGTCTCCCGGACTTCTTGGATGTTGTTTGCTTTGATTTTATGAAGTAAACAAGGTTCAGGGATTTAGCTTTCGAACCATGCTTGGTTTTTGATTGTTTAATATTGGAAGAAATACGTGGTACACTGCTGGTCTTCGTCTGTGTATTAGATGGACGGGGTATGGAGAGAGTCTTGGGTTTGACTGGAGTTTCTTGGATATTTCTCTTGCCGCATTTGCACTGGCATGTGCACGACGTTGTCGTAGACACGCCAGTGAAATCGGCCTGGATTGACACGCTCTTTTTGATTACAGGAGTCTTGGCTGGGGTGGAGTAACTGGTAGAAAATACAGGGTATAAAGCCCTGTATTTCTTCCGAGCTTCACCGTACGGGATCTTCTCCGTAGTCTTGATCTCTTGTATCTTTTTTTCTTCGAGGAAGGCGACACACTCCCTGCTCCACACCGGGTGGCTGCCTGTGCAAATTATACACTTAGCAGGACCCGGGCATGAGACGCCGGGTTCGTGTGCTTCCTTCCCGCATTTACCGCATGTTTCACGGCCCTTACAAGATGTCGTTGTATGTCCAAACCTCTGGCACTTGAAACAGCGCAGAGGATTTGGAACAAAGGGTCGCACCGGCAGGTTAAGCCATCCAGCTTTAATATCCTTTGGTAGTTGGGGACATTTTTCATTTCATTTATTTTTACTTACGTCGAGGTTTCAATCATACTTATGTACAATTATGTAGTTGGGGACAGTCAAAAGGAACTGGTCTTCTGTAGAACACCATTAACCTTCCTCATGATCTGACTGACCTCAACTACGTGGTCCGCCTCCCATTCCGCAACTAGGTCTTCAGTTGACATATCCATAATATCCCTGCAACTTACGACCCCCTTGCTGCGATTAAGCGCAGCATGGAGCTCGCACGTCACAGGGAACTCTCCCAACATTTCACACTTTAACAGTGTTAGGGCCTGTTTGTTGGAGTTGGTTTCCAACAACATGGTACCATTCCGTAACCTTTTGATATTCTTCAATGTACCACATATTCCTTGAAGTCCTTTGTAAATGTAAAAGGGAGAAACTTTTTCCAAAGTTCCTTCCTTTCTTTTCATTATGATAAAAACATTCTAGGAATGCTCTGTAACTTTTCCTTTGTATCTTGTGAAGTGGGAGGGCTGGCAACCCTCGGCCGCTTTGAAGATCCTGAGGCGTAATACTTACCCTGCGGCTCGCCCACTCCGCAAGGCAGGGGAAGAATCTGTCATTGTGTCCCACGAGTGCGGAGGAAATAAATGTCCGGTGACATGGAGCCCCCGCATCACATCACTAAGCCTTGCTCAACTGAGGTGCGGCAGTTGCCCCAGAGGTTGATACGCTAGTGTGTGTTTGTCCTCAACACCCATTCACCTCATCGGCGCGTAACAAACCTTGAGGTTGAGGGTTTTTTTATTGAGGTTTAATCCTTCCTCGCGACCCGGCCAATGAAGGCAAGATCTCCGCCCTTCAAAACATGCAACTTTCCACCATCGCGCCAATGGTGGTCGATGTAGCATGTACAAAGCTTACGGTGTCCGAGCACTGGTGGCGCAATACCAGTCCCCAGCTCGGGGCCGTGGGTTCGCCAAGCCCATACTCACTCGAAACTGAGCTCCCTGCGGGGGAAAGGAGGAGGAGAAGAAGAAGAAAATGAAAGGGAAAATGAAAGATACCCTAGCCCCAATAGCGTCGGGATCGAAAAGAACAAGAGGCGACCAAGGAAGGTCAGGAAAGCGAAAGAAAGGAGCCCGGCACAAGCAAGTGGAAGCAATGCCAGACCCAGCTCGGGACCCCGTGTTCGCCAAACACGCACTTACCAGACGTAAGCCTCCTGGAGGGAGGAAAAGAAGAAGAAATAGAGGAAAGAGAAGAGGAAAATGAAAGATACCCTTGTTCTTTTCGATCCCGACGCTATTGGGGCTAGGGTATCTTTCATTTATGATACACACATTCAAAATGTAAACTAGTCTGGATTAATAGACAACTAGTTTTTCACACATTACTTTATTTACTTTGCAATAATAAAGGGGGGAAAAGAAAAGAAAAATATTCAAGAAAAGATTGAATTTTTCCAATTTACTTACATTCAGTGATAAAAAAATTTAACATAGTTAATGCAACTGTGTGTCCACTAAACATGTAATCTCCACACGTACGCACTCCTTGGATAGACATGCCAGCACCTCTCCATATAACATAAGCATGTTGAATTTTTGCCCATAGTTCTCCATATTTACGTACTTCACTATCTAAAGTACGTGGATTGCACTGAAGATGTGTTCCAGGAACTGACAAAGATGTAATAAGCATGGTAACACAACGTAAAAGGAACACAGTTCCAGACAGGGCAAAAAACCTGCGCAATAATATGAACCTACAAACATAAAATCATTTTCATTTCAGAGATAGCCTTATATAACTTTTACATGATAAAAAATTAAACAAAAATTCTCAGCAAATATTCTTAACAAAAGTTCCAATCCATTAATGATTGGCAGGGAAGGACCTAGCCAATTTGACACCCCATGCAAATAAAAATGATTGCC
Organism: Laupala kohalensis; assembly: GCA_002313205.1. Taxonomy (NCBI): domain Eukaryota; kingdom Metazoa; phylum Arthropoda; class Insecta; order Orthoptera; family Trigonidiidae; genus Laupala; species Laupala kohalensis. Next base: position 275,396 of record NNCF01126223.1, on the reverse strand, counting down.
TTTACATTAATATTGTTGGTCAAAATGTAAGAAATTTGTCCTGAATGCTGCCCACCTCTAGAAGTGTGTTGCCCCAAGCAGCTGTGGCTTGAGCATAGAACTGGCTATAATGATTGAAGACTCTCTTCAAAAACACAACAATTTATAGCATTTCAATAGCAAATCAGTTGTGGGACTTTAAGGGTTCATCAACAAATAGCAAATCAGTTGAACAAGAAAAAAATTATCATTTCCAAGTTAGTTAGGAAGTATCCACCTATCACCCCAATAATAGTTCAAAATTCCAAGGTAAACTATAAAAAATGTCATCAGGAGAGGACAAAAGGTGAAAAATGTTTAAGATAAAAATAATTTTGTTTTTTCTAAGTAGCGGTGGATCGGTGTCTGTTCTGGTTCTGGTTCCAGTTCCGGTTCTGGTTTTCAGTCCCATTGGTTCTTGGCCAAATAACATAAAATCTCCTATCTGGTTTCCACAGCAGATATAAAAACATTAAAAAAATTGAAATTTTTATGTATTGCAATTCTATCTAGCCCAAGGTTGAAATATGTATGTTATGCACAAAACCTGAATGGAACCACCATTGGACAGAAAAAACAACCAAAACTAGTTTTGGCAGATGCATTTTTGCCAGAACTAGTTTTGAACATTTCCAAAGTGACCGATACTAGTTTTGGACATTCAGCTTGTGTCAGAACTAGTTTTGAGCATTATCAAAATGATCAATACTAGTTCTGGCAAAAGAGAATTGTTCATAACTAGTTTCATCCTCTCAACAAGAATTAAACTTTTTGTACTCAAAGCCAATTCTTTTCTTTTCTTTTTTTTAGTATAGATAACATTCTACTTTTGTATAAGAGGCATAAAGAAAATTGCAATTATGTGCTTTATAGTGTTTTTATGTTCAGATCGGTAGAGAAGTTTTCATCCCGAATATAATTTTTCAAGCTTTCATTTAACTTAAACTTATCAGTCCAATAGACAAGGAATCTTCAGTTACTAAAACACAAGTTTTATTCATTGTGTTTCTTATTTATTGTATTTGAAGTAGCAAGAGAATATATTCCTCATGTGCAATCACTTGGCATATGGGGCATTTTTCCCTTCATGAACATAAGAAAACTTTCAATTGATTGTGAGAGGGATAACGTTCACCCCACATAATATATTTTCCACTGAAAACCATCAAAACATAATAGAGAGTTAATTTATGTTGTAAAAAACACTTAAATGCAAATCGAAAATATCGCCAACTGAATAATAGTTATTCTTTATTTTATTCAGTTACTCATAGATTTTGAATTCAAGGTCAGCCCCCAACTTTGTCATCAACTACTTCGTTCCCACAATTTTGCATCGCCCGTTGTGCTCTTGAGGATTTACAATTTCAGGCCCTCCGTACAACATATAGTGGTTCTTGGTCCCCGTTCCAAACAAGAAATAGCTTTATTGACCAACCACATAGTGTATGGTTAATTTTTTTAAACTACCATTTGTTAAATAAATAAACCTATCATTCTTATCCATGACTGCAATGGGGTATTGATCACTAGACATTCATTGAGACAAAAGCATATGACTTAAACCCATATTTGCGAAAAATGATGGATGGCCTTGAGCAATTAAAGGTTGTCGGTTCAGACAATGTGAGATATGATAAATTTCTGACCCACCATGCGAACAATGCTCAAAAAATTAACAGAAGATATATGTAACAGAAGTTAACGAAAACATTAATAGTTTTAGAAATTAACTTAAAAGTTTAAAAGTTAAACAAAATGTTGACTTCATTAATTAATGATTAACTGATTGATGCGTTTCTACCCAGCTATGGTTATACATGTAGATTAAAAATGGTGGTGGATGAAATTACTTTATAGACTTATAATATTGTGTGTTATTAATATTCAGCTTGAGTTCATAAAAATGTTAATGTTAAAATTGTGAAACTGTATGAGAGAAATAAAAATTTTCTGTCACTTCAGTTAGAAACATTAAGCTGCGGAAATCAAGTCACTTTTGTTAATGTCTCACACTTGAAAATAAAATTTTAACTCTAGAAATTATATCAGCTTAAAGTACATAAAACTTCATAATGCTAATACTAGTCTTGTCCTTCAAAACTAGTTTTGGCAATAGTCAAACATCCAAAACGAGTATTGGTTGTTTTGAAAACACTCAAAACTTTGTTCTGGCAAAATTTTCATCTGCCAAACTAGTTTTGGTCATTTTTTCCGTCCAGTTGATTGTGAAATAGAGCAAAATTGCATTTTATATACATGGATGAAATGAAAATAAGAACATTAATTATACTTAGCAATAGTGAACAAACACTTCAATATTATCTGGAAATAATAACACAAATTGGAAAAGAATGTTTGAGAGATCACACAAAGAAAATAACCAAATGGAATGCAAAACCCTCATTACATATCTCATGAAAACATATCCACACAAAGTTTGTTTCCTTACTCTTATTACCGTCAGGTCACTAGCAACAAGGATGTGAAATAAAGTAACTAATTGGTACTGGTCTAACAATAAAGAATAGCCAAAAATCTTTTGCATGTCTTGAGTTCGAGTAATAGGTGTTCTGGTGACAAGCTAAGAAAGAAGCAACAAATGTGGTGCAAATTTGAAAAACAAGAATGATAGATAGATTTATTTAACAAACGATAGTTTAAAAAAATGAAGCATACACTATGTGGTTGGTCTATAAAGCTATTTCTTGTTTGGAACGAGGACCAAGAACCAAACCATATAACTGGAATCAAAACCAAAGAATTTTGTAATCAATCCACCCCTAAAATACAGGATATCTATTACAGAACATACATTGCAACACATAGTCTAAAAGATGAATTCAAGCAAAAAACAATTGCAACAATTAAAAAAAATTATTCATGCTCGTTAATCAGTAATTGCAAGTTCGTTATAGACTTGTTCTATACAGTTTATCAATACTACATCATAGTTCTGGGATGTAGAATTTCTGATGCCGACATAATCTTGAATGTGCATTTAAAGCATTTTAAAACTAAGAAAGTAAATGGTTTGGTCAAATCTCAGAACTCAAAAGATAATAGAAATACATAAACGGAATAATATCCTCCACCTTCTTTTAAACCTCTAAATTCATACTGCAATATGATTTTCGCATTTAGATGAAATGGTCAAACTACCGAGTTTATTTATTAACCTAAACACAAAAACATATCCCACTGTAAAATGAAAATCTTCTTAGAACATTTATAAAACAACAGAAAATATTGATTATATTTTTTGGGAAGGCCCTATACATAAAAAGGGTAATGATGCATTATTTCTAAAATACATCACCTCTAAGGACTAAGCATGCGACAAGCAAATACACTCTTAAATGTAAATTAATAAGTTCACTTTTAATGCTGTTTGTTTTGCTGCTGGATTGCACGCATGATGTTATGATGCCAATCATGCTGGCACAGATAACGGAAAAGGATGACTGCAGGCTTCACTGTAAGGTCACATTACTGTTTTTCATTTATTAGCACTAATGAGTTACTTTTTTATTACACACAAATAAATTGATTACAGTTTATTTTAAAGAAATAAATGTGCATGTTCCTGGATACAGATGGTAGCCAATACATAATAGAAAAAATCTGGAGTATGTCGCACTCAACTTTCCATTTTACTTCTTAACAATAAGATCATAATAGTAAACAATCATGACGAAGCCTACATCAAGTCAAAAAGTCAAACTACAATAGGTCCTGAAGGCACCCAAAAGGTTCAGGAGGGGTATACCTCTGCAATTACCAGGCCTTGGCACTAGAAGGAAGAGATGTGGCCAGCATCTCCTTCCAAACTGTTTGATCACATGACCCGGTACTCATTTTACATCAGGCTGAGTAGACCTGGGAGTCAGTCTGGATGATGAAGTACGATAAAAATTCCCACCCCATTGAGGATCAAACCCCAGCCATTCAGCACTCTACCCACAGAGCTACGATGACTCCAACCTACCTTGAGTTGATTCATAGAAGACTGACATTAATGGGAAATAAAAATAAATATCAATCCTCTGTAATTTATTATTAGTTCAATCTGCCTAAAACACATTATACTCAAGTGCTTATGAAGTTAGGTAGTCCCCTTTTACGCTACACATTCAAATTTATTGTAGTGATGACGCAGGGATTTGCCAACTGCGATGAATGAAGAATACGAAGAGTATCGTTGTTCTGCATGTAAAAAAACGATAAAAACACAAGTTAATTGGTGCAAAGCAAGTAGTTGCGTAAAATTATTTTTTCACCCTGGTTGGACAGAAAAACACAAGAAACACGATGGAAATGGTGATCTAGAGAAATGTGGCCCTTTTGCTTCTTTCACTGTCGCAAAGTAAGCTGAAATGAAGAGAGCAACAGGAAAACAAGAAATGAGAAAAGGGTCTGCAGGAGAGGTAGTGCCAGTGGTAGGCGATAATCATATGGAAATGTATCATCGAACATGGAAGCTAAAATTGACTGGATAGTAAAAATGATAAAAGAAATGAATGATGAGGAAACATGTAGAAATAACATTAGAAGAATTATTAAGGAAGTGATACAGGAAGAATTCGGAGACATTAGACAAGAAATAGCGGAATTAAAGAACAGTATACTAAAAGGGGCAGAAGAACCGAAGGAAAAGTCGAAACTTTTTTTCAGAAGTTGTTAAAGTGAAAAGGAAGGAAAACATAATTGCTGTGAAACCAAAAGTGGTTCAAGAAAGTGAAAAAACTAAAATGCTAGTGAAAGAAAAAGTAGATATTACAAATATGGATGTGGGGATCACAAAAGTTAAAAAGGGAGGTAATGGTGCCGTTATTCTGGGAAGTGAAACGGGAGAAGAGATAAAAAAGCTAAAAGATGAAGTACAAGAAAAACTTGGGGATGATTTCCAATTAATGGAACCTAAGCAGGTTACACCAAAATTGAAGATAATAGATATTGATGAAGAAGAAATAAAAGCAAGTGATGCAGATCTGGTATCTACAATAAAGAAACAAAATAGAATGGAAGAAATAAATAAAGATTGTCGCATTTGAATAGTAAAAAGAATTGTAAAAGACAGAGGAAATTATGCTTAAAACATGAGGAAATCAACAAAGAATGAAGGATCTATAATTATAGAAGTCGATGAGCTTACACAAGAGATTATGCTGAAATGAGAGAAAATTAATGTTGGTTGGCGAAAATGTAAAGTGTACAATTCCGTCAGGGTTAAAAGATGTTTTAAATGTTGGAGTTTCTTTCATATGGTAAGAAACTGTAAGAGGAATGTAGCATGCTACAAATGCGCAAGAAACCAGGAAATGGCTGACTGTAAAGAAGATAAAAAACAATGTATTAATTGTAAGCAAAAAAAAACAAAAATTTAATTTGAATATAAATGACAAACACGAAGACATCAATGTAGAATGTCCAACATACAAGAGATTCCTGAATGAGGAGAACAAAAGAGCAGGATGGGAGGATAAAAAGATGTTGTTATGCATACAAATGCGCAGACACTTATAGTGTGTAAAGATGAAATAGAAAATATGGTCATTGAAAAAATTATTCCAGGTGTGCTTGTACTATCAGAAACAAGAGTAATGACAGAAATTGAAGACAGTGAAGTGAATTTAAGTGGTTACAATGTAGTTAGATGTGATGGGGGAAAAAGGTATACAGGAGGTGTATTGATACATGTGAGGGAAGACATAAAAAGGGAAGTTTTAATGATAAAGAAGATACTTGCATTCTGTGGTACTATAGAAGTGAAAGTTAATAAAAATGGTTACAATGGAGTGATAGAAGCGATATACCACTCGTCAAGTGTATCTGATGGTGAATTCATCCAGTTTTTGGAGAAGGTTGTGGAAGAATGTATGTCTCACAGTGAATGCAAAGTGATCGGAGACTTCAATATAGATTGTAAAACTGATTCTTTTTATTCAAAGAAAAGACAAATTAAAATGCAGATTTTAGGAATGAAACAATATGTAAACAGTGCAACAAGAGTAACCAGTGATAGCCAAACAATTACAGATTTAGTATTTTCAAACAGTAAAATGGATGTTGAAGTGATCCATCAACCTATAATAATGGATTATGCATGGAAAAAAGGTGAACTGAGTTGGAGTAGTAGCATGACTCAATTGAGAGAGTTGCTTGCTAGGAATCATAAATTGTTCAATGTTGATAATTTTGTTAAGTCAAAGAGAAATATAGTCTAATCTTGAGAATAATGAGACAAAGATAGATAAATTAGTTCATTGTGCAGTAAAAGCTCCAAATGTAAACGCATCTGTAAAAAAATNTTTTTTTTTTTTTTTTTTTTGTGGGGCTTTAGGGCTCGTCAACATCGAAGGTCATTAGAGCCCATACCAGGTGTAATAAGAGTGACAGCAAATAAGAAGGGTGAGGCATAGAAAAGTTATAGAAACTCGCACTGATTTTAATTTGATGCAATATAAACATTTAAAACGATGGATAAACATCTAATGGAGGAATTTGTTAAGCCATACATATAAGAATGGTGACGAGGCCGTGACAACAAGCGGTGTGGTGTTTGTTTTGTTACAACACTGGCTGTCAACACTACAGCATTCGTCAGCAAAATGATGAAGGACACTGACATTCAGCCTTGCGATGAAAATGCAGACGTTATTTTCAAGTTAAGAAGTAAATATTTTTGGGTTAGTAGTAGTAAAAAGTTAATAGATATGTAGATACAGAAACAATACTTTGAAACTAATGTAATTATTTCTGTATAATTTTTTATTATAATGTATAATTCTTATATTGTAATGTATAGTGTATTTTATATGCATGTAAAACATAGTTGAGAAGGCTAAAAAATAAATATTTGCTCATGGCTCACAAATATTCATACCTTACTTGTATATGGGTCTCCCTAAATTGATTTCTCCTTGGCATATTTTTACATCCTAGTTTTCTTTATTTTTTTTTCAAAATTAACCAGACACAATTTTTGCAAAATTAGCCTAACACTACAGAGTTGATTACATGGGAAGATCTTTATTCCAAACTATATGTTCAGTAGTCACAAACACGTTTGGTACCTTTATAACATGTATGTCCATGACATATTACATTACAGCATTCTGTACCAAATTTGTTTTAGCACACCACATTCATTATTAGAGAGTTTCAATTTCTTAGATTTCAGGACAGAAAAAGAAAAACTGAGAAATTTGATGATAATCGCATTTGATCAAGACCATGATAATCATATAAATTCAGATTACTGGTACATGTACTGGCAGAAAACAAAAAACAATTAAACCTGTATTCTTGTTTGCCACCCTGTTCTTTACACAGCTTATTGACTAAATTCAAAGTAGGCACCGCAAGACACTTTTCTTGCGATCAAATTTCTCGCTGAATCTTGAAAATGGTGTTTGACTATTCAAACTCTATTCTGATCTTTGGTTTTGTTGCATCAATTTTTTGAGAGTAATATAAGGGAAAACATTCTCCATACACATGTACCAGTGTGTTGTCAGCAGCACCCATTTCAGGATACAAAATCAAAACAATACTATAATTGTGTGCTAATTTTGAACCACATTTAAATATTTTATACTCCAACACACAGCCCTGAAAAAAGTACTTCAAAGTGGATGTTGCTAACTTAATTAAACCCACATAAAAATAAAAACCTGAGAAACTGCTATATTTTACTAATGCATAATTGGTATATCAAACCAATTTATAAAACAGTTTTAAAAACTAAATAAATATTTGAATTTTACAAAGTATCCACCTCAAAACAATCTTCTATATTTCATTTCCTGCAAGTTACAGGAAAGATGGAATTTTAAATGATTAAGTATTAACGCAACATATCAAATCTTTAAAATGTTTGTGTGCTAATATTCTTCTAATTATGTTTCTCTCAAGTTTCCCTCAAAATAAGACTCAAGAACTTAAAACGGGTGCCCCTAATATTAAGTTTTCGGCACCCAAATGTAATTATGATAATTTGATACATTTTCTTTGCGATAATCATGTGCTCTCAATTAATAGAACAAATAAATCATTACAACAGTTAACAATTTTACAGAAGAAATTGTAAAATACACTGCATCAAGCTTACTCTCCTAGATTCCAAATTATTATTGAATACTAGCTGACCCAACAGACGTCCTGTCCAAATTTCAATAAATTTGTTTGTAATCGTGTTTGTTTGTTGAATCACAATTTAATTGAAAATGGACAATTGATTCACTTTGTTGTTACTGTATAACCATTCTTCAAAACTAACCGAATTTGTATGTAAATCTGAAAGTTTGTTTGATTTTTTTTGTTGGGGCTTTAGGGCTCGTCAACATCGAAGGTCATTAGAGCTCAATTGTTTGAGATAAAACAATGTTTGTTTGAGATAAAACAATGAAACTTAATTCATTTCCAGAAACGATTGTGAAAAACTTACAGCAGAAATACAATTTAACTTAAAAAACAAAACAAAAAAGAATCAACCACATATGTCGTACCTATCGTCAGTTATGATTGAAAGTACATACAAAAATTATGGTTTTTGAAGCTTGTCCAAATTTTCTGACTTTCCTTTGTATTGTTCAGAATTTCTTTCCTGAAAACTTTTTCAGGACCATAATGAACAAAACAAAAAAGATGCTACGTAATCTATCATTCTAATCGTGAGTTATGGTCTTGAATTCATACAAAAATCCCATAGAAAAAAGCAATTTCAGTTTTTCCCGAATTTTCCAGTCAACTTTTCCAATTTGTCTTTCTCTAAAAATCTTATTCTATTACGAACATTGTGTTTTTTTTAATTAGCCAAATCAGTCCAGCCGTTGTCAAGTGCACTTACCAACGAACAGCATTTGATTTTTATTTATATAGATCTATGGTGAATATTAAATATATAATAGAAATGATTTTTTGAGTTGATATATTTTCTTGATTCTCTTCCAAACTGCACGTTCAGGTAAAAACTTATTTTAGTTAACCGAGCACTTTGTCGCAGTAATTTTCCCTTCAAACATTCTAGGATAACCATCATAATAATTACAATAAATACATGGAAGTGAATATTACAGGTGATACACAAAATAAGGAATGATTTTAGTTACTACAATAATAGAATATGTAGTTTTGAAAAAATTGCGATGGTAAGTTAACATACTTTAACTTCATTTAAAATTCATTTAATAATGTTTTTTTATTCTGTATTCATATGCCACTTCTTTTTGCCCAGAACATAACTGAAAATAGTCTAAGCTTTTACAGGATGGTTTGTATTTGTCTATAATAAAGGGTATCCCTGGTTAAGATAGGCAAAATGTCCTGTCTTAGATTTTTGAATAACCCGGTTTAAAGTGTTACATTCACCTAAAAACTTCTCTTTCCACAGTCAATATGTTCATTACCCCCTACCCCCTCCTGCAAAAGGCAAAAAAAAAACAATGTGTTTTTTGGATTTTTTTTCTGACCCCTGGATCAAGTAAAAACTCTGAATTTTTGCGTGACAGTAAGGAATTAAAACATTTTTGGTGAATTTTTTTCAAGGTCATTCAATGTCATATATGCAAGTTACAGTATTTAAAAGCATTTTTAAAAAAAGACTTTCATATAGAAATTTAAAATGTACACCAAATTTTATTTTGCCATTTGGTTCGACATATAAAACTCTACGTTCATGATTTTTTTTCCCGTTATTTTTGCAGTGGTGCACCATATTGAAAAAAGTCAATTTTCTTCATTTTTGACATTTTTATTGTGCTATTTTATGATTTTTATTTAGAGTGCCAAATGTTGCATTGAAGTTAATACATTAGCTTTTAGCCCTGAAAACAAGCTGTATTTTCCTATTTTTATTGTCTCCGTAGTGTAATATTTACTCAAGTTATGACAATTTTAATCCGTCGAAAAATATGTTTAATATTACATTCTCCATTGACATCTTACTAAATGTCAATGTGAAATGAGAATATCAGCCATAAAATCAGCTTTTCACAATTAGGTATTTTTATGAGATTACATAAATAATAAATGTAGCGTGTGAATGTAGTTTTGTAACTGTGTGTGAGATCAGAATTGTTTATATAGCCTCTTTGAGAATTCATATCAACCATCTGGTTATTTGAAAATCTATGACTTCGGACATTTTGCCTATCTTAACCAGGAATACCCCTTCCCTGACTTTTCCAGGTTTGTCAGAGAAAAAAATTTTAGTTTTCCCTGACTTTCTTTTAATTAATGCAAATCATTTTTCAGGATAACTTTTGGAACTGACTAGATCACTGATAAGCATATAATTAGAAAATTCTTAAGTAATGTGACAATTTATAATATTGCAACAAAAATTATACCAAAAGTGCAAAAGTTTAAAACAAGTTTATTTATTTAGGATAGTTTATCATGATAAATATCAATTAAATGATGTGCATTATTTAGACAAAAAAAATACAACATTTTTCTTTTCCCTGACTCAGAACAAATTTCCCTAACCTGCCAAATTCTGACTATTCCAGATTTTTTCAGACTGATCACCCTGTTTTAATATTCAAATTTCACCAATATTCTTTTCAATCTTTGGCTATTGATATAAATATGAAAACATTAACTTTTTTTTAAAAAAATTGATACTAGGTAGAGGAATTGATCCTATCTGCAACAGAATAATTTTACACAAGACGTGAAAATTGAATACTTTTCTCAACTGCAGTAGTTGAAACACGTCTACCTCTGATGGTGCTGGCTCAAACCCAGGATGATCCAAGTTTTCAAGCAATGGCATACAAAACAGGTTTTCAAGAGATATTCACTCCTGTTTCGTGACTATTACTCCACAACAATAATAACTCCTCATCATTACCCTTCATATCATTCCTGTCAATTTTCTCGATTCACATCTTTCCAACCACCTACATAGTTGTCTTGGTTTGTGAAATCCACTGACAGAATGGATGGGGAGGAAATAGCAATAGAACACTACCAACAGAAAATGGCAATAGAACACTCCCCATCAAAACGCCAAACAGGTACAAAGCCTGCAAAGGACCCTAGCAGAAAATCCACCAGCAAAACAAGCATTGTGTAGTTACACAAGAAGAGTGACTTAAAACCTCCTCTTATTCACTTTTTCCTCTTATTGAGTTTTCATTGATTTTATCATGCTCTTCTCAAAAAAGACCTTTATTCTTTTCTAATGTCAATTGAAAGAGGATCTGAATTTAAAAAATTAGTGAAAAACTTGCCATCAAGTAACCACGCTTTTCTATTTCTATTTATTTACAACAGTTTTCTAAAAGAGATAATGCAAATCAAATAACACTACTCATACATCCAATATACATTGTCCAGCCAAAACATTATAACCAACTGTTTAATTAAGTGCGGGTCACCTTTCACACGCAATACTGCAGATATGCAATACTGCAGATATTTAGCATGCCAATGAGTTAGTAGAATATCAGAGGAATCTAGCATCAGATATAACACACAGGTCATGCAATTCACTTAAATGCATTCAATTGGGTTAAAAAGGTGAATTTTTGTAGCCTAGACATCAACATGAACACACTACCTTCCTCCTCAAACCACTCTAGAGTAGCAAAAATAGCAAATGGTTTCTCATCTTTTCTCCAATTATAAATTTTCCTTACTGCATCACATGGCCCCCACGACACCAGGAAATAATTTTTCTCATATTGGTCAGCGGTCATAATGTTCTGGTTGATCAGAGTGTATAAGTATATAATGGTATCAAGTATACACTGTATATCGACGTAATAGTAATCAACATACATTACTATAACTAGAAACTAGACAATAAAAAGGAAAAGCTAACACACGAGAAGACAATAATGTGATGAACTATGTTAGATACTATGATTATTTATTTAAACATCCCATTAATTATAAATAAAAACTGAATTGACTAACATCCTATAACAAACTCCAGGCATATTGTTTCTCATCGCTGGATCTCCATTCCCATGGATTTACAACTATCTTTTAATTACGAATTGCTCTTTTATCGTAATTATCTCAGAACTGGAACAATTTGGAAATAACAAATTTAACTATAGCATATAAAAGGCAAAGTGATAGAAAGCAACAAAATTGTTCTAAGAGAAAAATTGTCAAATGACGGATATATTATCTTGCAGTTGGGTTGGGTAAAGTTTTTATGATACTCTCAATTTAAAGAAACAGACAAGAAATTCTCAAAATACACCATCTATTGGATGAAAAATTACTACCTTATATCCATATTTTGAAACTCACATATACAAAATTTTCACAAATCTGATTTGTGTTGACAAGGAAATTGATGGCTCTATGAGAAGAGGTTATGAAAATTTACTTTTAAAAATGCTGAGACTTTATATAATGTCACTTAATCTGTAATGCATAAGCCAAAGGCAGGATGTTACGTAGTCCAGTAAACTGGCTTTGAAACTGAATCTATATTTGTAAATTGTTAGATGAAAATATGAGTTTGAAGGGCCTAATAAACATTCTCAAATACATCAATATAACCATAATAAGGAGATATACAAACTAATAAAACAAATTTTCAAACAGGAAAAACCAATGTACACTTTAATGAACAAAACAGAATCTATAATACACTACTTTCAGTTAAAAAAAAAAAAAAAAAAATTAACACATAAAAAGTAATTTTAAATTTTTTTTAAATTCGTTAGGCTTAATAATTTTAACTACTTACCTATGTCTATGGAATGTTAGAACAATGAGCCAAATGAACAGAAGCAACGTTCCGGTCAATTCACACATGTGAAATGCCCAGGGAATGTGTGGCACATTGTCAAGGAAAATATCAGGTAATGGAGGATATTTTTTCATATCAGGCACACGATCATGAACAATGACCATTACAAAAGCGGTGATCCATGTAACAACAAACAAATATCCAAGGCTAATTAAAGCTTTCCACACTTCTGGCTGTAATTTTGTAGCTCGGCCATCTTCAGACAGAGGAGGGGTACAATGATGATGTTCTACATCAGTGAAGAGTGGCAATTCACTACTTCCCTGAAAGAAAGAACAAAGCATTGTAAAAAAAATCAGGCAATGTCTCATGATTTTGAGCAGTATCACAGATCACACACTTCTGAACAATAATTGATAATTTCTGACAGTAACAATAAAAAAAGAAACCGAATCTGACCAACTTTAAGGTAAGCATGAATACTCATAGATTGAAAATAATGCAAATTATGAATGGAAAAACTCTTGATGGAAAACAAATATATTTCAACTACTAATTAATGCCTTCTTTCCCTTTAGGAGGGGGGGGGGAATAAAGCAGATTAAATGCACCTTCTGGGACAAAATGAAAGAGATACACACATTCCTACGCAATCTCAGCATACAGCAACTTCAATCGTCAATTACCTGTATATTATTATAATACCACAAATGACTGGATAAATTAAAAGAATTTGAATTCACAAACCTGTTTTTTAATAATGAAAATAGCTAATAATAGCTTAGGGTAAACTTCCATTTACATTTTTTATCTTTGTTCTTCTAAATTTTTCCAGCTGATAAGCTTAATGTTCACATGAATAACTCCACAAGATACTTGTTAATTTTATGGAAGAAGTTTACAATATTTTTGATAATTATTTTAGATGCATATTATGAATTGAAGTAAAAGTGTTATATATGTGGACTTAATATACACTCTAAATAAAAAGACCTTAATACTTGTGCATGGAATGGCATATATATTGAAGTCTTAAATAAGACACAGTGAAAATATACTACTCAAACTACTTATATATTATGACTGGAGATAAATTAAATAAACTTGATATAGTCTATACAGCACAACTAAACAGAAATACAATGATCTTCAGATAATATAAGTCAAAACTTTCAATTGGATTTAAATTATAATTTAGTAGATACTATTCAATATCTTTAAAAATACACAAGAATCACATTAGATTATCATAAATAAAACAACAAACTAAGTTCAATAACCAAATCAACTTACTCCATTCAGCACTATAATCAACTATGTTACGGTATTTTATTAAAAATTTTATGACGTAAATTTAAACTTGAGTACAAAATCAGTGATTACCTCATTTCTGCAAGGGCCATAACTGTGATGAATAAGTCCATTTGTGTTTGCAAGAGATGATCCAGAAATGGCAAAAAAGGAACTCGGGTCATAACCCAATGTTAGTAAACACTGCTGATTATCTAACTGCAAACGTCTTATGTTAGCAGTTAAATGCTTCACATCTCCCATAACCTGCAACAAAGTACATTTGGCTGCAGTTTGTTTTACACTTCATGACTCCATCCACACACTCGAGATAACAATACACACCTGAATGTTCAGAGGGGAACTGCGCAAATCAGATTCTGTCAATAACAACAGAGCTTTCCCATCAATACAGTGTTCATCACAGAATAGGTTAACATACTTGCCATGGCCATTCTGTTGCAGCCATTCAGCTACATCACTCTGAGACCAATCTAACACAGAAATCCGAGCCATGGGTCCATTAATCACATTTCACTGACACTGGTAACAGTAACTCCTCTATACTAAAGTACTCCTGCAAATAAACTTCGACGTCATGGCGTTATAAACGAACCGACTCGATTCGTTTTTTCTGAAGAGAGAGGATATAAATAGAGTTTAATTCGCATACTTCTAACCAAATGGGCCGTTACTCCAGTAAACAGTTATCTATAACGTCCTCATTCCCTTGCTTTCCTTAACATCAACCATAATAAGACGTACAAAAGTTCGAAGATTCTGAAAATATTTCTTACACATGCAACAGATATTTCAAAGATCCTTTGGCTTCAGAAAGTGTCAGGCAATGTGATTCATGTCCAAAGTTCTCGTGTCAAAGGGCGATCAGTGACATGAGTCAACCGGGAGTCAACATCGAAACTGTTCTCATCCGACCCTGACCACCTGACCATGAGTTGTAGCACAGAGTAAAATTAGTTCGTGAGTTGTAGAGTGCTGAGTGTAAGATATGGATGGTGCTGTTAGACAACGTAAAGGCAAGATTGCACCAACTTATAATCAACTTTGTAAAATCATCACTTCAATCTCAGAAGAAACGAAATAATCGAAATGCTTCGATTTAATGAATGTCTCGTCATACTAGATTCTTTCAAACTACTTCAGTCTAAAGCTCTATTAGCATTTTAGTGCGTCTAGCAGGCGTCTAGCTTCTGTCTCAGTCGAGAATACTGGGGGTAACCGGATCCAATTCCAATTCGGGGAATGTTGGAGACGATGTCAAAGAAGAACTTTTACGATGTCACGGTTACGTTCTCAGAAGATCTTGGAATCATAGCCAGCGGGCATTCGTGTAAAGAAAATGCTTAAATAACGTTTTGCTAATACAAACTTGAGTTCAAACTAGGTGAAAAGGAATTTCCAATATTCAGTTTTCATTTAATATAAGTTATATGCACCTTTTAGTAATGTATTGGAGAAGTTTATTCGTTATATTCTGAATCGAAGTAACAATAACTTATTCAAATTTATCATTATAGTATTAATAACTGATTCAGATCATCCTATCATCGGAACGTTCTAATTTCAAGCGACAGAAAGACATTCAATTTCTAGAATGCATCAGGTTTTTATTTTCAAAAAAATGCCAACCATTAGTCTTTAATACTCTACGCCAATGGTCTCTAAACTTGTAAATTTGAAGACCGAATATATTCACAAAGTACCGTAATGTACCCTGCTTCATTTATTACATTTGCACAAGTTGTGGAAATAGCAAGCCCACATTAGCTCACTATTTCAACAACTTGTGCGAATAGCAAGCCTATAAATGGGCTCACTATTTCCACAAGTTGTGCCAATTGTGAGTGCAGTGGCGCTGTCTGGGTGCGATTATATGTACGAGTTGTGACACAGCGTGATAGCTGGGAAGATTGTCATATATTTAAAGATTAAAAAAGAAATAAAATGGACTTATTTCAGAGTAGGATATTTTCAGTTTTATTTTCTTTTAATGTAAGACTTTTTTAATGATGTATTCAAAATATTACGTGTACACTGCGAAGTCCTCAGTAAGTAAAATTCCACTTGTTTTTATCCCAGTTCATACGGGTTTCTTTCTAAAGTTTTCTAACCAAGTGTATTTCAATCATGTTGAAATACGTGGCAGAATTCTGTCCTACATATTACAGATTTTTCATTTTGGTTTCAAATCGTACGAAGATAACATGCTTAATCATGCACGATACTACTCCCTACTGCTTTAAAAATTTTCGAACTTTATCATAGGGATTTCTTCCCTAATTCCGTTTCCTGTTCTGATATGGCTGGCTAGCTAACTGCCACGCAGTAAATCGCGTTGGCAATCACTCGTGCAATTAACCGCACTGTCTGGCTCACTAGCTGCCACGTTGTATCGTTATTGACACAATTCGTACAAATAATCGCGCCATGGTGCGCTTATTATCGGCACAAATAGTGGAAATAGTACATTTACGGGCTCGCTAATCGCACAAGTTGCGTAATCTACTACAGACTTGTAAGGAAAATAGGAGTTGAGAGAGTGCCTGTCGTCTTACTAAGGCACTTGATGGGACAGTGGCAAGCTGCAGTCTGTCGGGCGCCAGCGGAATGATAAAATTCTGTTGGAGAAACGTACAGAAAAGAAGGTATCATTTTGGCGCTAAAGGAAATTGTTGGTCTTTAGATCAAAACTTTCACACACTCCAGCCTGAACACCTGCAAATGAGTGGTCAACCACGAGGTGATGAAGCACATCAGTCTGATGATTATCTTAATGCATTTTTTGAACCCGAAGGCTTGGTTAATATCCACAGAATCAAGAGGAAAGTGCAGGGAAAGTTCCTCCACACTGGTTCTGACGTTTGATCGTCCGTCTCTTCCAGAGAACATATCTCGTGGTTTCTATAACTTGCGTGTCCGTCAGTATGTGCCGAATCATCTGCGCTACTTAAGTGCCAGAGATTCAGTCGACGCTGTAATTCATCTTGCAAAGTGCGTTATTTGAGGTAAACCACCGCACGAGTCGTCACCTTGCTCGTCGCCTCCGTGCAGTGTTAATTGTAAGGAGAATCACTCTTCCAATTCAAACACATGCACAAAATTCACCATGGAGGACATCCAAAAGGGGTTACGCATAGTGAGTCTTTTCCCGAGGCCTGGCGTCGGTACATGGTCAGGAATCCCGTTATTATAACGAAATTATTTGCAACAGTCAGCGCACCGAAACCATTTAGTTTCCTTTCGCTGTCAGGTGAATTTCGAAGAAGTACAAAAAACAAGCGATGTGTGACTGCAGTTCAGGCATGTTTCGACGATTCTTCCGCCTTCAATGGGAAAATTGTAGGGTGTAAAGTATTTACACCAGCAAAGTATAATATTCCTTCTAAATCTTTCTCCTACTCTACATCAATATCTAACAAGAAACAAGTTTGCCAAAACACGATCTCCTCGAAGCCCATATCGGTGTCGTCCCCATCAAAGAAACTCTCGTTCTCCAAGGTTCCGTAAAGCTGAATCCTTAAAGTCAAATAATAACCTTGTGAAGTCCTTTTCCCAAAGTCGCCCACGTTATTTCTTCCTTTCTGGCTCACCAAGGAGCAGAAGTACTGGATTCTTAATGTCTGAGAGTAATCATTACAGCAGCGATCATGGCGACTCTCCCTGGGAGAGAACCAACGCAAGATAGTCATTCAGAGAAAAAAACAGATAAAAGTCAAACATGGCCCTTCTTTCGTGGAATCTGACGGTGTTCTCGTCCGTTTAGATGGTCTCACGATTGTACTCTCCCGTCGTGCTCCACAAATAGTTTGTCTCCAGGAGACCCATCTCTTACTAAAACACTTCTCCCTTCGTGACTATACCTGTTATAGGGCGGACTTAAGAGACGGCTTACGTGCACAGTGGCGTCGCTGTGCTCGTAGACTTTGTTTCATGTGCCAGAAGTATATACAACCAGCATCTTTCAGACCGTATGTATGAGGGTAATCTTCCATCCCTTATATTTACGGCAAGTAGTATTTATATCCTCATTGGTAGTCTTTCACGAAGAAGGATCTCGCTGGTCTGATGGACCAGTTACCGTCCCCATTCCTCATTGTGGGGGACTTTAATGCCCATAACTCGATCTGTTTTTTTTCTCACAACTGCCCAGAGGGTGATATAATTGAAAAACAGTTAGATAACCGGGATATATCGCTTTCCACCCATTTCTGTACAGCGTCCCGATTTTTCTCGGTGCTCGATTTAGCTAACTGCAGTTCCTGTTTTTTCCCCACTCTTCGACTGGACATTTCTCGACGGTCTGTATGGGAGCGACCACTAAGCGATTCTTCTACATATGAACGTTTTTGCCCTCGGTTTCTTACCCCTTTCAGAGGATATTGAAAAACGCAGGCTGGGGTATGTTTGAACGCAACATCAATCTTTTTGATGAACCTTTCGCCGATGTGGATGCTATGGCACCCCATTTCACTAACGCAGTTCTCGAAGCCGCCAATGTCTCCATCCCTAAACCATCATGTAAAACAAGGCATTGCTCAATTCCATGGTGGAATTCGGATTGCGCATAGGCGGTCAGCACTAGAAAGAAAACTTAAGCACGGTTTAACAATTATTCCACTGTAGAAAATCTTATTGAGTTTAAAAGGTGCAGAGCCAGAGCAAAAAAGAACTCTTCGAGAAAGTAAGTCGTCCTCCTGGAAGCTTACATTTCATCTCTTAGAAGCCGTACTCCATCGTCAGTCGTATGGCAAAAAGTTCGTAAGGTTCAAGGTTCGTGGTCCTCTTTTTCCATCCCCGGTCTCAATGTAAATGGACAGCTACATATGTCATCGTTGAGGAATCCTGTTTTACTTTGCAGTTTCTCCAACAGAAGCTTGCGCGGAAAAGTAATACTTAGATTTTTCCAGTTGCAGAGAGGAATATAACATTCCTTTCTCAGCTAACCTCCGTCTTCGAAACATACAGTCACTGATTCCGATAAAATTCCTTCTGATATTATTTATATGATATTTGGTATGAGCATACCGTCCCTGCTCAATGGCGTGAAGCCATAATTAATCCTCTTCCGAAGGTGGGAAAAGATCGTTCTAATCCGTCGCACATTCGACCGATTTCTCTCACAAGCTGCGTTTACAAATTGATAGAAAGAATGATCAATCGTCGCCTAGTTTGGTTTATGGAATCGCGAAACCTGACCAAAATCCAAAGCGATTTCAGAAAATAACGGTCAACACTGGATCACCTTGTTGCGTTGTCATCCACAATCTTATCAGCGTTTTTATTAAGAGAACTCCTTGTGGCCATCTTCTTTGACCTGGAAAAGGCATATGACACCATCTGGAGGTATGAAAATCTACGCACATTACAAATGTGGGGGTTTTGCGTGCGACTTGGTAATCAGCTGTCATCTAGTATCTTGAAAAACGGTGTCCCGCAGGGCTCAATCCTGAGCGTCACTCTCTTTGCCATAGCCATAAATAGTATTGCGTCAATGGTTCGAGAACCGGTCCATGCGTGTCTCTTTGTTGACGACTTCGCCATCTATTGTTCGTCCAGCAGCATCTCTATCATTGAGAGGCAACTCCAATTGGTTTTAAACCGTTTACACCAGTGGAGCATGCCTACTGGCTAAGATTTTCTGTATCGAAAACATGCTGTATGCATTTCTATCTGATATACAAGCTCACAATGATCCAGATCTTTTTTCTTGGTGGCCAGTCATAGTTTCGTTAACTCCGCAAGGTTTGTGGGTCTCATGTTCGACTGCTCACTGACTTGGCGTAATCATATACGTAAACTCTAATCCCGTTGTACCTCATCACTGAACCTCCTTCGCTGCTAAGCCCATCATCAAAGGGTGCAGACCGCACTTGACGTCTTCGCTCGTTCGGTCAGTATTTGATTATGGCAGTATTGTATATGCCTCCGCTTAACAGCATTCGCATTGCAACCGGTGCCTTCCGCACCAGTCGAATGTATTGCTTACTGGTAGACGCTGGGGAACCACCGCGATATTTTACATGGATCTTTCTGAGTGAAACTGATGGGCGTTTCAGATCACCCCACTCGCCAACACATCCACTCACCCAAGTTTTGTTTATCGTACACTGCAATGCCTTTGTAACCCTTTCATGCGTGTGTCCGAATTAAACAGTTGTTGGAGGCTGTCATTTATACGGTGTAAAGGAGAGAAAAATGCGGGGCGGTGTTCGAAATGACCAATGATTTTCTCTATGCTTTGCTGAATGTATTAAAAATGGGAACGTAGCGTTTTGACAGGATGTTGCTTTTGCATTGAAAAGGCAAACTAGGAAAGAAATGATCAAAATTCTGATTATAAAATAGTTATTATGGGTATTTTTTTTTTCGAGTTTTCGCTTCATTACACAAACCCATCAAGATATCACAAATTATGTATTTGTGTGTGTGTGTGTGTGTGCGTGCTTTAAGGCTCGTCAACATCAAGGTCATCATATAAATATAAGCTATGTATATGTATGCAATTATTATCTTCCCTTAATTATTATTACAATGATAGGTGAACCGTACCACAACTATAAGTATAAAGCCGGGCAGGATCAGCTTATACTAGTAGAAATAGTAAAATTAAGTACATTTTCGTTTTTTGTTACCGCCTTTGGAAAACTTACTTCTACAATCAAAATTGTATAATGTACATACCAAATACGTTGAAAATTTTGGAAGACAGTAATACTGAAAGATTTTGAATTAATAAGTTAATTCCAAACTATGTAAGATAATTTGAAATCTTCATTTTTAAAATACATTTCATTCTTCAAGGTGCAATGCACAACAGTGAAATGTGTTACATCAGTTCCATGAAACCAAACATTTAAAACATTGGGACGAGAGTGTTGAAGTAATTTTATTATCATGTACTGTCCTATCGTAAATGTCAGCCATATCACATGATCAGATAATTTGATTCTAGTCAACATAGCAATACAAAAATCTTAAATTAACAATCATGTTTTAAAGTCACAAAATAATTGTCCTCATTCAACAGTAGATATACATAGGGCAAATTATTGATTAATTAGATCTCCATTAGTGAATATTTCCATGTTTAATGAATAATTTACAACTTGAATCCAGTCAATGTAGTTTTTAAGATACCTTCAGAAGTTTTTAAGATACATCAGAATGGCAAAAAAGGACACATTCAATCAGGACTCTTAATATTCACTCAAAAATTATATCTTTACTCAAAATATAATAATAAAATTGCCCTGAGTTGAGAAACTATCAATTTTATTTATTTTTATTTACTTTATGTCTTTTGGTGAAGTTTAGGCTATGAGGCCTGCTCCTCCACCTAACCGTTGGACTTGGGAAGAGAAACGGGAAGGAGAGATGTTGGGTTGCCAGGGAACGTACGGTACCTAACAGACTTTTGTCTGGAGTAGGTGAAGGAAACCCCAACGGAAAACCTCAGCTAGTTCTACCATCCAGCGAGATCGTGGAAGCGAAGACACTACCAGTGGTAGACCACCGCTGTCAGTGAAGAGAAAAGCTGACAACAAATTTTGAGAAATATATTACAATAAAACTGATAAATGATAAATTTAAATGAATGAATTGTTTTTCTTTATCAGAGAACATAATTAGAAAATGAATCATAAAAAATAATAAAAATAAAATAAACAACAGCACAGAAATTTAAAATACTCAAATACATGCAATATACATAAATAATTGAAATTTAACTTCATAATAAACAAAAAATTATTTCTTACTAATTAAAAGATTAATAATTGCAAAACCTAAAATTCAATTAAAATAGCTATTCTAGAATAAAAGGATTTTTTCTTCTTCGAGTGGACTTTTTTGTTGACCGTTTCACATTTTGTACATCACTAGTAGATTCAGTGTGATCTCCATCTGGTGAAGTGTATATCTGCAAAACACGTGGAGGCTTTGTACATTTTATTCTTGGAATGGTTCTTGGAGTTTCAAGAGTTTGTAGTACTTCCTTTTTTGCACGAGATGATTTTCGTATGTTTTGATTGTGTTTTGGTATTGACAAAACATCCAACTTTTGTCCCTTTTCATCTTCTTCAGATGAAGAAATATATAAATTTTCAATATCCTCTTCATGATTCTTGTTACTACTCATTGCTTCCTTTAACTTTGATTTCAGATTTGTTTTGAGAGAAGGTGTAGCTACTTTCGATATATATTTGCGGTCTTCATTCCGATGAAGAACAGGTAAACGATTCAATTTTATAGAAGATGCAATAGGAGTTTTTACACCAGCACAGGAAGCTTCCTTTGATTTTGTCGTTTCATTCAGAGACTCATCTTCACCAACACTTTTGACTGGAAAAAAAGTAAATACTTATTTCAGGACTGGAAGAAAAAGGCACATATTCTTTTTATAACAAATTTAAATTGTTAAACCAAGGTAAGGATAAATTTAAAGCAGTACAAGCAGGTTGAACAGAAAATATAGATATAAAAAAGGCCAAGTATACTTTTGTCTTAAGAAGTTTTCATGACACGTCAGAATTAAACAAATGAGACATCAATAGCATGAAAAGAAAACTAATAATCTCAACAATCACTGAAAGATATAAATAAAACTGTATAAAACAAGTAAAAGTTCTCTCCTGCCTCTGTCTGTAAAAAATTATACATACAATACTGACCTTTCCCATCAACTGCAGGAGGCTTGTTTATCTCTGAAACTATAAAGAATGTTTGATCAACAGCTTCCAAAATAAAATGCAAATTCAACTCTTGTGGATGCCCGTCTTTTGTTTGTGGACCGATAAACATATCCAGATCTTGTTTAGATTTAGAACATAAAAACAAAAACTCCTTGTAATTCATAGAAAGCTTGAAGAAACTAGAATTTAATTCTTGCATTAGTGGAAGAAAATTAAGTTTTTCATCATGAAAATCTTTCTTGTTTAGTTGTGAGGTTTTTCTTTCCTGTACCTTTATGAATCGGTCACACAATTTTAATCCACCCTCAAAAAAAGACAATGCCATTTCATTTTCACCCCTAAATACATGAATACGAGCCTGAAATAAACAGGCATCTACAACAAGGCTTTGAATCAATGAGCTGCAACAACACAAACAATCACAATCTTCTTTATGATTTGCCATAAAAGGAGTTTTAAACGGAGACTTTTTCAAAACAGGAGAACTCAGAATGTTGCACTTTGGAGAGAGAACATCTAAAAGTTTCATGTCAGCCAATTCTTTCTCCAAAATAAAATCATTTCTCTGAATTTTAATGATTTCTTCTTGAGCATAAGTTTCATAACATTTTAACGATATTAAAGAAGTGTCATTGAGGCATAGAGTAGTTTCTAAACCAAGTTGCTTTACTTGGAGGTTATCAACTTCCCAACATAAAATATCAAATTTAGCAAGTTTGGAAACTATTTGGGATGACCTGAAAAAGATCACAGGACTTAAAAAGAGCTCTCAACAAATAAAATATAGAATGATTAAAATCACATAATTCAGTTGTTCTTAAATACCTTGAAGCAAGTCCTAATTTTTGCGAAAAAAAGAGATTATGCTTAAGGTAACTATAACCTTCACGATAAAGCTTTGCACCCAAACAAAGATCTCCCATCCATACTGCAGTCTCCATTAATAATAAGTGAAAGCAGGAATTTTCAAGTGCCAAAGCTAAAATGTTAATAGGAATAAATAATGTAGGTCTTAAGAATGATAATATCTTATATAATTTAAGATATTTTCTATAATTTAATCAGGCAACAAGATGATTAATCCAATCTATTTTTTTAAGCCATGACATAAAGAATTACATAGTGACACTAATATTGTATTCCATACTATTACATGTTATGTCACAACTGGAAACAAGACTTGCCACAGTTGTGCATTACATTAAAAGAAGACATGGAAATAATTCTCCAGTTCAAGATTCTCAAAACGCATACCTTTCTCTTTGTTCAGAGCCTTCAAGTATCTGAATACTTGTCCTATTGCCCCTAATGCATTATCCTCTTGGAATACCTTAGGGACTCTTGATGAATAGGAACAAAATATATAATATTTACTCAGAAGTAAGTATTTTCTAGCCATACCAAAATGACCTAAAAAAGTGCTGAGAGAGAAATCATTCAATTTTTCCAAATATTGCCACCCAACTCCAAACTGTAAAAGAAAAATAAATTTTCAGTTCTCCACAAACTTAAGATATTTCTTTACTAAATATTAATTTTGTAATAATTCATTTACATTTGGTACACTCAACTAACTTAAAAAATACATGAAAATCACAAAAAAGTGACGATTCAACAAATTGTTTTACATTTAAAAAATTGGGAATATGATAGTAAAATTCTTATTGTAGTTCAATAAAAATCTTCGTAGGGTAATATTTTGCTTGAAAGTCAGACATTGATAATGTTTTTACTCTTTATCACAATTCTTAAGCTTATATATCCTTAGTATGTGGTTTTTGGAAAGTTGATTACATTGCTCTCAAGGGTGGTACAACTCTCCAGATTTCAGTTAGGGCTCCATGGCCCCATAACCTAAGATGTTAATCTCCTAGTACTTCAAATAACTTCCAGTTATATCCAGGTTTCAGTTTTTCCCACTTGGAAGTAGAGAGAAAATTTGCAAAATTCATTACTTTTTCCATCCTTAATTGTTATCAAGAGGAGTACAATTCAACAAACCCCAATTTAATCAGAAGTCTCCTTGACCAAAAAAAGAAAATGCGCCTTCACATGTCAAAAAAAAAAAAAAAGCAAGTGGTGGCCACTTTTTGAAAATTTGATTATTTATTTATCATGAAATATGGATGCGAGGAACAATTTCCAAAAACACAAGTTGCTAAAACATCAGGAAAAAAAGTTTCCTTTTATCACTGCAGTGTATTTTGTGTATTGTGATTTATTTTTAATTGAGCAAATATTTTTAATAACTTCATTATTATTATTTTATTCTATTCAATTATCAACTGAAGCCTTTTAAATAAATAAATATAATACTATAATGTAATACTTGGAAGAGTTAATGAAGGCGGTGGTACAATGCCAACTGCAGTATTATAGAGTGGCATGTGCTTTAATATACAAATAAAATCAAAATCACAATACAGCAAATCAAAACTGTAGATAAATTTAAATATTTAGGAGAAATCAAAACAAATAATCTCAACGAGGAGCCGGCATGGCGTAATAGAATAAAGAAATTAACCAAAGTACAATATATTCCAGGAACACACACAACACGAAATGTCTCTCAATAGCAACAAAATTAAAACATTACAAAACAGTTACACAACCAGAAATAACATAAGCAAGGGAAACCATTTTTAAAACAACTAACACAGCAGAAATAGACAGAATACTAAAGATCAAAAGAAAAATAGTCAGAACATGAATTAACAAAACGTATCAAGTAAATGGACACCGGAGACTAGCTTACAATGAAACACTTAACAGGGAAATGGAGCCAGTAATGAGCACAATTATTAAAAAAACACATCTCATTCCTTGGACATCTAATCAGAACACCATATGACAGAATCATTAGGAGGATAATAGAAAAATTATGGAACAGCAAGAGCAGTATTCGATGGATTACGGAAATCAAGGAGGGATAAGGGAACTACAAATTACAATAGAGGACTTAAAGAACAAAACAAACAAAATCCAGGAGCTCAAAGACAAAAAAAACGACTAGAAACCAAGATCACAAAACGGACAATGGGAAGGGTGATTTCAGACAAAGAAAGAAAGTTAAGATCTGAGAAAATGAAGAACTATCGGGTTAACAGGAAACTAGAGAATTGTATTAAATTGCCTGAAGTGATCCAATGAAGGTCATAAAATATAAATAAATAAATAAATAAATAAATAAATAAATACAAATAAAGTATTTTGAAAGTTCACTCAAATATAAACTTAAGAAAACTAAAACAACTTCGCTTTAGTTTTAATTATATAAATCAAGTACAGATAAATTATATACCCAACTAATTAGTATTTTGACTCACTAATTGCTGCATATTGTTTGGAAATTGCAATGATTCAAGATTGTGATAGATAATTTATATTGTTATGCTTCATAAATCTACTAGGCACTGTTCATGTATTTAAGTCTTCTAATAGTGTAGACAACTATTGTCTATCAAACAGAATTCTGAAGAAAATTATTTATTGCATTTTGAGAAGAAACTTTTCCAAATGTTTTAAAATTATCTAAGGTAGTACCAATATACAAGAAAGTGGATAAAAAATGTCCAGCTAGCTGAAGACCAATCTTGTTAGTCACAGTATTTCCTAAAATAATAGAATCAATCATACAGTCTCAACTGGGTTCTTATCTTGACCAATTCAGCAATTATAGCCAGTCACATACCAACAGTGATGGTCTAGTGGTAGTGTCTTTGCTTCTGCGATCCTGCTGAGTGGTACCATAAGTTCCCCAGCAACCTAACATCTCTCCTTCCCAATTCCCTTACCCAAGTCCAACAGTTAGGTGGAAGAGCAGGCCTCATTGCCTGAACATCACCAAAATGCATAAAATAAATAAATAAATTAGGGTACAGAAAAGGTAGGTCAATTTATAGCGCTATAGACTTCCTCATTAAAAAAGTACTTAACGTTTTTGAGAAAAAGGACTTTGCACATGCTACTTTTTGTGATCTGAGCAAGGCCTTTGATTGCAAAGAACATTCTATTCTACTGAACAAACTATCATACTATGGTGTAGATGATATCAGCTTATGACTTTTTGACTTATATCTAGAGAATTTAAAACAAATTGTATTTGAGGGGAGTAATTGAAATGAAAGGTGGTGTCCCACAGGGCTCAGTCCTTGGCCCTTAACTTTTCATTCTCATGATTAATGACCTCCCATCTTTAGTAACTGTGAATTCAATGTTGCATGGAGTTGATACAACTTTTTTCAATACTGGTCCCGAGTTACAAAAACTGGAAACTTTAAATACATTAAACCTCGCAGAGATATGGTTTAAAGCAAAAGGGTTTTGACTTAATGAGACCATACCACAGCATTTAAATTTTAATTGCTCAATAGCATGTAAAATTTTTGGTGTATTTTTGATAGTGAACTTTCAAGGAAGCTCCATATCAGATTCATTTCAGGAAAGATTTCTCACGTTATTTATTTCCCAGCATCTCTGACAGACAGGTAATGTTTCTGAAGTTTTGAGACATAACATACATTTATACAACACAAGGAACTCTCAAAGTTGTGAAGTTCCCTATCATGGACTTGCCAAGTTCAATAATACCTATGAAGTTCTACGTTTAAGTACGTATAAAAAATTACCAAAATTATTAACGGAAACGACATTTACAAAATTAAATCTGAAATTCATAATCGGTTAGTCACTGCACCATTATATTCTAAAGAAGAATTTTTTGAGGTATTGCAATATTAATATATAGCTAGTTGATTTGGGTAATTGTTCTATGATGGTTGGGTTTAATTCATGACTATGTTACAATATAATTGTTTTCTACCCATTAGAAAGGGGAATTGTGTTGTATAATTAACTTACATCATAGTTACCTCAATAAGAATAATTGTGAATTGTTGGGGGGAAGGTATTGTTTTATAATGGTAGTGAATATTAGTGTTTATAATTGTGTATATTGTAATTTTGGATACATTTACATTCATATATGTATATAGTACCAGAACATTACTTTACAGGCTTAATGACAGTAAAAATTTATCATTATTATATAGCCTCTACCGATTTAAAAAAACGAGCATAATGAATCATTATAAAGAACAAACAACTTACGAAAAGGAACATTGAATCTCCTTACAATTTCTGAATATTTGTGGCTATTAAAAATAATTCTTTGGTTCATTTCATAACCACCAATCCTATTTAAGAACATTCTTAACAATGAAAAAAAAAACATACAATTTTCACGATGTTCCCCTTCATTGCGATACTTAACGTACATTCATAAAGAACTACAACACAGTAAAGCTTGCAGATTTTGGAACTGCCCCAAAGACTTTTCCACATAAGGAAACTTACAAACATAATTTAGTCAATAAGTCAACAGAAATATGTTAAATATACGAAGTAAATTTTCCTCATTTCATTCAATGTACTAATGAGTATTTTCAAAGATGATCCATGCACATGTTCAAAACAAGCAAATAATTAAATTGCCAAGCAATATGTCATACCTGATCATTTAGCATACAACTGTTGCATTTTGCAAGCCAGTAAAACAACAAAACCTTTGTGTATTTGTCTTCGAGATTTTGCTGCTCTAGTTCTCCAGCAAGTTTTTCTCCTTCTTTCCATAGCTTCGCGTCAGGCGTGTAACTGGTATATGCCAATACATGACTTAAAGCTAAAACACCAATTTTTATAATTTACAAGACATAACCTAAAAAATTAGAATAATGTCTGTACTATTGGATAATCAAGTTGAATAGTATCATAAAGGCCTTATTCTATCTTGATACAATGTTTTCCTCCACTATTACATTCTTAGAGATGATAAATTATTTGTTCACCAAAAGTGGAAAGAATTAATAGCAATATCATCAACACACTGTGAATTTGCAGTGAATGTGACAATGTGTGATAGCAACAAATTTTGTCAATTAATGTACAAGTGAGAAAAATAGTGTGAATGATGTTGATTATGTGAACAAGTAAGAGAAGTTACAGGTGAGGAGGAAATGCACATACCAAACATGAACAGAAAAAATAATGAGGATCATCTTAAATTAACACTTCTGTGAGGATACAAGGCGGAAGGTAACCTTCGCGGTGTGCGGAGAAAAGAGAAAGGAAATGACATCTCAGTATGCATTTCTGCAAACTGGAACACAAACCCATGCTGTCTCTAGATGGACTGCTGCCGATGGAAAGAAAATAGCACTACATTTAAATACGGCATAACACACAGAAGGGTTAATTATATATTGGCACATCTTTGGCATCCCCAGTTACACCAAAGGACTAAGTTATAATTATTTGATATTTTGATACTATTTTTCAAGGTATGAAAACATCTAAAAACATGTACCTACCACAATTTGAAAAGCATTTAGTATACTTACCAGAAAGTGCTTCTGCATCATTTTTTAATGATTTACAAATTAAATAATAAACCATCCATATTTTCAAGGATTGGGAGAAATATCCATAAAGAGCAAATGTGTATGCTGTAATTTTCATGTTATCCAATACTTTTTGCCATTTCTCTTCAGTGCAGTTTGTAGGTACAACATTCTAAAAATTGATCAATTGTATAACAAAAAGTATGTGAAGTCAAAAGAATGACACCAAATTTAAACAAAAATACACTAATTAGATATATTTCACGTTGGATCTCCAATTACTAAATGTTTTCAGCAATCATTAGCTGTGACCTCCAAGAAAACAATGTAAATCTCATTACTGTATAACAAATACATTTTAATGTATTAAATTACTTCCCACATTTAGTACTCCTTTTTGTAAAAAATTAAAACTTAAGCACATTGCTCACAAGTTAAATTCACTGAGATGAATAGGAGAAAAAAAGAAGGGAAAATAAAAATGTTATTTGAAAGAGGGGGTCCAGGAAACAATTTAATTTGTAATATAAAGTTTAAAAAATATTATTTCAAAAGCACAGGCTACCAAGGTTGAAATTATAACACTGAATGCAACTTAAATAGCTTTAATTTAAAAGTAGCACAAAAAAAAGCTTGTAAATGATTATGACAAAATTCTGATTTCAACATGATGAAATTTGATGCTTCAACTTGACGATTAAGTGGGGTCTCCAGGAATAAGCAAGCCAGAAGGTGTTTGGGAAGATGAAATACTACTTTAATTTCCACATGTCAATCAAATCTGTTATGTTGGCCTTTCAATTTAGATATTTCTAATGTATTAAGTTTCATTTTAAGTTCCAAGTCTTAAAAATAATTTTTTAAACAACAAGATCACTAAAATTATAGAACAATCTTTATACTCATTACAAATTAACAAGTTACACCTTGAGGCAGTGAGTTGATATCCAGAAGAGGTGGAGGGGTTGAATCATTGGTATTTTCATTCATACAAAGAAAAGTACTTTTATGAGGTATTATTCTTAAAAATTCTGAGAAATCTACTTCATGACAGATACGTGTGGTGCTTATATGGTAACTCAATAAACTTATATGGAAATATATTTCTCAAAGTTTATATTCTTGATTAGAATATTAGGTGGTGCAAAGAAACCTACACATGGGGTATTATTTAATTAATATAAATTATACAAAGACCTATGGTGGTTTCTTATGGTTAAAGTATCATTTTCACAGTTTTATTTATCAAACTCAAAAACAATGCAAAGTATCCCTGGATCACTATTTATAATTCACAAGTGGATATAAACACTTTTTCCTGTCTAATTTTTATGATGTGGCAAGGTTCAGGTTATCAGGTCTGATTCTCCATCTAACCACATGATTTGGGTGAAAAAATTGGTTTGCAGTCAATAGTGCATAGGGACCAACGTCAATGACACTGTCACTAACTTTCAAAGTAGCATAGAAAACTATGATAAAATTATTAATTTGATTTGAAGACACCCATTATTTAATTGTTATTAAATATGAATAAAATCTTCAAGTATATAAATATAACAATTTTGTTTCCTAAAACCACTACATAAGGGTCTCAGAATGTAATGTCTGTAAAAGGGTCAATTTAGTAGAAGTGGTTAGGAAATAAGTGCAAAATCATTTTCTAAAACTTGAAATTTTCAAATTGTTTTTTTTTCCTTCAAATTTTTATCCATTTCTGTTTAGTTTACCTTCAGTTAAGTTAAGCCAAAAACAAAAAGGAAATCATAATTCTAACAAAGTAAATATTAGAACATATTCAGTTAAAATGGATAAAAATAGTAAGTACTGTTGGTCAACTGTTGAAAAGTTTATGTTAGAATTAAAAAATTGGCGTTGAAAAAAGCAAAACTGCTTCTATGAACCTTTGTTTACATTATTTTTTATCTATATATAATACTCCTTCCACATTAGAGAAACATCAACAAATGAAAATTTTTATGGATTTTTATGTACAACATATATTACTTCATAAAATCACAGTGGAGTCACTACAATTACATTACAATTGTGTCAGAAGCATCTAACACATTAAAAAATATAAGAAGAAGAATTTTAAGAATAAATTATTGTAATCATTCGTCGGCCACAAACTCCACTTATTTCACACTCCACAACTAGTTGGTTTGTTAAAAAAAGTAAGTGGAGTGTTTGGCCTATGAATTATTACAATAATTTATTTAATGTACAACTTTATTTAGCATTTTCCTGAATCAAGAAAAGGAGTACTAACCAACTGGTTTTCATTTAATTAGTTTTAGATTTTAATTTTCATTTAATTAGTTTTAGATAACAAAGAACAAGTAAAATTAGTTTTAGATAACAAAGTATCATAACACTATGAAACAAACAGCTGGAAATAAAACACGAATAACATTATTTTGAGGTCCTGGAATAATGATAGAAGTAGGAAGTAGGATATTTAAAAAAGCCAAGTAAAAAACTGGACTATCAGATTATTCTATGAGGTCTGATTGACCCAAAATAAAATAAATACTAACAGTATTCAATATTTTAGACCAAACTTCAGCAGCTTGCAATAAAATTTGCAGGAGTTCTTGTTCCTTAAGAATATGTAAACTTGCATAAGCTGTAACAATGTTACTTTTCATTTCAGCTTCAGAGGGATCAATTAGTCCTTTCATGACACTCTTTTCTTCCTTGGTAGGAAATTTATCTTCCATACAATTAACGACAGCCTAGAAAAATTACAACTTAATTTGAAGCATTAAGCCTTTATTGCAAAGGTTAACATAAAAATGATATTTCAGAAAATTTATGTCAATGCTTAGAATCAACCCAACCAGCTATGATTTGAAATCTTGAATTATATCAAACCAAATGTCCAAACTAACATTAAATTAACAACAGAACTAAAACATTTCCAGCATTTTTTCCATATAACACTACTATATTTATAACACAGAAAACTACTGTCTTATGAGCACAAAATAATAAACAACAATAAGATTAATTAATGGAAAAGTAGGAAATTAATGGAACACGAACAACTTTTGACAACAATAAATTGACACAAATGTCAATAAAACACATATTAATTGACCAAAAAGATCAATTAATAGCACTCAGATTATAAATAGCACATCACCCCTTGAAGAGGAATGAGTTAAGAAGATTTATGTGGAAATAAAACTAAACAACATCAGATAACATTCATCTTAATTTTGTTTCACTTAAAATTTTCTTTTCACATTTTTTCAGAAAAAGCAAAATTATTCTTGACAAATAATAATTTGTTCAGCATTTCGGATAGAGAAACTGCACAATTCAGTGTTCCATCTCTGTTCACCTTACAAGTGGCATATGTTGGTGACCGAAATAGATGAGAGTGGAGAATTATAAGTGAAATTTAAGGTGGAATGAAAAGCAGAGAAACCCAAGAACATCAGCAGTGAACCCACTATGTCCACCATGGCAAATTCTACTTGGATCAACCAGGATTTGAACCAGTCACTAGAGTTAGAAGGCAAGTGCACTATGCACTACATCACATTTCACCCATACTCATGCTTAGACTTAAACTTACATTTCAAATTAATTTAGATTTTCTTGTAATAATTTTGGAATTACAAGTTTACCCCAAATACAAGTTTTCTTCAGGACTTTAAATACTTTAATTTTTTTTAATTTACAAAATTCAACAAAGCTTCTTACCTGCAATTTCTTCCGGAGTGCATTTACCTCAGCCCAAAACTTGTAGAAGTGAATGTTACCCAATGTTGAAAAAATCTGCCAGTTTTTCTTCTTAGAACCCTAAAATTACAACCATCAAACTACAAAGATCAACATTCAGTCTATTGAATAGGTCACCATAATAAAATTATGAACCAATTACCTTTTCCAAATTTTTCAGAATTGTCAATCCTGTTTCATAAATGACAGAAAATTCACTATTAGATTCTTCAAGATTTATCTCTACACCTCTCATTACCAATTCAATACAATGCACATAATCCATACTGACTTGGGGATGGTTGATTAAAATTCTACGTATTTCACATATAACAGTACTCATTCCATTTCTAGAAATAAAATATTATTGAAGCACATAATTAGGAAACATGTAATCATAAAATAATGTAACAATAATCAAAAAAATCCTACCTGTCCATCATATATGCCTGTAACTCCCATAGGAGTAAATAGTAGAGTTTTTTATTAAAGTTTTCTTCAATTCTTCCAATAATATAATGGAACATTGATTTAACTCTCAAATTTAATTCCTGTCCAATATTAAACATTGTATACAACTGTAAAGAGTAAAATAAGATACCAAAGAATTCATCAGTAAAAGTTTAATTAAATTGTAATACACACATTCAAAGAGATGAAAAGAGAATAACACAAACCTGTAAATCATTATTTTCACAAACAATAACATTTTTCTTAATCATAATCCATTGTTTTTGGAGCATGATGCATTTATCAGGGAACAATAATACAGCAATACTTAATGTGATCAGTGCTTCTCTGTATTTAGAACACTCCATTAAGCACTGACTTAAACCTTTAAATGCTTTAATTATAAAATCCTGCAAAATACAAAACTAGCAATGTAAATTATATGGAATTAAAATCCACAAACAGAAGTATAAGGATTAAATTTTTAATGTAATTACCAGAGGAGATATTAAATTATCTAATTCGTCTGTCTGCTCGAGTGTAAAAACAGCAAAGTA
Source organism: Laupala kohalensis (assembly GCA_002313205.1). Lineage (NCBI taxonomy): Eukaryota > Metazoa > Arthropoda > Insecta > Orthoptera > Trigonidiidae > Laupala > Laupala kohalensis. Next base: position 241,519 of record NNCF01126223.1, on the reverse strand, counting down.
GAAATTCCTGTATACCTCACTAGCGTAGTTATAATAATATTTGCCCTTCAAAACAGAAGCCAAAGAACAAAACCTCTGAGCTTCATACAGAAAAAGAGCAATTAGAGATCAACCAAAAACATAATTCCAAGTTGAATAATATAAAGCAGTAAAAACTTACCAAGAACTTTCCAGAAACCTTTCCACAAGTCTTTTCCATTACTTCTTAATATATTTAATAATTCAATACATTTTGACTGAATGGTTAGTAAAGTGTCAAAAATCTTAAAATAACTCCCTGGCACTTCACAGGTATCATTATTTTGTTTTACATGACTTATGATAACATTGATACCTAAAGATACATTGTGTATGATACCTTTCAAAGAATCTAGAGACGACATCTCATTACTCTCTATGGATGTATTTCTACTGATACATTGAGAGAGTAACATTCCCATTTCAGAAACAAGCAAAAATTCATCAATAGACAAACACCTAGGCTGAGTATTCAGCCAACGTGCTTGAACACAAAAGAAAATTCCTGAAAGATTAGAGCAAACAAATGATACAATACTATTTGGTCTACATTGGAGAAATTCATTTAACACTGAAATTTGTTCTTGTATGACTGGGAGAGGTAATTTTGGATTCACAATACTTTTAACAGAAGTCATAAAGAAAGATATAATTTTGTTGCAATCAGCACTTGAAGACTGGAAACTGTTCAAATTAGATAACACTTTCTGCAAAACACTAGTTTCTTTTAAGACGATCACTAGACTACACACAATCTGAGTATAAAATTTACACACTGCTTCACACTGCTGAGTCACAATACTCTCCAGACTCTTCGAAATCATGGAAGTAAGACTAAACACTTTTTCTAACCACAGGGAATTTAAAGAACATATCCCTTCAGCCCTAATAAATAAATTTGTTTCACTCATCAAAGTTGGTAAATACTTCATTCCACATAATGATAGCACTTCCAGAGATCCATAACATACTAACAATTTCATATCAAGAGATAGATCACCTTCATGTTTTTTGTAAAATGAGTGGAGTTCAAAGAACACTCCATAGTAAACTTTCACTACACCTTCATTCAATTGAATTTTGATATTCATAAGATATGATTTTAGTTTTATGGCCAAATCTAGTTCTTTCTGGGGAAAAGAAGAAAACAAGAATTATTTCTAAGTGTGTTNATATTAATGAATCAATAAAAAAAAAAAAAAAAAAAAATTCAAACCTCTTTCAAGAAATGTTTTGAAATATAGTAAATACATGACATAATAGCCAAATCAGCTTTATTTTGAATAACTTCCAGCATTCGAGATGATAGTTGGAAAAGTCTGTCATTATACCCTGAATCTGTAATAGCTCCATCACAAACAAGTTTGGTCACTAATTTTAAAACTTTGACTGCTTCATTTTCAGACATTTTCATGTTTGATAATTCCTGCAACTATTAAATCATAAAACTAAAAATCATACTTTTAATCAAAGAAAATTTCATGATTGATACAAAAAAATACAATACCTGCACATGATCAAAAACTTTTTCAAGGTCCTTTCCAGCCAACGACACTATATACTCTGAAATTAAAGTCATCTTGACCTCTTTACCATACAATTACCACCAGTCTGTAATCCAAAGAAATGTGTACAATGAGAAACAAAAAGAATTTTTTTACCTATACATTAGCAAAGCTTTAGAGAAATACTTCAATGTACAAAAGTGTCACAAAAACTGCTCAAAAATTTCTATATGGCTTTCCAATAGATAAAACAAAAAAAATTTGGGTAATCTTCACACTGCTGAGTCACAATACCATTCATATGTATTGTTGTAGTGAAATTTGCTCTTGCCTACATATTATGAAAGATTCCTTGTGGAATCACAAATTTTCATGTAAGCGAAACATAACAGCAGGGTATTAATTCAGGCAACTCAAATTTCAGTTCATAAATAAGTGTTAGTAGAATCGTACAAAGAAATTCAACCGTGTCTCACCTGTCAGAAGAAAAAAAATGCTAAATGGTGTCCTTCACCAAATTCTCCAAGCCTGCTTACAACTTACAATCGTGAATTGAAGACATTTGCTTCATATAACGTATAATAAAAGAATTTTCCAGTCAAATTTTCACCCAGGTGCTCTCCTTCCTCACTCCACAGTTACTCTCGAATCATCCTGAATGTTTCGCCCAGTTTCGCCTGTCCAGCTTATTTCAAATTGCACTATTTCAAATTTGTGTAGCGCATTCAAATTGCATCATCTTTACAATCAGAGAGTTTACAAGCAAGGGTAATGCCAACCTATTGTTTGATTAACTTGATATTTTCAAATCAGAGTGAGTGTGACCTATGCGTGTCCAGGATTCCGATTGGCTGCAGCACTATTCCGTCAGAAGGGAGCGGATTTTGAAATTCCAAGGTTCATTGCAATTGAATTCGTTGATATGAGATTTGTAAATACCGTTAATAATTAGACAACAAAATAATTTTACTGTATGTCTGCCAGCAAATCTGTTACACTTCTTAAAACTCGAGAACCACTAATCCGACTTTTCTGATTCTTTTTTCAATTCATTGATATGTTCTCTGGCAAGGTTTGTTTACACAGACATTGTTTACACGTCTGGTGTCGGATCGTTCTATCTTATAACCTTTCTTACGGGCTTGCGTTTACACGCGATCGAATTTAATATAACAATATTATTAATATGATAATTTTAATTGAACAAAACGCGAGTATCTACTGATTTGGGATCTGCGAATGATTTGGGATCTGCGATCATAGACACACACACATATAATGTGGATTAAAAATAACTGGACATTAAAGCCACATGTTGCGCCGCCAATTACAATAAAAAATGGAAAGTTGCCAAGCGCCACGTTGCGGCGACAATTGTAATAAAAGTATTGGGGGGTCCTTGAAAAAATGAAAACAATACAATAACTTAGCCCAGTCGGAAGGTTTACTTAGGAACACCAAATTTGTCCCTAAAAAGGGTGATTAAAAGGAGGGTCGGGGTTCGGCCCATTTATACATGTGTAAAATGTAGATAAGATGTGTAAATGTTAGAGAATGTTGAAACATTGTAGTTATTTTGAATATGTAGAGTCTGAAAGAAGTGTTGTAAAATTGATTTTAAATTGTTATAGATGTATGATTGTTTTGCACCGGTTTTAGTATCTGTTTATGTTTTCTTGAAATAGTCCTTATGAAAAGATCAAACTAACCTCGAAACGTTCGTAGGTGATTCTGTAATCAACATTGTATAATGAAAAAGAACTTGTAACACCTTTATTAAATGAAGGTTAGAAAAAAGTAATTCTGTAAGTTAATTTAATTAATTGTCTATAATTAAGACATATAGAAGTTGAATGAATGTATTGTATGGTAATTAATTCTCATAGTGTAATAAATACAAAATATTCCTCCTCATTACATCGGCAGTAATCATTGCCTAAAATATCTAAATAAATTTTATTGTCATTTATGAGTAATATAAGAAACGTAATACAAACATTGCTGCTGATAATAATTTTTTCAGTACTACTGAGTTAGGAAATAAAATCCATACAAATTCAAGGCCTACTAATTGATAAACAAATGTTTCTATGAACTTAATGCTGTTGCTATGCACGTAAGGTGCACGTAAGCTTAACACGTGGTACGACAAAATATTCGAGTTGTAACTTTGTAGCATTGTCTCAGGATCGTAAAAAGAGGCACGAAAAAAGCACAAAATGGCGGCACCAATCAGAAGTGTCAACAGGTCAGCCGCTACCTCGGCGTTACTCTACTTATACGTACTACAGGTCCAACCGCTTCTCTCTAGACTGAAAATTATGTGATAGTGGCGCTACCGAACGGTGAAGAATAAACTAAAGAGTGCAACTAATGGAATAAACCCTTCATAGAGCTTTACTTAAGAGATATTTTAAGGGATATTCTATTTAGACCGGCACTCTGCGGTCAGAAGATAGCACCATTGCGCTAATACCGATGCAATCTGGTCTTTAATAGCTCTGTTGCAGCGATCAGTTAACCACCTTCTGCCAAGAATAACGGTGAGTCTCGAGTGTTCGAAGTTTATAGACGGAAAGATACGGAAAGTACAGTGATTTTAACTCTCTTGGATGTATTCCAAATCTTTGACGAAAACACCCATCCCATGGTAGAGGGATCAGTCAAAAGTTGGGATATCATGTCTTGGAATTATCCGTAATTGTTAAGAAATAATGTTCATGTTCTCAGTCACTTGTCTCTTTATATTGCATTCATTTTTAACCAAATTTCGCACAATTGGATTTCTGAGAAACCAGAACATACGTCCACTTCGACTTAAAAATTCAAGAGCAGGGTAATGCCTCATTATTTCGAGTTACGTATACGAACAAGCACTAGCAGCACCTACGTAGGACTAAGCAGCTCTAGTTTCACATCCCAACTGAGATGAACGAGAAAGAGCACTAAGACCAGATTGCCTGAAAAACATTACTTTAGTCTCTTGCTACCAGATGTCAGTCACTTCTCCCGACAGCCGAATCATTTATAGATTCTTAATAAAAGTCGAATAGTGCAAAATGGAGTGAGAGCACGCCAATGTAAAGACGTGAACATGGAAACCTCTATGGAGTGGTGTGGAGAGACGCGTTGCGATGGAATTCCAACCGGTCCACAACCTTTCACTCCATCACATCCGACTTCTTGTGGATGTCAAAACCCGAATGGAAGCAGATGGAGCGAAGGCGCGTCCGCGAAACCATTTCCATTTTGGATCATTGCGTCACCAGACTGGCTGGACAAAGAGGAAGTGGTTAGGATTTATTCATTTTAGTTACCTAGCTCAACTATTGTTTACGCTCCAAAATAAACAAGTTTATTGATTAGTTAACCCAACCACAAGGTAACTGAAGACCTCTAGATAAAAATGTTTTAACTTTATTACTTATTTGTTATATAGCTTTGTATTGTCTCTCATGGATGTATTTACAACATAAATTACTTTACCTTTTAACTTGAAAAACTACCAACTTTCATGAAAAAGTACGTTATAAATGATGTTATTATCGTGAAAGATCTTGTGCTTTTTACTTCCCCTTTTCTAAATTAAATGAATTTTAAAAAGTATTAAGTATGATAATGTAAAAGTATGATAATGTTGCTAACGCTCCACAATTACCGAGTAAAAAGTATTAAGCACCTAAGGTACGTAACATTTTTATCAAATATCAATGATCTAAACTTACTCAATTTGTGGGCATAAAATTAAATAACTTGAAAAAGTACATCCAAGGTTTCATTATTTATAATTCATTAATAATATTCGAATTTTTGATATGGTTCTTACATGTTCTCTGCCAACATAGTCGTAATTATTCTTCATTGTGCCTCTATCAATGTCATTAAATTTGGGTGATTCGAGCAAATCATATAGCTAATAAAACAAAGTTAATATTCATTTGCCAAATATTTCGCATACAGAAATAGCAACAGAGGTAACGCATCACCCTGAGACATTTACGAGGCGAAAATTCACGTTTTCTGAGAATTGATACATCGATTTATGTATTAAGGAATACTGATAATACCATGCCTCTACAGGTGCAATGACATGAACATGAATAACACCTTGCAAAGATGATGTGTCATATCTGATCATATGGGTTATTTTTTAATTTTTATATTGAGTTTCAAATAAATTTATTTGCATGTTTTTCAACATTTTTATAAATTCTCTATTCAAGATTTTAACACGTTTATTTTTACCATTATATTTCTATACATATAGAAGTCTCACAGTATTCACATAGAATTTCTTGTGCCGACTTCGAGTGACCTGAGACAACGTAGTTAATGTAGGATCGCTCTAGTCGCATCTCTTCTCTCTCCTACCCATCACGCCATACATCCCCCATCCGAGAAACTAGGCCAGGCTAAGGAAACAGGATAGGTCATAAAGGTTTGAAGTTTGAAGTTGTAGTAGTTTACAGACATTTCGTCCAGACAGCGCCATCAGCCATATATTTATGCTTGCGCTCAATAGATGGCTGCGGGATCGCATTCACTATTGCTCCTATTGGCTGCCAGTGTTCGCCGCCTTTTTAATATACTGCTGTGCGCTGCTGTGGACGTTGTCTATGTTGGCTGAGTAATTTTGTGTAATTCGTAGTATTTCTGTTATTTAAAATGTCTCGTTTTTTCGTGTGTTTGTGGGGTTTTAGGGCTCGTCAACGGCAGGGTCATTAGACCCCTTTTTCGTGTGTTGTGTTCCGAGATGCTTCAATAAGCTAGACGACACCCCGGACGTGATTTTCCAAAACATCCTTAAGGAACCAGAAAAGTAATTCTTTGTTGCCTTAACACCACTGCCAATGTGAGTAGACGTACATAGCTCAGTCGCTTTGCTGCGATTATTGTTGTTTATTTATGTGTTACATATTCTGTTGTTTATTTATTTATAAATATGATAATATTTTATTGAACCACATAGATCATAACAATGATGTACGGCGAGTCATAGTACTAACAACACTAACAATAAATTTTACATATAAGAATAAAAACAATATAATAATTTTGATACATTTAACCATATTCATTTAACTTAGGCTAAGTAGAAGTTAATATAAAAATACAATTATTGTCTATAACAAAATATTAATATTTATTTAGGCTAGGGTGTACATTAGATATCTATGATAGGAATTTTATTGTTGTATTTATAAATATATTTATGTTACATTCTATTGTAGACGACAACATTGGTTGAATGTAGTTGGTCTCACGGGTGAGCGGGTCACGCCGTCCAACTGAGTGTGCTCCGCTCATTTTACTCCGGACTACTTCCGTGGTATATTAAATAAAAACGACTGTTACATGTATTATTGTATAAAAAATTATTTTCTATAATAATGAAGTCTACATATATGAAATGATTCACATAAATATTGTTGCACCACAAATTTATTATTATATGCATTCCGACTAATAATGCTGTTTTCTTGGGATATTTTCCAGCTGTCGTGATGACCCAAAGAATGATCTCACCAATTTATGCCAGTCTGGTAGGTATGGTAGAAGACGTGTGGGAACACTTCCATTTCAAAGTGGGTTAATTACCACAATGAATGGAATGGGGTATTTACTCCAGACAGTAAAGATGTATAATGTTAAAGTTTTGAGTCCCAGTGCTATCAATCAGGATGCATTGGAGAACTTGTTTGGTCTAATTCGATCACACTGCGGTTGTAATTATCAACCCACTATGAGTCAGTTCATTTCTGCATTGAAGATTTGCATCATGAATGGATTAGCATTTTGCGACATTACTCGTGGAGCAAACTGTGATTCAGATGATGCACATCTTCTTTGCAATCTGAGGGAATTCATTTGTGGTGCTCATATTGTACAACAGGACTGTGTATCTGTGAATGACACCACTTCCAACAACGAACGTGATGCTGAGTCTGAGTTAAATAAATTTTCAACTGTGGGGAACAGTTCTGTGCATTTTTCTTTGGCTAATGAAAGTGAAGCGTATGTTTCCGGACATGTTGCCAAGCGAGTTTCGAGTAGAGTTTCTTGTGATATTTGCGAAAGACTTCTCCTAACCGAGGATCGTGATGTCTATTTTCATAGTAGCATGTTATTCAGAGAATACACTGCTGATGAACGGAAACTTACTTATCCTAGTGAGGAGTTAGTACAGTCTGTATCTCAGGGTGCAAACATCATGGATGACATGTTAAATGAAAATCCACACATGCCTCGGGTTTTGCAAACTATCTAGGAATCCCTACTTCAAAAGATTGAATTAGGTTGGTTGAATGAAATGAGTGCGAGAGTGAATGTTTGAGCACGGGGACTCTTATTAATCACATAGGTAATGTTAAAAATTTAATTGTAATGGAAATTTACTGTATTTGTATACCCTGGTGGTGCAATGTAGCTAATTGGGAAATGAAATACAAATAAATTCAGGAAAAAACTTTTATTTTATTTTCCGGTTAAATTATAATAAGCTTGTTTATATGTAAATATTACTTAGAGTGTTAAATTTTTTAAAAGCTTCAATTGTACCGTTTTTATTAGTTTTTCTTTTAACACAGGAAAGGTATGCTTTTTTAGGAGTAATGCTACTAGATTCAAGAAAGTCTTTTCTCAGAAATTCAAATGATAAAGCAAAGACGAGAGAAAAAGTGCTCCTAAGATTTATTGGGCGTTTCCTTTTTATTGTTAAAATTATTAATTGAAGTAATCTATCTTGTAAATTTTGTAAATACATTATCATATGCACAACCCCATCCATAGGATATACAAAGTTTTCACCTGTCTTTCCTCACTGTAACCAAATTTATGAATGATGTAATATTTGTAGTATATTTTGTATTTGTATATTTAGTAACTCATAAATTTTATAAATTTATTGTCAAAAAACAGTACAAACTGCGTATGACCACATGGAGAACAATAAACTAATTTACTCTCCGGAAGCAAGCAAGGGACCATCCCATCAATTCCGATCAAGGGCCCTAAAGCAGAGGCGGATTCAAAAATTTCAGCAAAAGTTCCTAGATATAAAAAGTTAGCTGTGAGTTATAATACTAATAGAATACCAACATGTTTGTAATTTAACACAAAAAATTTATTTTATATGTACGATTTATTATCGAACAATAAATTATTCTGAGTATAGAGTTTATAAATCATAAGAATTGAAATAACAGTAAATTCACGATTTCTTGTTACAATAAACACGCCCCTAGACAAAGCCTAGAGAACCTGTATAAGAAATTCGCCTCTACCCGAAGGAAAAACGGAGAAAAACCCGGGCCAGGATGGGGCTACAGAATTAATGTACACAACCGTGACAAAGTTGAGTACACATAAAACTAAATTAATATGAGCCATACGGCAACACAATCATGCAAGAAAATAGTTTTTGATATTGTTATAATTTGTTTAAAAAGTACTACAGCAATGGCGTGATAAAGCACAAGACGAATTTAACTTTTGTTAAAATCAATAAATTCTTTTACAGTGTAGAAGCACTGGTGCAGGAGGTAGTTTTTAACCGCGGATTTGAAGATATTCAATTTCATAATATCTTTTATATTCTTGGGCAGGGAATTATATAGAACGATTCCCGAATGATAAGATCCTTTTTGGCAAAGAGTGGTTGACACTCTAGGGCGATGAATATTATTACTATTACGAGTATTGTGTTCGTGAACAAGACTGTTTCGTATGAAGCAAGGGTGGCACTTCAGTAATTCGGTCTTAAAAACACGACCGTTTCATAAATATAAATGCAGGGAAGTGTTAAGATATTTAATTCCTTGAATAAATGTATACAAGAGTTTCGGGGGTGAGATTTACAAATTATCCGAACTATCCTCTTCTGAATTCTGAAAGTTTGAATACTCTGACCGGAATTACCCCAGAAGTTAATGCCGTAACGTAAATGGGAGTAAATGTTTGCAAAATATACGCAACGGGAAATACGTGGACTTACTGCGTTAACTAAGTTTCGGAATGCGTAACACAATTTGCCTAATTTTGTATTTGTATATTTAGTACATTTTGTATTTTTGTATACTTTTTCTCTTTGTATTGTGCTAACTGGAATGAATGGCCATTCCCTTCAACGGGTAATTAGTGATACTTTGCTTCGGAGTCTCTACATGTCTTCATATACAGTAGAACCTCGATTATCCGCGGTAATGGAGGGGAGGGGTCGCACGGATAAATGAAAACCACGGTTAATCGAAACACTTTATTTAAAGCATTATGTACATAAACATGATACATTTGTATGTAGAATATCACGTTATCGGGGGTTGAAATATGAAGTAATCATTCTTCGTTCCTTGCAGTTTGAAATTATTTTCCTTGCTTCATTTCTAATATTTCTCAAATTTATTATATCCTGGAAGTCTAAATTTTATTGGTACCTGAAGGTCTCTGTCTCTGGGTTTCGAGAAACCTACGTACAACTGTGGAAATAGTAGGAAGTAGTTGGATTTATATATGATGATACATTTATTGTCAAAAAAGCAGTACAAACGTCGTATGACAATGTGAAGGATAATTAACTAATTTACTCTATAGTAGAAGCTGTAGATGAAATTCTTTTTTTGACGGAAGAATGAGCACCACGGTTAATCGAGGTTCTACTGTATCATGTTTTGTAAATGCATGCAGACATATGTAGTCTGTGATTGAATGAAACATAAGAGTACAATTCAGTGGGCCTATCGCATCATGGATGGCATGTACTATGAATAATTAGTATTGTGGTTAAAGGTGGTGTGGCGTACTAGTCTTCTACCTCTGGTGAAACTGGTTCATGCACTGACTGATCCAAGATTATGAAGACAGGATCCCATACATTCCACCATAATTTTCATCATTCTCCCTCATGTTATTCATTTATCACTCAAGGGTTGACCTAGTTGTTGGATAGCGACAAAGACCTATAATAATGATGATGATAATAATAATGTATCGTCTCCTCAGGAATGGGAAGTATGTCAGGAAGGGCATCTGGCACTATTGAGATTTCCCTGTTAAATCAAAGGCATCGTCGTCTCCTGTAGCCTGTAGAAAATTGTAAGTGGAGAGAGTAGTCTATATCACTCAATATGTATTTTATTGTTGACATAGTTTGTACTCTAGTGTTGGTGTCTTGGTAGGGAAGTGTTTGAACATATTCAAGTACAAGATGTAGTGAGTAGAAGAATTACATTTTTCATTGATCCACCTTTTTTTTTGTTTTAATGTAAACTTGCAGTTTTACAAATTTCATTTTCTCTATGTTTATTTACTACTTGGTGTATTGTGGCTTCTTTTGGTTTTCTGAAACTTCATGCTATTTAATTTTACTTTCACTTTGTTAGTTTACTACTTGAGTTAGTGTGGTGTTTGTAACGTTCTTTTTAAATAATGAGACTGATAAATCTAATCACGTTATCCTGTGGATATATAAAGGGTTTTACGGTAAACTTTTCTTTCAAATCAACATTGGCATCGGTACAAATTTTGTAAATTTCTTATTGAGATTCTTTCCCATTACATTCTTTGATACAAATTGGAAGGCAGAATCATTTGTTTAGTTTTGGACATAAGTTTCAACTGAATAATTATCAATCTTGTGTTAACTTTTGTCAATTATTTCTACTTCATAAGATTTGTGGCATGTAATTTGAGCAGAGGGATTTATACACCACTGTGGTTTAAGGCAAAACCAACATTCCATTGACTGTTTTCTATACAGCCAGTGGAGGAGGTAGGAATTTAATCACATTTCCCCACGAGTTTGATAAAATTGTATCACTTTTTTGGATTTACCAGCATATTTTGTTTCTCAAGTGATTTTGGTTTTATCCGTAGGGAAAGTATTTTCAGTTGAGCACAATGTGAAATGAGGAGGGGGATACAGTACCTAGTAGAGGAGTGGTAAGTACAGTACCTAGAAGGGGTGGGGAAGGGAATCGGGAACTGCCACGCGTCCTGGCATCCGCTTTTAGAACTAGGCTCCAAGGGTAGTTTACAGACATTTAGTTCGAAGTGCTGAAACCAGTAACGCACCGTTAGCACGCGAGACGGCGGTCTGGTATGCAGTCTGTAAACTAGACTATCCCCACGCGACACATTACCTTCTGCTCGCCTGCTCCCCCCGACCCATCAGTGTTCCACGGAAAGCGCCGAGAGGCAGAGCGAGGGTATTTTCTTTCTCGAGACATTTCCCTAACTCAGACCCAGTCGTGGTGGACGGAAGTCAGTTTGCGGATCACGACACTATCTGTACACTTCAGAATAAAGAGTCCCAGTAAACGGCTATTTCATTGAAACTTATTTAAGACTCTTCAAATTGTCATTACTTTCTATAAGGTCAGTAGAGCTGGACGAAGATTTCCATTGGTTTTTCAAGACTAATTAGTGAAATAAAATATTTAAAAACATCTTTAGCTCTTTAATTGTTCATTACAATACAACCATATCAACTACGAATATCGACATGTGTTTAACCAAAAAGCATAGTTACAAGAACAACAGGTGCAATCCAAATGCTCTCTTCTGTGAGCGTGTTTTGTAACTTTTTTGTATGCAAATTTAAGACCCGATTTAAAAACTAATTTCTTTGTATTATTTCTAACGTTTTTTGAGTCTAGAAAAATTAAATACCTTCTTATATCCTTTGTTTACTATCATAAATTATTACTAAATATTTTTAGTTTTCCGTGACGATAGATTTTCTAAAGAACAAAAACTGGTACAAACGCATCTAATGAGATGACTATATTATCAGATAGCAAATAAAATATCCATTATTCAAACCATTTTAAAAGTCCTATCAATTTAACTGTAATTGAACTCAATGGGAACTGATATGGCTATGTTTTCTCGCATTTTACTCCGCATATGGTGGGAAATTTGACTATAATTTGAAACTATCGATAGATTCAACTGTCGATAATTTTCCTCCACTATATCCTGATAAGAGCATTATAAGAATAGTGCCTCAATCCTGAATCTTCTGTATTGCTAACACCAGTTCAACAGATTTCGTCCAGTACCAGGGTTCTCCCACAGTTTAATATATTATCCTTCAGATATTCTTCTTCCACTATAGAAGAACCACACATCGCAGGCCACATGCAAGCCACATTGTCTTCAAACACAACTAGTTTACGCACCCTCGGTAGCACTACAAATCTGAATAGACCAATCATACAATACAATCTATAAAGTGGGGGACAGTTCTGTGGGACCGATCCCACTATAATTTTTTACTTTATAGACCGTCTTCTATGTCGTTATTTAGAATTATGTTATCTTATACAGATATCCCGGTACATTCATATTGGTTAGAGTTTCTATTATGCACTCTCATTTAGCTGTATTGAAGGCATTTTAAAAATTCAGTTCCATCATGATGTAATACTTCTTTGTTCTATCTTTCCACCTCTTACCAAATATTGCTTCTCTCACGGTGGAGAGAACCTCGTGCATGACATGAGGGATGGAACACGTCTACTACAACAGTATTTTTAACAATTATGATTCGTTTTGGACAGGGATGGCCACAGTTCCCCGTTCGGTCATTTTGCACGCGCGTGCATTTTCGTGTGCATGGTAAGTGAAATTTCTTTCAATCGCTTTTCTGTGAAAAGGATAGTCGCGCACGCTGTGGTGGGGTTCTGCCAGCTATCCTTATCTCTTACTTATCACTCATTTCTTATCCGAATGACAGTCGTGAAGATTGCATTGTCAAAGACCAGGTGAAAATTGCGAGAGACCAGGACTCGAATCCGGGACCTTCTATTCTGGCCGCTGGTGTGCTCTACACTTTACCACCCGCCTCGATTCCTTAATCAATACGCAACATCCACTCAGTTTGCAATTTTCACCTCGCCGTTGGCGGTGTCAACACTCCTCTACGAGTAGGTACTCGGAAAGATCTTGAAAAAGATCGTGAATATTATTTCCTAGATATATCCGAGGAGCGGAAAAGTATTCGGTCTGTTTGCCACGCAGTGGTGTTTATGTATAAAAGCCAGTCGAAGGGATTTGTAGCCCAATGTACTATTTACAAAAAAGATTATGGTATGCTAGAAAGACAAAATGACATTATGACTGTTTTCATTCGAACCAGCTCATTTTGCATATGAATGCAACAATTAATGTGTATAAAGGCGCTCACGATTGTGGAAGACCCCGATTTTAAACAATAATTTTTATGGTACATTAGAACTGGAAAAAAGACAAAGGCCTTAAAATTCTGGTAATATCATTGAGAAAAAGGGTCATGAGAGTTCAACAAAATAAATTTTAAAACATCCTTTGTTTATAAAGTATGGAAAAAGTAAATGTGATGACAATTTGCTTGGTGACGTGAAGGAAACATTTACCCAACGATTCTAAGATTTTGATGATTTCTAAGACAAAATTCATTTTTTTAAACCTCCTTTTTATGTCAATGTTGAAAATATTCCTTCCACCCCCCTACAAATGGAACATTTTGTAATAATATCTGATGTAGGTTTATCTGCACTCTTCAGAGGACAAAACAGTCTAACATTATTCTTACAAAAGCTCGCTCCCAAGTTTATAATCTCGTGAGTTTGAGGTGAAATTATATCGATGGTCGCAAGTACTTCACAAAAAGCTTTTTTGAAAAATGAATCTCACTAAATCCCCTTTGAGATCAAGGCTAACGAATTAATATTTTAAAGCCTTTATGAGAATTGTATCTGCTCGTGACCTAGAATTAAAGCTATTAAAGCTGAAGAGGTAGTGTATACTCGTATACTTTTGTTAATATTCATCAATATTGTCGCCTCATATTCTCATGTGTCCTCTTTATTTACTATATTGTCATCGTTCACGTTATATATGTATTTCTTTGAGAATGAAAATGTTTGTTATAATTATTATTGTTAAAATCTTGAGTATCGTGAGATTTTTAAAAGCGTTTATGAAGATTTGTATTATCGTTTGCTCTGCTCAGTGAGTAACAGCGTTTCCTTTTTTGAACTGTTGCATTATCTCAAAGAAGGGAAGAGTGGCGGCGCCTTAGTTTCTACCCCCACTTCCTTCTACACTGCACAATAATTGTACACAGTGGCACGTGGCATTCGTGAAAGTGCAGATCGTTGGTCATTTCTGGTTTGCGGCTACTACCTTTTCGTGAATAATAAGGTCGAATAGTTTTCCTGCTGTATCTAACACTCACAATAGACGATACGACGCGGGATCGACAGGAAGATTCTTCGCCTTCGGGAAGAGCACCCCAATATGTACTGTTTCCACTTGTCTGGAAAAATCGTTTTCAGCAAGTGGTCCTTATACACGTTCAGAAATAATCCTGGTATAGCATTGGCTGACTCCAACACAATTTTTGGAATTAATTCAGTCCAGGGACCTTGAGGTTCCCGTACCTCCTGCAGACTCTCAACAGTTCCTCCGTTGTGTAGTGAAGTGTTTCCTCACAACTGAAACTAGATTAAGATAGAGGTGTGAGGAGAGCGGGAGTCTCAAGTAATTGAACCACAAGTCATGGCAATTATTCAGTTTATTCCTGTTACTATCCTCAGTGACTGCGAGCAGTGGCTGTAGCCCTCGGCAGACCATCGTTATTTTGCGAACGGACATCAAGCAAAGCGTGAGAAAGGGTATCTTTGAAGTTAGGGGAGCAAAGCTGAGCATCCACAAGACCCCAAACTATGAAGGATGGATAGTTGCTATGAAATATAGTTGAGCATCCTCTAGGCCTCAAGCTATATGAAAATTCAAAAAACAGTACACACCAAATTTGGGAGAACTGCCAACCTACACAATTGATTCCCCCTATGTCGTATACAACTCGACTAGTGATATTTTCATCTTATACGTTGGATTCACTTTCACCAAACTTGACGAACTAACTCGAGGAGAACATGTTCTTAAAATTTTCTTTTTTTCCCTTTTTTAGAGTAACAGAAAATCACAATTCCCATTTACAAAATACATGTGTAATTTATGCAAGAAATCTTTATTTTTTAATCTACTTTCAACAAAATTCATTTTACGGTAGTTTCTTTGTTGTTTCCATAGCGTTGGTACGCCCGTTACGAATGTTTCAATAGTACCACACGGAAATTTTAACGTGCGTGCTTCGTTTGCCGAGGTGTTATCGTTTAATAATTTCTTGAGCGTGTGTTACTTTTGTCAACCATGGCCGAGAAACTGAAAAGGATTCCTGCAGTTCAGAGTTCACTGCAGAAGAGTATTTTCCACATGTACTCGTTCATTAAGAATGACCCTCGTGAAAAGAGTATATTTGATACTGGTGGTGAAACGGAAGTTTTGGTGAGAATTGCCCAACTATTAGGTGTAAGTATTTCTCTGCATTATCTATGATTTCATGTTATTCGTAAGTTATCAATTAAAATACTATGTAATACAAGTATGTGCATTTAGGTTAACCAACAATGAACACTTTTAGTTCAGTTTAATAATGCATTAAATGTAAATGGGTTCCCCCTTCTTTTCTTTGTATTTATAGTAAATAAATTTAATAAATATAGTATTTATTGTATAATTTGATTTACACACTTTTTATTCTTTATCCTTTTGTACTTCATAAAGTGCTTTGAATTTGATTTCTATCTAGGGTGCTTAATATTTTCTTACCATTACATTGTCAGACACATTTTCCATGTAGTATCAAAAATTCATTTAATACTAAATTGATTCCAATTAAAATTAGTAATATTATGTTATTCAAAATTACGAGTTCATCTTTAGTTAAGGGCTCAATTAATTTTTTTTTAATTTATCGGACCAAAATTGCACAGATTTTTTGCGTGTTTTGTTCGATATTATGTAGTCAAGTCAAAGCGAGTGTCGGGTTTTTGTTCTAAAATATTGGTGGTGGCTGCCCTGAAACACCAATCGAGTCCGCCCGGAGTCAGCCATCTTGGTGTTTTTGGTGCATTCTCTTACGGTAACTTGGCTATATCTTGGAGGGTGGGATTAGGATACTGTTTGCCCGTATATCCCGCGTGAGCTCTCGGTGTTGATTGTTATATATGGTTATTCCGCTGCGTCTACTGTGTGCCAATGCCACTGTCGTCTGCAGTTCGACGCGCGGTCTGTTTTACGCCAATAGTCACCGGTGGGATCGTGACCATTTCGTACAGTTCTTTGGAGAAAAATATTTCCGGCCGTGATGGGAACAGTGCGATTACAATCAGGGGTTCAGGGGATGTTTGGATTGCCAAATTGCTGATTTCTCAATCTTGTTGTGTCCACCATATATCGCCTACCCTATGGGTAATCCTCTACTTCATTCAGAAGCACTTCTCAACATTTCCCTTTATTGCTCATGATCGATTTGATCGACTCGTATCAGTCGTTGGATACTTGCATAATATACCCATCTTACAGCTGTAAAATTAGAAATCCACACAACTAATAGAGGAGGATCTAGCTTAAATTGTTATGACCGAAATATGCCCTTTTCTGTCATTAAAAATAGGGATATTGTGAGCCGATCCTTTGCAAATTAAAAGGGGACAAAATATAGGATCTTCCAAATAATTTCCTCATAGATTTAGGTAATTAGAATAGTCATGTTTTGTAATTTTCCTGTTCTAGAGTTCACAAACATACAAGTATACTACAGTAAAACTTTGTTAATTCGAACTTTTTGTCAGGTCCTTAGAATATTCATTTATAAACTACTAGCTGATTACCTAGCGTTGCCCGGGATTTTTCTTACACGCATTTTTCTACGTCTTTTACTGAGAAAAATCTAGCTATATTTTAAGATCAAAATACTTACTGGTTTTTAAAAACGTACAGAATTCTAATTTTTCAAATTTATGATAATACAAATTTATTACGAAAAATAACTGTATACACTACACCAGAGTGTGTGGCCAATCTATCTCCACCACCGAGATCCGCCATATTTCCATCAAAGTGGTGCGTGATTCACATATACTAATGTAAGTATAAATTGTTTGTTTCACGTTATGCACCACAAGGTAGCGTTCCCGTAAAATGCTTGCCTGGCCCTCCCGAGGCAACACACGACGGGAGCAGCGGCGGCCGCGACTGCTTGTAAGACTAAAACGCTTGCAAAGTCTTAAATGCACAAAACACAGAATGCACTTAATTTGATAATGATTTAATTTTGTCTACTACAATTACTCTCTTAAGTTGAAGTATTTTAACACATATTCTTAAAACCTTTTTTTCAATATTTTTGGTTAACGCTCGTAGATAGACATATGCGTCGACTTTTTTGTAGAACTCTTTGGTGAGGCGAAAAATATTGCCATTCATTGTTGCCACCTATATTTATCCGTTTAGGCAGCGTATGCAATAATCTTTCTCACAATATTGATTTTACCCGATTTGATTGTCTATTGTCGTTATTGCCCATTACTTGTGATACCGAAGATAATAAAATATATACCCATCCTGGCCCGGGTTTTTCTCCACTTTTCCTTCTGGTAGAGGCGGATTTATCATACAGGTTCTCTAGGCTTTGTCTAGGGGCGTGTTTATTGTAACAATAAATCGTGAATTTAGTGTTATTTCAATTCTTATGATTTTTAAACACTATACTCAGAATAATCTATAGTTCGATAATAACTTGTACATGTAATTTTTTGCTTAAAATTACAAACATATTGACATTCTATTAGTATTATAACTCGCAGCTAACTTTTTATCTTATCTAGGAATTTTTGCTGAATTTTTTGAATCCGCCTCTGCCTTAGGGCCCTTGATCGGAATTGATGGGATGGTCCCTTGCTTGCTTCCGGAGAGTAAATTAGTTTATTGTCCTCCACGTGGTCATACGCAGTTTGTACTGTTTTTTGACAATAAATTTATTATTATATACACATATCTTGCCAGAGAAAATATCTATGAATTAGAAAAAGAATCACGAAATCTTACATGTAGGTCTGAACCGAGGAGAGGCGGCTAAAGCGTGCGGTAGCGCTTCGTTAGTAACGTCATGTACTTCAGTGGGAGCGCTCCCGTGGCGTCGAAAGCTCAAATCGGAACGGCTCTTCGAACTACCGGAGCGCTGATGGGGCTTTCCAGTTACACCAACTGCAGACTGTAGTCGACTAGTTCACTATGCGGGCATTCCATTCATGAAAAAAGTTGACTGTTGTCAACTTCGATGAGGAGTTGAGCGGAGTCAGAATAATCAATAGTATCACAAAGACTAAGAATCGCGCTGGGCTGAAGATGAGTCGTCAGAAGATTCGCCAAGTAATTAATTGTTTATTAAGCATTTTGTGACCTTTTACCTCACAAATACCATTTCAGTAACAACGCGCATGCGCGAACCCTTAAGTCGACTTCAGCATTTCGCGATTCCGAGCAAAGTTGACTAGTCAATTTTTCTGGTTGTGACTGGAAAGCCCCATGGGAGCTCAATTCGGAATGCAGCCCTAGTATTCGTTTAACTCGTTTCCTCCCGCGAAACTTTGAATTAGCTGTTTCTGTCCGGAACTCCAAATAGTCCCCCTACGTACTTTTGGGCGATTTCTTCGGAAAAAAAGGAGACGACTATATTCAGGTAGATACGTTAATACTATCATGATAATATAATAATTCATGTGCATCATAAATAACTTTTTAACGTATTTAAAATCAAAATATTCATGCAAATCGGCAGAAATCAACTGGGAATTGTTTCCACTCTCATACAAGTCCATTACCCCATTCCTTAACAAAAGTTTTCATAGAATAAATCATAAAATAATCATTCTGATCCATACCTAATCAAATCACTTCTCAATTACTTATGACAAAAAAAATACCATCCAAAATCCAATTGTGGAAATAAATCTGAAAAAAAGGACTGAAGAAAACACAGATATAGGTTATATAATGAAACAACGTCATTAACTTATTTTCATTTTTTTTCAAAATGACATTACATTTTTTCAATGTTCAATACAGTTCTACAAAGAGTAGCACAAACATTGTTTAAATGTTCACACAAATGTACACATTAAATAACATCTATAACTCATACATTCATAAGGTTGATACAATAAGTGAACATAAGGGTCTCATACAAGCAAAATAATTGAAAATTTGCCACAGTACCAGTAAATCAGTTCTCCAAATTGTCAAACTTACCAAGAAAATCATGACATTTTCTATAAGTGAAATGCAATGAATAGAGACTAAATTAGGCATCACCACTACACATTACCTATTATCTTGATTATTCACATCAGTTCTTATTCTTTTGGGTGGTGTCCTGTCTACCTCCTTGTTCATATGCCTTTCAATTCTCTTTGACTTCAGGTATATGAGAGTAGTTGATTTTCTATTTTGAATTAGATTGCAAGTGTCACTGTCGACTGAAGCAGAATTCTTTTCGTCACTGTCATCAGAATAGTTCACTAAAGAAATTCTCTCAGATTTTACACTGTTGGTTTCTTGGGAAGAGTTTGTAAAAACAGAGGCAGAACCAGAGGTTGAATTTCCACTGCAATTTATTTCTTGCTCCACAGCAGTAGAGCACTTTGCACGATTATCCTCTTCTTCTAAAGCATCTGCAGAAGAAGCGTCTCCTTGCAGCGGATTCTCACATTCATCGGAAGTATTCTGTGAAAGAGAAAACTTAGTAAAAAGGGAAATGTAAGTAGGATTTATTGTGTCTCAGTGCTCTGTGAGCTAGAATTGGAATAGTGCCAAAACTACGAACATTTATTAATAATATGACCCACTTTTCAACAGACATTACATTTTACAATACAATAATTTTGAATACTGTAAACCCCTCTTAAGAGGAGGAACAGAAACTTGTCTCTTGTAAGCAGGAAAAGGGTTTTTAAGAAGTCGGACCAAACTTTACGTCTTTATGCCGAGTTTACTGCAATTTATTATGCACCTTTGTACAATATTATAAGTAAGCAGATAATTGCTTGAGGTGGAGCTTATTCTAATAATCTAAATCTGTTACAACTTCAAAATAAGATATCAAAAATTATAAATAAGAACTCTCACAACAAGCAATTACCTACTAAACTTGGAAAAACTATTTTTTTTGTGAAGTAATTGTATATCATCAAATGCAACTTAAGAATCAATATGATATGTCTACAAATAATCAATGATACAGAGACCATTATATTCTTTCTTTATACACTGCCCCATAAAACTGGTGGCGCAGTAAATTCATCTAGATAATATTAGATGTAGGAATGTCATGTTTCCTAATTCGGAATGTGATGAAACCCACCCCACTTACAAATGCGAGAGGGTTGCCTACTCAAATGCACAGTGCAAGACGAGTGATAATTTGCAAAAATTACGCATCGTCGATCAGTGGCATTATAACACACACTAATGGTAAGAGAAACCTGTACGTCATATGTAGATCACAGTAATGTTCAGTGCTTCCTACAGGTTCAAAGACGCAATGTTACTACTACCTGTTCAACAGGTAAACAGATTTGAACTTAAGGGTGCAAGATAGGACTTTTCTCCATTTTTCATGAAACATTGGATAACACACCAAACATTTCCTTATCTTATCCATGTAAAACATTTTCTCGCAGTCACTTAGGAAATAGATAAGGGAGATGGGGGTGGTTAGATGACTTAAATTTTTCATACAAATGTACTGTTTATGCCTAATGACACTAAATGCAATGCTTTTCATCAAAAATCAATCGATTTAAATGGGAGAAAACACCAATTTTTGAAAAGGGTGAAATGTTGAAGGGGGTAGCTCGCAGATGGTTTCTTCCATGGATGAAAAAACACATCAACCATGTTCCTTGGACAAGCACACACAATCCTGAGTA
>NNCF01126223.1:203783-216935 GCA_002313205.1 Laupala kohalensis | reverse complement strand
CCTTTTTTTTTTTTTTTTTTTTTTTGTGGGGCTTTAGGGCTCGTCAACATCCAAGGTCATTAGAGCCCATTGCAATCAGTTAGGAGGTGACGCACCATCAGAGAACAGCTACACTCCTCACAAACGGGTTCATCATCATCAAGTAGTAAGAGATACCGATGAGTGAGAGGACAATGTCCTACTCGCAGGCAGGTCAGCCAGACCTTGTTGCGCCGGGTAGGCCTACAGGAACTGCTCCATGACTTAACGGAGGATTTAATAAGTCGGAGCTTATTCCTTTCCACAGCTAACCACTCATTGTTCCATTCACTCATAATCCTTTTCTTGATGGAATTTAACAGATCTCGTTTTGGAATCGTGGAGAAATCCACGCGAGTCTTAAAGCATGCCGACTTTGCGGAAACGTCTGCTTCCTCATTTCCTCTGATACCCACGTATCCGAGAATCAAGCAAAATATTATGTTCTTTCCATCATCTTGCAGTGACAGAAGCACTTCCTGGATGTTCTGGATCAACTTATCAGCTGGATACATATTCTGGATTGCTTGAAGGGCACTGAGCAAATCAGAACAAATCAGGAAATGTGATCCGTGGGAGCATTTTGTTGATCGCAATGCTCTCAATACGGCATAGCACTCAGCAGTGAAAACGCTGCATAGGTCACCTAGACGGTAGCCATAGGTCTCACGGGGAAATACCACGGAGCAGCTGACACCATCAGCTTGCTTCGACCCGTCGGTAAACACAGGGATATGGACCCGGTGTTTGTAGAGGATTAATTGTTTGTAGAGGATTAGTGAAAGTATACCCTCAACATCGGAGCTGGAGTGTTCTTCTTGTCATGATGCAGAAGATCAAAAATAATCTTCGGCTTGTGGAAAGCCCAAGGGGGAGACTTACTAAAACCTTGATGTAACACATTAGGTGTGCGTATATTTAAGGTTTCCAAAATTTGTTTGGAGCGATATCCAAAAGGTTTGGTTGCTCTCAGTCTGTTGTTGTAGAAACGGATGGAAGAAGAGGATGGATGAAAAACCGCGTTGTGCACCAGATTGTAGGGTAAAGTTAGCACGTGGCAAAAGTGTCGTAGCATGAGGAGTTGCCGCCGGAAGTAAAGAGATGGTTCGCCACTCTCGGCATACAAACTCGGAATGGCTCAGTAGGCTCCCGTAACTACACGGATTCCTGCATGGTGGACACTATCCAACTTCTTTAAATAGCTTGTACGAGCAGAGCTATATACAACGCAGCCATAATTGAGCCGAGATCTTATGAATGCTCGATAAAACTGGTGCAAGGAGGAGCGATCCTGCTACTCAGACACTTCAATAAATTCAGAGACTTTAATGTTCTTGCTCTTAGGTCAGTTAGATGTTCAATCCAATTCAGTCTCAGATCAAAGATTAGACCTAAGAATTTCACAAAAGGATAGAATTTTAGAACGTTGTTCCCCAGTGCGAGGTGAGGTCCTGCCAGAAGGCTTGGTCTCCCACTGAAAAGAACACAGCGTGTTTTCTCAGCAGAGAAACAAAAACCTGTCGTTTTCGACTAGTGGTACAATCCATTGAGGACGAGTTGGATTTGTCGCTCCGCACCTGTGACACTCTGTGATGAACAAAAGATAGCAAAGTCATCGACAAAAAGAGAGTGTAAAACAGGATTCTTTACAGCAGACGTTATGCTGTTTATGGCCACTGCAAATAAGGTCACACTCAAGACTGAGCCCTGAGGAACACCGTTCTCTTGGAGAAGGAGATCCAAGGTGTCTCTTCCAATTCTATAGCGGAAGGAACGTTGATCCAAAAAGGACATGAGCATCAGAGGAAGACGTACTCTAAATCCCCAGGCATAGATAGAGTTGTTGTAAAATGCCATGACGCCAAGTAGTATCGTAAGCCTTCTCGATGTCAAAGAATATTCCGATGAGATGTTGTCTTCGGACGAAAGCATCTTGAATTGCTGATTCCAGGAGAACGAAGTTGTCCAGGGTGGAATGGAACTTCCTGAAACCACACTGAGATCGTCTCAGCAAGTCATGCCGTTCAAGAAACCAGACGAGACGTCGGTTGATAATTCTCTCCAGAGTTTTACCGATGCAACTCGTCAAGGCAATGCTTCGATAACTACTGATGTTCGTTTTGTCCTTACCTGGTTCAAGTAAAGGGATAAGTGTTGCTTCCTTCCACGAATTAGGGAATACTCCCTCGGACCATGAAAGATTAATGACATCCAGAAGGTATTCTTTCAACTCGAGACTGAGTTGTCTCAGCATTTCATAATGAATTGAATCAGGGCCAGGCGCAGTGTCGTGGACTGTCGCTAGAGCTGACTCAAGTTCCCACATAGAAATGGAAGAGTTGTAGACTTCCCAGTTGGTGGAACGAAAGTCAAAAGATGTGCTCTCTGCTATTTCCCTTTTTTTCACGAAATCAGGATCGCAGTTTGCTGCAGATGTTAGGTCAGCAAAGTATTCAGGCATTACTGTTGCCATTTCTCTGTTGTTGGTGAGAACCCGACCCTGATAATTGAGTCCAGATATTGGGACTCAGGAATACTTTCCAGATATCTTTCGGATCAACTCCCATACTTTAGTGGACGATGTTGTTCTCTTAATGGTGTTTAGAAACTCTTTCCAGGAGGTGGATCTGGATTCTTTGATAGTTCTGAGCGCTTTTGCTCTAGCATTCCGATATGCGGCAAGGTTTTCCGGAGATGGACTAGCATTACATTTCCGCAATGCTCTTCACCTTGCCCGAATGGCGGACTGACATGCATCGTTCCACCAGGGGACATGAGGTCTTCGCGGAAACAGATGTTTTTGGAAAGGATTCTTCAGCGGCTTAATGAATCACCTGGGTCAGATGGTCGACCCTCTCTTGGACACTACCCGTTTCTCTAAAGACAGACAGAATGGTACAGTGTCCAATTAGCCTTTCTGAGGATCCATTTCTGTGGCTTGCATTCGGGTACAGTGTCCAATTAGCCTTTCTGAGGATCCATTTCTGTGGCTTGCGTTTGGGAACAGTCACACGTTCCTGCAAGGACAACCAGATAGGATGATGGTCGCTACCATGCAGACCATCATCTACCCTCCATTGGAAGATATCAGCAACTTCAGGAGTGCAAACTGACAGGTCTATAGCAGTCCATGACCCCGGGGCAGATGCGAAGTGGGTCATGTCCCCGGTGTTCATTAGGCACAAATCTTCTCACTCAAAGAGACAATTCAGCAGTCGGCCCCTGGGGCAATCACTAGACGACCCCTACAGAACACTGTGGGCATTGAAATCTCCGAGGAGGAGGAATGGTCGAGGGAGCTGATGAATTAAATCTCTGAGAAATCTCGTGTCGGAGGAAGATATATAGAACACACGGTCATAGACGGTACACTGTGAATTTTGACTGCTATAGCCTGGATGTGGGTTTGTAGAAGAACAGGTGAGCAGAGGATTGTGTTTCTAACAAACACGGCAACTCCTCCTTTTGCTCGATCTCCCGTGGTGTTGTCATATCTGAAGCTGCTGTATCCTCGCAGAGAGGGTGAGTGTTCTGGTAAAAGGTGTCTCTCTTGCAGACAAATACAAATCGGATTACGACGCGCTAAGTGTTGTAACTCTTAACGTTGAGTTCTATAGCCATTAAGATTCCACTGAAGTATGGAAGCCATTACTTTTTGGAACCTCCGGGGTCAGGTTCGTGTATGTGCATTTCCGGGTCACCGTCGGACAATGTACATTCTGACTCGGAGGAAGCGAGTATAGAGACGTTCTTTTTATGTCTTTGTGATTTTGATGTTTTTACGTCTTTTGTTTTTGTTGTTGTCAAAGATTCAGCAACGTTCAGGGGTTTAGCCCTAAAACCCTGCTTTGTCTTCGTCCCTGTCTTTGTTGTTACTGTCATAGGTTTTGCACTACTTTATGGTTTCTTAGTAGTAGATGGATGCGCTGTTGTAGGAGTTTTAACTTTAGGGGCAACAGCTGAAACATCTTTCTTTCCGCATTTGCACTGACATGTGCACGATGTCAGTGAAATCGGCTTG
Organism: Laupala kohalensis; assembly: GCA_002313205.1. NCBI lineage: Eukaryota > Metazoa > Arthropoda > Insecta > Orthoptera > Trigonidiidae > Laupala > Laupala kohalensis. The sequence continues at coordinate 212,896 of NNCF01126223.1, read as the reverse complement.
AACAGATACAGTTTTCATCAGCTTTGGAGTCTTGACTGCGGTGGAGTAACTGGTAGAAAATACAGGGTGTAAAGCCCTGTATTTCTTCTGTGCTTCACCGTACGGGATCTTCTCCGTAGTCTTGATCTCCTGCACTTTCTTTTCTTTGAGAAAGGCGACACACTCCCTGCTCCATACCGGGTGGCTGCCTGTGCAATTAATACACTTTGCAGGCCCCAGGCATGAGAGGTCGGTTTCGTGTGCCTCCTTTCTGCAGGTATCACGGCCCTTACACCTGCGACCAAACCTCTGACACTTAAAACAGCGCAGAGGATTCAGAATAAAGGAACGGACAGGTAAGTTCAGCCATCCAGCCTTCAGGTCTTAGGGTAGCTTAGGACAGTCAAATGTAACACTGAAGGAACTGGTCTTCTCCGGAACACCATTTACCTTCTTCATGATTTGACTGACCTCAACTACGTGGTCAGTCTCCCATTCTACAACAAGCTCTTCTGTTGGCATGTCCATTATTTCCCTGCAACTTATGACCCCCTTGCTGCGATTAAGTGCAGCATGGAGTTCGCACTTTACAGGGAACTCGCCAAGCTTACTACAAACAAGTAGTTTCAAAGCCTGCTTGCTCGATTTAGTTTCAAGCAGCATCGTTCCATTTCTCAACCTTTTGATAGTCTTCAACGAACCAACAAGACCTTCTAGACCTTTGTAGATATAGAACGGGGATACTTTTTCAAGTGTCCTGTCTATCCGTGTCATAATGACAAAAACATTCTCATAGGGAATGCTCTTTAACTTTTCCATATTGCCTTCTGTGGGAGGGCTGTGAACCCTCTGACGCTTTGAAGACATTTGGGTGGAATACTAACCTTGCGGTACACCCACTCCGCAAGGCAGGGAAATCGAAGGATCTGTCATTTCGTCCCACGAGTTCGGGGGAAGTAAATGTCTGGTGACGTGGTGCCCCCGCATCACGCCACTAAGCCTTGCTCAACTGAGGTGCGGCAGTTGCCCCAGAGGTTGTCCGCTAGCGAGTGTTTATCCTCAACACCCATTCACCTCATCGGCTTTTTTCGAGAGACAGGGATCTTCTTCAAAACAACGAAAGTTGGGTGATCAAAAATTCTTTGACGCTAACATCAAACAGAGAGTTCTAAAAATTGCTCAGAAACACAGAAATAAAGCAGTGGTACGAGAATTCGAAGTAGAACAGAAGTCTGGGTGTATCTCGCAACGTCAAGAGGAGAAGTTTAACTACACCAGTACTTTTGATTATACTTAACATTGCCAACCATTTCACGTGGAATTTTGAATGAGCATTTCCTTTCAAACAGACTTTTTAGAAAGTTGATTTTACTCAACTTCATTTTTCTTCTTCTAAATTTTACCTCCTAAAATAAGGGGTGACTACATTCGGGTAAATACAGTAACAGATGAGTTACTAAATGAATTTTTTCCTTAATGTATAGATTTTGCGGAAAATGTCAGTAGAAAAAATTTCTGTAGTTATGAATTTTTTCACAAATTACTCTTACTCGCAATAAATTTCAATTGTGCCATTTTCAGTAAATTTTAAAAATTTGTATCTCAAAAAGTATTCAAGATATAAATATAAAATTTAATTTTGTTATTTAGGATAGCAAAGGGAACAAGTATTAAATATTCTGAGACTATGGGTTTCATGATCTGGATGATTTGAGATGGAATGACCCATATGTAAGATTGATATGATGTTCCCAATCCTTAAGTTAAATAGGAAAAGTTAAGCAGTTAAAAATATGATTAATATACATCATTATACATTATGAAGACTTGTAACAAGTGAAATTCCTTGATAATATCATTGAAAATATAATTTCAAAGATATTCTTCATTGAATATATAAAATTTATTTTCTTTTAAGTTAAATCCACCATGAAAAATACTTGAATAAGTTAAGATATTTCATTTGTTAAAATGTTTCTCCTAAGATGCATCAGAATTATTGTCACTGTGTTAATTTCTCTGCTTTTCACTTTAAAATTAGATATTAATTCATTATCACTATTTTCTTTTTAACAAGTCGCAATGCCGTTGAGTATAATAACAAAATTAGTATTAGCAGAATTCCTATCATCACAGAATTTTTAAAGTATTTAGGAATCTTAAAATATTTACCTGAAAAAAGCTTTCAACATATTGCAGCAAATACAGCCCACAGTCAGTGAAATTAGTTTGTTGAGGAACCTTTGGAGATGCACCTCTGATAGTATCTTTTGAAAAGTCACGTTCCTTTCCTCCCTTCACCTTGGATTCTATCCTTAGGTAATCCCGCAACGTTGCAACAACACGAGTTCTGCTGGCTCCAGCAAGGGAATCAAATATTAAAATACAGGGTCTGAAACAAAAATTACACACTCGTTTCTCTGACTAGCATAATGCTTGACATCCTCTACTGGTAAAATTGTCCAAAATTAAGATATATCAATTATTTTTGAAGCCTTTCATGAAAGAAAGGAGTGATTAAAAATGTGAATAGGAAGATGACAGGGAAGAGAGGACAATAAAAACTTCATTGAAAAATTAGTTGTTTCCTTTATGCACATTCCTCCTTATAAATTTAAGAACATAAGATATTTTGTCAAAAGTCATGGTTCTCCTAAAATAAGAATACTGGAAAAACTTTTTTTACACATTTCACAATGAAATAAAGCAAAGACCACTTCAGAATTGAGTGATGACAGCTACATACTCCACAGTATAATTGGTGTGCAGAGTCAACATCACCCATTAATGTTTATTGCAGAGCCTCTAGATGAATGTTTGTTAAGTATTCACATAAATATTTGATGTCAGATAAAATTTAATAAATGTTGCATCACAGGACCATAAATTATTGGGTGTATAATTTTGAAAATAAAAAGAAAACTGCTTGAGAAAAAATTCTATTCTTACAATAAAAATTAGCAAGGGATTTCCAGAGGAAAGAAAATAATATGAACTACATACTGCTTAATAGGTTCATTAATCTTCCGTAATTTCGGTTTTGGAGTTTCCTTGGGAGGTGGGCTTCCTGCAATACTCTTTGAACTATTATCTTCATCAGATGGAGAGCCACCATCCTAAAACAGAATGTGAAATAAAGTTAACAGAAGTAATTGAGTGGTTTGCCACACACTCTACTTCCGTTATTCACCAAGGTCTCGTTTCAGAAGCTGCTGTTCCCAACCAACTCCTGCTGACTAAACAAGATTAGTTGATGATAAACAGCTTTCAAAACTAACTGGGCAAATTATGTGGCATACACCGCTAAATTAATATTTTAATGTGGAATGTGACACCTACATCACTAAATTATTACTTTATTGTAGTTATTACAGTTATTACAGTTACCGAATTATTACACTTCTTTGAAGCAGAACTACTATTTGCCCTGATTACACAAACTATAAGAGGGAATTCCAAATCTTCAGGTGGTTCAGCTAATGAATTTAGTACAAAGATATAATAGTACATGCTTGAGTAGATTTTTAAAATACATCTTACCTGCCATTTAAGCAAGATATGTACTATTTAATATTCAGAAGAAATACATCATCAATTATAAGGAAAGAACTTGTTTTTGAAAATAAATTAGTTTCAAAATATTTTAAAAAAACTGAATAACAAGTTTGAAAATCTGAGTTAATTTTCAAAATAAATTTTTGACAGAAGTCTCTGAGCACCTGAACGAATATTAAATATTCTGGCAGTATTTTGCTGCTTTGCAAAGAACATAACACAAAGTAATATACATATCAACTGGAAGAACAACCTCAAAGCTAGATTTAGGATGCTAAACTGCAAGTAAATCAACCAATTAATTACAAATAATTTATTTAACCCATATATTAATTAGTAGGTCCGTAAAATTAGTTCCATACTCCATTTGGGGAAAGACCAAAATTGATGTCAAAACACAAATAACTTGCACTTCACACAAAAATCACAAATCAAATCACATCACAGGTTGACCAGTAATAAACAAAATAGTTACTTGAAAATGAATCAATATTCACGGGTCAAACTTAGTATCTATTTAAAGGATACTTGTACAATGTACAAAGAATTAATATAACTAGATTTTCTTCACTATAAGTATAAGATTAGCTAATATGTTATCTTCATTCCTCCAATTTCTACTTATCTATTCATACAATATATATCAATCTATGAGACTTTTGTGAAGGGGCCAGGGAAAAGACATTCAAACTGAATGCTGAAGTTCAGTTAGAATTCTAAACATAAGATATTACTAATATTACCTCTTCACAAGGTGGTGTTGGTCATGCAGTTAGAATTGAGCAACTTACTTACACATTGGGGATTACGTGATTAAAGTGAGATTTGTAATTGTTACTTGAGGCATACTCACACTCCAAACTCACTCGGGAAATTCATGGATTTATAGTCATTACTCCACTCACACTGGAGTGAAACTTGAATTGTCACTTGAGTGAGATAAGCAAGGTTATAGTGTTCAGTGTGCTGCTTGGGAATCTTACGTTGTGGTTGTATAACAGTGCGTCGGTCTCGTGTGACAATCCTTTTAATTGTTTTTTATTCATTAGTCAGTATATAGTTTATATTAATTGTTATAGTTTGCTGTAGTTATCTTGGTTATTTCTATATGATATTCATTGTTTGATAATTTTATGATATTCTTTATGATAACTTGTTTCCATGACGAATATTGATCCCCAGTCGTTGGAATTCATAGATCATGTAGGAAAATAATTTTATTATAAAGAGGATAGACACTCATGAAACGAAATGACAAAAAGAAATATTCTTTAGAAGGTAAAAGATACAGGCATGTAAAATAATGCGGAAATTTGAATTAATTGAAATTGAGTGAAAATAATTAAGAAATATGAATGAAAAACACCAAATAACTGATAAATGAATTAATAGAAGTGAAATTAGCATAAAACATATCCTTCTACACACCATTAACATTCCTTCCACAATGTACAGCAACAATAAATATATATTAACCAAACTACGTGCAACTTGCTATCATGAAAACATCCAAAGAACATACATGGGTTGTGTTATGTTCTATTTCTGTAACACAACTTCCCAAGACAAAACACTGTGCACACAAATATTGAGATCTCACATTATCACTCACTCACACTCAAGTGAGAGGATGACTATGTATATTCACTCTGAGGTGGGCATTCACACACACTTGAGTGACACTTGAGTTGAATGGGAGTGTGCCTCAAGTAACCACTAAGAATCCCACCCTCAGTCAATAATCCACATAAATTATTTGTAAATAACCAAACAAAACAATTCCCGTGGATATTCATTGATTTGGTAAGAAATAGGCAAAACCTTATTCTTCGTGACAATTTACTTTTAACTGATTAGCAACAAAAATGCTACCTTTGAACAACACAAATTTTGTATAATTACTTACATCTATCATTATTATTTTATGCATTTTTAATAAATCATTAAAATTTAAAATAAAACTAAAGGTTTTAAATACAAATAAGAATACCTCTTCATCAGTACTACTATGATCCATATCTTCATCTTCACCTTCTGCTTCATCTCTATCAGAACCTTCTTCACCAATCTCCAAAGTAATCGTATCAGTACATTTGACAGGAGTAATTGTAGTACAACCTATTTGAAGAGACTTGGGAGGAGTCATTTCTAAAAAATCAAAGAAATAACCAAAATAAATTTCACTACATTGGTTATATGGAAAAGAAAGACTTTATATTTAATCAAGTATTCTCATTTAACCCAAATTCCCATAAGTACAGTCACTTTCAACTTGCAAACCATTAACAAAACTTTAAATAATATGTTTCAATTGATATTTTTATTTTATATTTTTGTTATCCTAATATCAGATCTTAGAACATCACCACCACCACTTGGAATTTGAATGGGTTGCAATAACAAATAAATACTAAAAACTCAGTAATAACTGGTAGTTCAGAGTTTTCTGCCTTCAGAAATTTTTCGTAATTCAGGATGACAGTAGGAGACCAGAGCTACTACTTCAAATAAAAAAATTTTAATAGTCAAATAGGAAATAAGTTGAATAGAATAATCAAGTACTTCTCTAGAAAATATATCAGAGATGACTTATAAAAAATACAAATTTTAATCATGAGAATCACATTGCAGTCACTGGTTATATATTTTGACATTATTATTAGTGATTATTAAAAAAATATAAATCAATTGTATAAACGCATCTAAATTAATAAATAGAAAATAAAGATAAGAAGTCAATATCTTTCTGCAAGTGGCATAGGCAACTCTGAAGACCTAGAACAGTATTCTTGGTTGAGTGAATAAACTGATTTGAAATATGGAAAAATAGATATTTTAAACATTAAAAATTAACAATGGAAAAAAATGATTTTTCATGGTTTTCAACCAGTTTCTTCTGAAATAAAGTAATTCTTTACTATCACAACAAAAATTATAACTGGGCACATAAATGTGATTGATGTTTAACCTTATTCTGAATTTCCAAATAATGCATTTCAAAAATAGGAATTATGATGAGTTGATGGAAGCTTTTACCCCACATATTGTGTTTCTTTAGTGTTAGTTTTGTTTCTATATTTATTACATAAAACCACCTTACCTGCAATCTTCTTCTTTGATTTGGCACGATTTTGATTTACAGGTTCATTCACAGGAGTGTTATCAGTCATCCTTACAGGGCAAGTTAAACCAGGAAAACAAATAATAGCCAAAAACCAATGGCAGCTTAAAAAAATGATACATATATATTACATATTAGACGAAACATTAAGCTGTACGAGATTATCTTGGTATGAAATATATAGGCTAAATAAACTTACTGTTCATTTATAGGAATAACAACGAAATCTTTTTCAAATAAATTAACATTTTTGGTCCAACTTTTAACTCTACTATGTCTTTTCTCAGCAGCAGATAATTTAGGGTCATCTTCCAAAGGATGGGATCTTCGAGCAGATCTTGATGGGCGAGTAGTTAGTCTCTTATAAAAAAATGAACTGAAAACATGTGTCCTCTGCTGATCGAATTCTGATAAAACTGACAAGGTGAGATACCTGAAAGAATATTTTCACTTACTAACAGATTGTACTAAATATACACAGTAGGAGGGAAGGGGGGAGGGGGAGAGGGAGTACCTGCCGATTTCGTGACTACTATTCCTAAGCAAATTGATTTGTGTAACAACAAATTTATTATTTAATTGTTTCAGTATTTAATTTTTAGATGTTTCTTTAGATATACAGATCACCCTGTATATAAATTAAGTAGAACACACCAGATTTCTTCTTAATGTCAATGAAAAATGCAGTTTTGTAAAAATACAGCCATCTGGACAAGTCCGGTCTGCGAACCCATGGTTGGAGTAATGACAATAATGCAATAATGATTAGGAATTCTAAGTAATGTCCAATCTGCCGCAGCAATGCTCAGCAGAGCTACTGCTGATGTTATGCTGACTGCTACAAAGATGCACAAGTGGAGCAGCCATTGAAAAATTCCCTTTATTTTTAAGACAAAAAACAAAACCTCAGTTGTCTCCTTAAACGAGGTTGGATTTTTTTATGGTGGGGCTTTAGGGCTCGTCAACGGCAGGGTCATTAGAGTATGTGCAGATGGGGAAAAAATGCAGTTTCGCACCATAGAGAAGAGCCGTAACGACTCTTCCCAGTGTGGGAGACTCGCCAAATATCTCGACCATACCCACTAAAAACACTCCTGAATTCAACAAATATCTAAATACAAAGATGAGAGAAAAGAAAAAGGTTAACAGTTGCCAAACACATTATATCATAAAACAGGAAAAAAATTATAATTTTCAAATTACAGAAAGGAAGGATAAAAGGAAAGAAGACAGGGAAGAGGAAAGAAGAATGCAAATTTAAACCCTCCCGAGATCTTGTGGGAGGAGCCCCGACCTACTCATAAAATTCAATACTTTATTATCATCCATTTCATTTCCGAGAATTGTTGGTAAATCTGCAACCAGACCAATTTGTCTCCGTATTCTCATGCATTTTCTGCAATAGGTGACACACTGTCAGAGAAGAGCTACACTCCTCACAAACAGGTTCATCAAGTAGTAAGAGATACCGAATAGAGTGAGAGACAATGTCCTAGGCACAGGCGGGTTAGCAAGACCTCGTTGTGTCTGACTGACCTACAGGAACTGCTCCACGACTTGACAGAGGATTAATTGCAAGGAAATTGGAATTAATTGCGAGGAAATATGAGTTTTCCTCCATGTACACGAATCTCTTATATCCAGGTTCCACTGTACTATGCTATACAACCAATTATATATTTGTCAGAGTAGAAAAACTCAGTAGTACCAATCCCGATATCAAAAGAAAAATACTAACTTCAAATAGAAGTCAATTATCACATCATTGAGAAATTGATCTTCACCCAAGCAAGCGTAGTCTTCTGTATTTATAGCAATACCACCTTTGCCTGGACGTGGAGGGTAAACTAAAATCCTGAAAATAAAACCAATTGGTTATATGCTCTTAAATCTAAAATTATAATAATAATAATAAATAATAATAGTAATTATAACAACACCAAAACCAACTAAGAATAGAAGCAAGGTATTTTATACTCACGTATGAATTTCATTCACAGGTTTCTGAGGAGATAGGCCAGCTGCTTTTTTCATCATGTTATGCACCTACCCATAAAAATTTGAGGTTAAATCACACTCATTAAGTGTAAATAAAAAATTAGGTTTAACTACTATTAGCAATGAACTTATTGCATATTTACTGAATAATTTTAACACATTTATAGATCACAAATAATTAAATCTTTTTATAATTTATTATCCATAGCTATAAACAACCACAAGTCTTTACTTTCAACATTAGAAACATCTTTTCAGAAGCAAAAACAAGCACTTAAAAAGAAAAGAATAAATTTACCTCTTTTGGAGATGCTCGAACTAAAATATCATTTGCTTCTTTATTCGTTAATTCTTCTAAAACATTTAGAGCGCCAAATATGGACTTAAGTATAGTTTTACTGTCTTCATTAAGCCTTTCAGGTAAAAGTGTAATGCGTTTTTGAGTATCACCTAAAAAAAA
>NNCF01126223.1:169363-203573 GCA_002313205.1 Laupala kohalensis | reverse complement strand
TACATATATATATATATTACACACTAAATTATTATAAATAATATTAAATACAAACCAATATTTATAACATGATACATTAAGAGACACTTCATATGCACAATATTCCTAAAAAATTATGTACAGAATAAATTTAAGGGCTTCTCCACCAAGTTGTTGACTAAAGAAGTGGTTTCAAAATGTATATTAGCTTCAGTTTTGAATACTTTGAAAAGAAAAGAATCTAGCCTAGTTGGAATAACCCTTACAACATTTGTGATTTATTTTTAGTGATAGGCTACCTTACTCCAATCGCAAACGTAAAGTACAAAAATATATTTGATCTTCCCACATTCAATTTTTATACATAGCACTAAACATAAGGGCAACAAATACCGAAATACAAACACAGATGAAATCTAATATATTCAATATATGCATTTATCTTAGAGAAAGTTATGTTACCAAAATATTAATTAATTATTCACTTAACAATTCAATATGAAAATTGCACTAAATTAGGGAGAATGAACATATAGCAACCATGTCTTCTTTTTTCATTCAGAATGTATTTCGATTTTTTTTTTGTTTTTCTTTTTTTTTGGGGGGGGGGAAACCCTTGTCAAGGTCATTAGAGCCTTTGTATTGACAAATTTACTACCCGGAAGAAAAAATTGTGAATAAGTGCTATGCTAAATAAGCTCATCAAGTATCAAAGAACTTCAACATATAAAGATCCAGCCAAATTAAATCAAAAATGTGTAAAAATTTAATATAATAAAGTAAATAAAAAATCATACCACTAAGTCATTCAGTAAAGTAGTTTCGAACATTTGAAAATACAGAAGAACAAGGACAATAGTTTACTTCAAGATTCATGGCAATGAGCTAATTATAACATGGGTTACAATACTGCAAGTCAAGTTGAATATTTANGGGGGGGGGGGGAGGGTGCAATCTCAAGGTCACAATGAGATGTTCCATCCATGTGTCAAGTGCTGTGGATGGCAATGAGTCAAGATGCCTGTAAGTGATATCCTGGGCATCTATTAAAAAAAAAGGTACCAATACAAACCAAGACTTTTCACAAGGGCATGCTCCAAATACAATGCGAAATATTACAAAATGCTAATTAGAGAATCTACCTCTGATTATAGGTAAAACACAAAAGAAAATATAGAAGGCATTATAGATTTTACAACATGGAAAAAAAATACACCGAGTAATGAGCACAGAAGGCATTTCAAGCTCAAGTTTATTGGCAAAAATTTTTTACATTTTGTAAATCTCCATATGGAGGTACAATAGTAAAAACCTGAAAGAGATGGGAGACACTCTGTACTTAGGAGCCAGTATAATAAACCCACACAAAACTTACCAACTGAAAACTTATAAATATACATTTTAAACATTTTTTATATCTTTGTTTTGCATAAATGTCAACATGATAGATTATCTTTTATAATTAGGTATATAATACAAGCTAATGTTCATGTGATTTAATGAACTCAGCTGAAATATTAATATAATATAAAATATTAAAATTATAATATAAAAACTAATGAACTAATCTGAAAGCATATAATTTAATACTGATTTATTGCACATGCTTCTCCTACCTTGACTAACTGGATCATAATAGGGTCCTTTCTTTGACTCCATCTGTAGAATATTTCGAATTCTTGCAGCTGCTGTAGGTTGAGCATAAAAGAAAAGCACAGGCATTCCGCGACCAAAATGTATTAGAACTTTAACAACTTCTCTAATGTCAAGAAATAAGGTGACTGACTTCGATTCTGTAAATTGACACAGTAAAAGATTAATAATAAAAACAAAACAAATTTTCATTTTATTGGGTTTATCAATACTTCTATAATTGTGAAAAATCAATAATTTTACACTGAAATTTTACTTGTGTACGATTTACTTCACAGAAGATTCAGAACATAATTTAATTCAGAAAACTAAGTATTATATCCATGCATTCGGAAGTCAGTTGTCAAGCAACTTATATTCATGGAAGTTTGATAAATTTACCAAAGGAGTTTTAATTAATTAATAATTTGCACTTTCTACTTTTTCTGTTTGATGACAACAGTTATTGTGAATTTAAAGCAATATAATAAATTTAGATTTTCATTTGTCTATGTCTGAAGAGAATCTAATAATAATCAGTTACATGTTACAGTTGACATTTCCAATAGTTTTCATCAGCTTTTATTGAATAATTCTTTTAAATGCAGAGTAAGATATGAAAACTTTAACGCAATTGCATTCCTAGTTTTCTTAGTTTCTTGTTGACTTTATACGATATATGAATCAGATACATGTCGGGATAAAATTTAAAAAAAGAAAAAGAAAAACAGAAACCCCCCCCCCCCCAAGTTTCTCCCTATTAAGTCCATACCAAAGTTCAGTCCCATAATTCCAGATGATGTGGTGTAAGAGAATAAAAATTCATCAACACTGGGTAGAGAATGGTTTAAACAATTGTTTAAAATCTTTTCTTGGTAGTACTTTAGTTTATGCGCTCTAACAGTTATAATACCGTAATTACATATTGATAGCAAATTTATTTTCAATACACACAAGCAATGTTAATAGCAAATGTTTGAAAAACCACCATCGTCTTATTGCAGCAAATTTAACAGTATCAAAGTAAGCAGCTTTGGAGTAAAAATCTATAATAAATTTATGACTTACCATCTTCAATGGTAGGTACACTGATTCGCATTCCAACAGAAGATAAAACAACTCTGTCAGTAGGTATTACTTTGTAAGATCCTATCCTCACAGTACGGCACTGAAGTGACGTAAATTGACCAGACATTGATCCATCAATAATAGCACCCAAATTCAGTTGTATCCCGCTATCTGAAAATAATAAATAAAAACTATTAATTAGTTACTGACTAATTTGAAAGAGTGAAAGAGTTTCCAAAAGTTAAGAAATTTATAAACAAGATGCTCAAGAATTATGTTAATATTGCAGAATAATTTGCTTAACATTTTCATAGTGTGTTTGCCTACAAAAAAGTTATTCTTTGATTCTGAAGTTATCTCTGTCACTATTGACGAGATAGTTTTAATAAATTGAATAATAATTTGAGTTTAACCTGATAGTATTCCAGGTATCTTTGTATCGAATTGAAAAATATCTTTAGTAAAACTCTTTTGTTATTACCATATTTGATGAAGGATATCTAGTTAACCAATGGTAGAAAAGTTTTGTTATGCCAGCCAATAAAAATGGGAATAAAAATGACTATACCAATTTCAGACACATTGCTATAATCAGCGTGATTCCTAAATTGATTGGCAGTATAATACTGGTAAACTCTACTACACTCTACTCATCTAATGTGTAGGCGAGGTTGACAGAATTCAACTTGCCTTCCAGCAAGACATTTGGGATGTAATTAATCATAAGTGACAGGTGAATTTTATTTACACCAACTTAAATAAAGTTTTGGATCTTGTTGATCAATAATATCAAAATTAAATGTGAAATTTATACTAAAATTTTAAAAATTATTTTGAAAATAGGCATTTAGTTAAAATCTGGTTAAGATAGTTAGTTCCCCTAGTCTACAATTTCCGACTTAAAAAATAAATTTAAAAAAACAGTTGCAAACTGCTTACAACCATGTGGGGGATAATAAACTAAGTTGCTCTCTCAAAATAAGCCAGGGACCATCCAATTAATTGTGCTCAAGGGCCCCAAGTACAGCATCAGATTTAATACTTATAAAAGAAATTATTTAATAAATACATGCTGTTATCCATTTATTAATCCAAAATGAATCAAAGATATTATATGTAGCAAAAATTCAATATTCTTAATAACAGAAGTATGAATGTCGCAAACTAGCATATACATAATTTCGCATTAGATGCCGATGCTCAATATCCTTATAGGTATTATAATTTACAGTTTAAGCGTACATAATAAATTAGCAATATAGTGAATTATTAGCTTTTTTTATAGCTGAAATTGGCACTTTTGCTGAAGTACTCGTTAATTAAAAATTTATTTGAAAATGTTTCATCAAATAGATCTTAATTTTTAAAAGAAAGACACACTCTTGTTGGTATGTGAGAGTAGGGTTCACCACATACTGTGGTACCTGGTTTTGTACATTGAAGCTACTGATTTGATATTATCTAATCAAATTATGTACAATAGTTATTTTGTATCATGGATTGATTTCATAAATTGAATATAATAAAAAGCTTAATATAAGAATGAAATGACTTTCTTCACATTTACCTTTGTGAACTTCTTGTGCATCACTAGTAACAGAATCGTGTTCTTCCTGAGAAGAAATAATAGGTTCCTTATCAAGGACAGATGAGGTCACCGAATTATCCAAACTCCCAAAATGAGTATTTTCGATTGGTATATTATGATGGTTGGAATAAGATCTATCCAACGAGTTGTCTTTTTCATGTTGTCGTTGATCTTCATCATCAGATGAAAGTGTTAAAATTACTGAAAAAGGAAGAATGTTCATCACTCAGTATTACTAACAAAATATTTAGAATCATAATTATATTTCTTAAATGTAAAAGGTATTAATTTAGAAGTTGATGCAATAACCGGTTATAAAAAAAAAGAGGAGAAGGAATTCAGTATGCATGTAACCAGACAACCCCAACCACATAGAAGAATCATCATAAAATTTTAATACACAACTTACACGTTATTTCTTGCTGATAAAAACAAAAAACTTATCTCTGAGTAATTTCCCATCAAATGACACCACAAACTGTTTCAAACATGTTTTCAAGAAATATAGAAATAGTCATGTTTTGCCGTCAATCCATATTTCAGTTATATCTCCGTGAATATCAATAATATAGTCTTTCAATTTTCAACAGTTATTCTTCAGAAAATAATCTAATAACTTTTCTTCAAATATTTTCTCAGAAGAGATGAACCTTTTTTTGTGAACTAATCCAGAGAACTTATCATGTTGAGCAACAGAAATATTTACAGAAATATCTTAAAATTTACCCACATATTAAAGAAATGAACTTACCAGGTTCTTCCACCAGCTTGCGCGCTCTTTTAACAGATCTGTTTCTCCTAATGGACTTGGCTCCTTCAGGTTCAACTTTCAGCATCAACTTGTTACACTTCTGAAAAAAAAAATAGTTTGAAGTTAATGTAATGTACATTAAAAATAACCTCGTTGAAACAGAAATTTGGGAAGAATTATTTTAATTGAAGTTAGACGAAATTCCATTAAATATGTTGAATTAACAGTTCATGAGGGAACATGTGGAAACTAAATTCACCTTTATTCCTTTATTGTGTATGTTGAGAGTATAAGGACATTAACAATGCAACAACAAAAGTATACTTAGTTTAATTAAACACGAATACATATGATACCTTTTGTTGTATACTTTCCCTCAGTTTATCTTTATAACTACTTATAGTTGGTTCAAACAAATCTAACCAGTTAGAGCAGCACTGTCCATCCGGCGACCATTTTTTTTTACAGCCCCCAAGTTTAAGTACATTTTACTAGAAACTCAATGAACGGTAGGAGCACAACTTTTTGTTATAAATCTGTGCTGTCAGAACTAGTATTTGACAAGGCATGTCCGGTGCAAGAATATAGGAATTTGTTCAGAATCACCCCGTCACACATTACAACACGTTACTAAATATCAAAAATACTTTTTAAAAATAAAGAAATATACTAAAGTTTTCCAAGCTTGAAATAATACAAATTTTGGGATAAGAATCAAAATGTCCTGTTACAAATGAATAAATATTATCTATTAGTTCTATTTGTTGGACAACATTAAAACCATTCAATTAATCTACCATATATAGAGTATTCTTTCAACTTATCTATGAACAGCAAATTGTCTGTACTATCAAAAGCTTTAGTTGAGTCAGTGATTACTAGAGATTCGTTTTAAAGGGTATTTGTATTCAAATTTGTAGAATTAGAAGAGTAAAAACTGATTTTTCACCAACAGAACCATGTTTTTCTTTAATTATATATTCCAACGAGTGCAGTTATGCAACAATTCACAACATCAAATACCTTTAAGAAGATATTGGGCGATAGTTTCATATCTCAGATTTATTACCCAACTTGTATATTGGTTAAATGTAGTTACACTTCTAAATTTTGGGAAAGGTACCAGTTTCTAATGATGTATTAAAAAATAAATTTAATGGTTTACAACAGAATTTTTCACAAGTAATGGGTGTATTTTGTCAGGTCCAGAACTAGTATTTGGTGTTTCTTAATTAAACTTCTTATATAATTTTCAGTAATATGAAAAATGTCTGTTTTCTCATTTCCTCTATCAATTTTATTTATTTAAGTTAAATTGCCCAAAGTACTTCGCAAATGCTACATCATCACCATTACTAATTTAATTTGTTCATATCATTACATTTGGTAAGTTTTCATCCTATTTATAATTAGCATTTACATAATTTCAAAATAATTTAATTTTTGTTCTTTTATACACTGTTCTGTACTATCTATTAATTTTGGGGGACCTCTTTGTTGAATTTTACATTTTGTCTGTTTTTGGAATATAATTAAATTGATGTTGTAGCCTTTATTAACTGTTCTTTCTAGTTTTTGGTGTAATGTTTTATTTTTCAATAACTCCTTTTGACCTCAAAATTAAAGGATTAAGGATAATTAGACTCATATTTGATTATATATAGCACATGATCTTGTATTGCATTATTAAGTACTGTAAAAATTTTGTTTATAGATTCTAATTATTCAAATTCTAAGTTCGAATTTACTTTATTTCATTTGTTGTACCATAATCAGCTTTCTTGTAATTAAATCTTTCAACATTATCATTATAGTAGTTTAATATCTTAATGTAGTAATAATATCTAGAGGTTCAAGAGCAGCATCCCACTTCTCAAGAGGATCACTACACACACGAACTTTTGTTTCATCAATAATAGAGAAAACAAGGTCCATCACATTTCCATATTTATTTTCAAAAGTATTAAATTGTTTCATTGAATACAATTCACTCTTTGTGACATATTCTACTGTATCTCCTCAACACTTATGATAAATGAAACCAATATCTTTCATAAAGTTACTTCTGTTCACTATTCTGTACCCAGCAAAATTGTAGTCACCTATTACTATTAGATCTTGCCGTATGCTTTTACTGATAATTTGCTTTATGTTATCAATACACTTTACAGGAGGCGAGTTCAGTGATGAAACTCTTCACACAGGTAGTTGATAGTGAAGGGGGCAATCTCTACCCCCTCTGCATGCAATTACTGTATGAACTGCAACGGTTGTGAGTATTGGGCCCCAGAGATTCATCGAGGCAAAAGCATATGATATTCAAACAATTACCGAAATTTCATGGAAATGGACAGGCTGCATGGATGGCAGTTTAGACGAGACAAGGTAAATTTCTGACCAGGCACACCATAGGAACGAAGCTTTCAAAAATTAATGAATTTAAAGTTAACAGAAATTAAATTAACAGAAGTTAATAGTGTTCAAGGTTTTATAAATTAACTTAAAAGTTAAACAAAATGTTAACTTCATTAATTAACGATTGACGGATTAACGCTATACCACACACCTATGGTTATAACTATATCCGACATAATTCATTCAATTTCTCAAAGTCATAATTTCATTATTGTCATCATCTTACTCACTTTTCATTTATAATTCTATTAATGATCATTTTTAATTCAATTTAAAACAAGTCAAACAGTCTAATATATTACTCATACTTAAGAGGCAGATTTTATAAGAGTCAGGTAGGTCATTTTACACACCATTATTGATTTTGCTGATAATTTTATGGTGGTTTCCTCTAATGATTTTAGTAGACACCTATATTTTATTTTTCCCAAAAAAATTCCTAAAGCTGGTACGACACTATTTCTCTCAAATTGATTTCTTTCTGTATTATTTTATCTCAGTGCATTGAATATCAATCAAAGTAATTCTTGTGATTACATGACCTTTAGTAGCTAAATTGAATTATTTTGTAAATTTCATGGCTGACCTTCAGTGCAACCTGGCAGGGTTCACCAACTTTGTCACAGAAAGTGAAAAAGCGTCATATCTGAGACCTCATGGACCCTGCACTGAGGGTCAGTCACAGTTTTGGGGTTTAACTTGTGTAGTACTACTCAGTATTAACTTAATTAGCTGATTTGTTGCATGCCTCACCCTCAGTGCTGCCGAAAAATTGCTACTTTTGTATCTAACGGAACAAAAAAGTCCTTTTGGTGACCCTGTATTTCAGTGCACTGAGGGTCAATGTGGAACTTGATAATTGCATTTCATAGTATGAAACCTGTCTTAACAGACAATTGACAGAACTGGCTAATGGCCATGCGAGCACATAGGGTTTACTTCAAGACATTGTGGAAATGAAAAATATGGTAACAAAGCATACAATTAGCTATATATTAGGTCAGTAACCTACTCACTATATGTCATGTTTTTTTATTTCATGTGTGACTAGTCAGTAGGCAACAATATACTTTTTCTACAATATCATAATTTTACTTGTAACATAAGCAATAAAAAAAAACATTGTAATTGTTAGCTACCATATTCAGAGAAATAATTTTCCATGCAATGATGTACACCCCAAAATTGAAAAAAGAGTAAAAAACAATGTTCATCATTTTGGTAAAACTTTTTTATTGAATACCTTAAAAAAATATAGTTACAAATTCTATTTTATGTTTTTACCATAAGGATAAACATTGTTGTTTACTCTTTTTCAATGTATGGTGTAAAACTCTTTTATAATGTATGGTGTAAAACACAAAATACTTTTTTTTTTTTGGGGGGGGGGCCTTTAGGGCTCGTCAACATCAAGGTCATTAGAGCCCATAAAATACTTATTATAACAGCTATCAGAAATTCTTGGGTGCATGGGCGCACTAGGTCTCAGATATGTCACTTTTTCACTTTTAGCGACAAATTCACGAAATACAAATGACATTGCAGTATGGTAGTAAAGTGCAAAGAACTAAAACCAAAAAGTTTGAAAGTAAAATAAATATGATGCAAGGCAATATATTTTGAAGCACTGATGAAATACTAAGGTGAAGAAGTACAAAATATGTAAAAATTGATGAAATATTCACGAGTGATAAAACTGAAAATAAATCTTACAATTAATACCTAACCACAAATCATTTCTTCTGTAAAAGAAGTACTATTTTTGTCAAGCATATCTCCTAACCACTCACTACATCTCACCTGTCTCACAGCTCCAAGAGAAATTAAATATAATAGCAACATGCTAGAATGCAGCTAAAAGTAAAATGAGAAAAGAAATATACAATACTTCTTTTGAATGAGGTGAAACAGTCTTCTTTGGTGTATCTGGAGCTGGAATGGACTTCACTGATTCTGGGAGTTTCTTCTTGCAACGCTGACAGCGGTAGAAGTCTAATGACGTGTACCCACAGTTATGACATATAGCAAGCATGCCATCCACATACTTTGGAAGCTACAACACAGAACAGCACCAAATACTCACAGAGTATTCATAAAATACAAATCCACTAAAGCAGCAGTATACTTAAATAGAAAACTTTAATCTACGATTATAATTCAAGAAAGATCTGATCAGACATTTAAAAACAATTAGAGGAAAAAGCAGGTTACTTCCCACAAAGTTACTCAATACACTAATGCCTTATAAAATCATGCTGATTAATAGAAATGAGTTAAGTTATTAGTACAAAAATATATGGGGAAACGTTTATATCTGAACACATTGTAATCTAAGGCCTTATGATTTATGTTAACATTTACTCAATTGTTAGATCTTCTACATTGTAGAAGTACATGCATGTACCATTGCATTACACTATGCAGGCAGAAAAAAAACACAAAGTTAATACAGTCATTTCATGGATAAGAAGGGTGAACAAATCAAATTAAATGCAAATGTTGCTTCTTCCTAAAGAACACATAACCCGAATCTATTGTACAAATTATCAATGGATGTGAATCCAAGGAACACAAGTTAGAATTTCATACATAGAAAAGAAAGCAAAACTATGCTTACCTCAGGTGTGATAGATTTTTGATCAACAGGATCTCCTTGTTGAGTTCTGAAACATTTAAGCGTTACCTCACAATATCAACAATGATAACACAGACAAAATTCTAACAGAGTTAACATGAATCACGCCATGACACCATGTGGCTTGTGTTGCCAACTACGTACCATTGGTAGCACCACCTTCAGATTAAAATTCCCAAATCGGTAATTCAAAAGTTTTTACGAAAAATTGCAAATTAATTATTAAATCAATCAATTCGAACAGAAATCCACGAATAACATAATATTACAACCAGTATAGAATGAATAAAAAATATCAATAACATACAAACTTAAAATCAGGTGGCAGGTGAACATTGCTATTTCCGTGCTAGTGCCCAAATGTACTCAAAGTCAATCACAACAAACTCACCAGGAATTTAGGGTTTACTTGTTCGCTTACGCTATCACAGTTGGTAACGCCACTTGCGAACCGCGTTCAAATACAGGTCTATTGGATCGGAAATACGAAAAATGAAATCATTGGCTTTACATTTATCTAATGAAGTATTTCGAGCTAGCACACCCACGATGAATTATTAATTATTAAGGAAGGATATCAATGTCTCGATTGAAAATTTCAATTTTTAGATTAAGGCAATTTCGAATAGCAATACGCCTTATAAACATTTCCACGAACAATTAAGAGAATATGACTTCCATTTGTTTTATTTCGATTTCATGCGAGTTGCTAGTATATTATATCAAGAATAAAAATCAATTGCGTTTTTATCAAAATACATTTTCAGTATAAATGTATCTTTTCCTTGACAGCCAGTGAACAAAAAATGCTTGAAATTTTATAAGCTTTTAGGAGCAAAAGCATATCCGTGAAAGATAATATTTGAAATATAAACATTTATAATGACATTATCTAGTTTTTTGTAATCAAAGATTTTTCAAATTAAAAAAACAATACATTCTCCTACAATTAACACCAACTACATAATTAAATTAAAAAGCAATTTATTTCCCCCTCATCTGAATTATAACCTTCATTATTAAGTTTCCAAACGTGAATGGTGTGTTAGTGTTGTGCTGCAAAAAAATTGCAAAAATATCCTAATTAATTATTTAGAAAAAGGTACATAGAAAATAATGCTTGAAAATAAAACTCATCAAAACTGTAATAAAATTAACAGTAATTTTCATGATAATGTAATTGATGAACATTAAGTGTATTAAGTAGAAAAACATTATCTTTGAAACTGAAGGAACTATATTTATTTAAAACTAAATTAATATCTTTCTTGATATCACCCTAAAAACTTTTAATGAATCATTTTGTTTTAGCTGAATTTAGTGACTGAGTATGGGTAATAAGAGGCAACATATAAGGTGAGTAATGTTTAGTGACCTCTGTGCTCATAATGCTATCCTTCAGAGCAGAGGCCACAGATAATGAAAATTTAAGTTGCTGCAAGCCACTTTGGCACTATTAAGTTCAATATACTGTTTTTGTTTTGACTACTATTTTCCATTTTAAGTTAACTGAAAAACCACATATAACTCCATTACCCAATTGTAATATGTACAGATAACTGATTCTCAATAAAAAAAAAAAAGAAAATACTCTTATTCACATTTGTTTATCAATTGAGTGTAAATATTTATGTTAAATGAAAATATTTTACATGTAAAATCAAATCTTCCACTTTTTTGTTTCAAGTCTTATGGTGCTGTAACAGCATAAAACTTTTGTGAAAGGAAGGGAAAAAAAGAAAGATTTTCCATTTGCCTATGTTGGGTAATATTTAAATATAGCTTAGAGTTTCTTCTAGGTGTTTTCACACTATTTACTCGGTACTTCTCAACGATAGAATACAGGATCACAGGTCATAGTTACTTGAGTGCTTTCACTAAAGAAGCAGTTAATATGTAACTTCCTTGTTTCTGCCTAAACCCAAATTAATAACTTATTGGAATATTTATAGTCAAATTTGCGATTAATCTGTCATCTCTTTTCACAAAAATCTAATTTTTCTGGCAGAGTCCTATTCTCAGGCAGATCATCATTAGCAATCACAAATTTGAATTTTACAGATTCCATCCCAAAATTGTTGACAGTGTACTATATTCACTCAATTTAATCTCCGAAAGTTTCAAATTCTTAGCTTCAGAAGTGAAAGAGAAATACTGAGTGATTTTATTATGAATTGTGCTTGATACGACTAGACAATATTTTAAGGAATCTTCATTGGGGACACAGGGGGTCCTCACCAGGGAAGTTTTCAAACAAGCCACTTGAAGCCTTATATATTATAAGGCACAAAAATTGTGTTAAGTGAATAGAACACAAAGTCACAAATGATCTAAAAACAAAAAACAAAGTTATTGGAATCGTTTGAAAATGTAGCCAACCTAATGAAAAAACAACAATTAATTTGTTAAATTTAGAGATAACTTTTTTTGACTCCATAATCATTTTATTATGACATCATTAAATGTAATACAAATTTAGCAAAAATTATATTAAAATTAAAAATGCATTTGAATAAAGGGTGAATCTTTGTCTTAATTTATTTTAGTTGTACTACTAAACAAAGTACATTGAAAAATATTCTTTAAAAATCATGTTATTAGTAGAGTTCTCATCTGTCAGTTTTTGTCTACATTCTTTAACATGTGACAATCTAACATTGGTCAAGAAAAGCACTCTTGACTGTCAAGGTCTTGCCAATCCAATGAGTTCTTCCTATATCATAGTTGTTCAGTCAGATAAGTTTTAATCAGCTTAAGCTTGCTGTAGCTTCTTTGAATGTTGGCTACAGTAATGGATATTAACAATATTTGGAGGATTATCCAAAGTTTTGTAAAAACATCTTTCAGGGCTGTGTTTTATCAATTGCAAAAAGTACTTTATGAATTGATCCTACTCAAGTCTTGACCCTATTGGAGTAACTCATGCCTCTCATTATCTGGCTAAATCATACTTCCGGTTTCACTAGTACCCAAGGTCCCTGTACTCAATCCCTTATTCCTAGGCAATGGCATATTCTTTCTGTTCTATTACATCAAATGAATATTAATTTGTATTCTATTTTATATAATGGGTGTTATAATCTCGGATCTTTTTTTTGAGCTTCATCCCTAAGAAAGTTGGTTTGATGGTTTTGACCCCCAGATGGTCTTTGGGTATTTGCTTCAGCCAGTCTCCAAGTGTAGATATGTCCCAGGCAACGACGATGTGTTGTCATTATTTACAAGCTAAAGCTTTCTTATGGGACACATTCGGGGTAATTTCCTTTTATCCAGTTTAATGTGACAGGTACAAAAAAATTGTAATTTCACTCACATTAATTCAAGAGTTACATGATAAAATAATTTCATTATAGTTTGAATGTATAAAACACCCTAAAAGTGTTCCACAAAATGAGGTGCTTGTCCTTTTATTGAAACTTTTTGCAGTCAACATTTTAAGAATAAATATGGGGATCCTTTGAAAATGAAAGATAGCCATTATCTCTTGGATTGCTTCCCAACCACCTTATTTCTTTGGATTGATGGTATTATGAATGTTAAAATGTTACAGTTCTATTGCTATATAGTAATATTAATATGCCATAGAATAGTATTATACTGTAGGAACAGTCATTCTAGTCATGAAATTTGGCTAATATCAAGGAATCTAATATAAGTGTACTTGGCATGTCAATTTGTTCATTTTCTGTATATTTGGAATAATTCTTACAAAGAAATATTCTTCGTCTTGGATCCAATGTGTTTGTCTTGGGCTCCAAGATTGAAGCAATTTTAACAATATGTAATTTTTATAGTGCGCTAAACCTGTTACCCAGTGTCCCAGCTACCCAGGAAGTTCTTTTTCCTAAGGTGTAATTGAGAGTTGCAAAAAACAAAAACAAAACAACTTATGTCGCTTACTGGAGTCCCTTGCTTCCTTTGCCGCCCATAAGAGATTGTCTAATGGTGGACGGGGCTTCCTCTATTACGTATTCACCCTCTCCTATCAAACGATTCAAACAATTATTTCTATTTGTGCCCTATCTTCCTCTTGATTGCATAATACTGCTTTCGTGGGAATTACGCGATCCCTGCCGCAGCGAGATAGTGCATCCGCTTGCAGATGCTTGATCCTCCCAGAAGAATCGCTCAGGACGACATGTATCAATTTTGCAAGCTTTTACTTAACATGACTTGTTAGTTAATTTGTTAAATGTTTGGATCAAATCTTGCAATTTAATTTAGTCCAGTTTCCCCCTAACGATTTAGCTGAAATTTGGCACACACACATAAACCCGATGACAATGCAATATTATGTCTCAGTCAAATGAAAACATTATTACGATTTTATTCCGATTTATTTATTCCAATTATTTTATTACCGGGAAGCATCCCCTGAAATGCAATCCGTCACTTCATACAAATTAGTTTAACGAATTCATAACCAACGCCTTTTCATTATGACTTCTTATCATTACGAAGAGCGAAGGAACTTCTCATCTTATCATTACGATCGCTTCTCAAAAGGATGTTTATGTTAATTGAAGATGTATCACACGGGAAAATTTTATGTTATTTAATTAAGCTGTGTTTAAAAAGTCTTATTTAGTATTGTGTGCAGCAAGATTAATTATTACGACAAATAAATAACAAATTCTAGAAATGAAAAGTATAAAATAATAATAATAATCAAGCTTTTATGTACGCCATGTACTAAAATGAATAAAAGTTTAGGTTTGTATTAAGATGATTCAATGCTAAATGCTTAAACCATACATATTTTTACGTTAGTAGATCCTAATAAAAATAAACGTACTTTATATCATTATCGTTGAAAATGGTTTAGTATTTTTTTTGAATTATTTGTTTGCAAAAAGCTTGTCATGCGAATTGTAAAAAAAAATACATACATAAGCAAGTACTTACCAACCAGTGGCGTAACTAGCCCTCTGTACACCCAGACATTGCCCGGGGATCCCCAGATTTATGGGGCCCCAACCTCTGGAAGTAATAGGGGGCTTTCTTTTTGGTCCTTAACCGTTTGTGATGAAAAAATTATTACTCAAACAAAATAATTTCGATTATACAAATATTATTTTACGTAATCTAGTCATAATCGACGAACTTTTTGCATATGCTCAATTTTTAATAATTGATCATGTAACGCTATCGGCCAGTTTTCCGGACAATATAGTTGTCATGCGATTTTAACTCTGCAAGGTATAATTGCGACTGCAGAACGGTCGTTTCCGAAATTGAAGCTCGTCAAAAGTTAGGGCCTACCCGAGAAATTCCTTGAATCAAGACAAAATGAGTGGTTTAAGTGTTATATACATCAAATATGGGGTTACAAATAATTTTAGAAGCACATTAGATCAGTTCGTTAAAACATTTGCCGAAACAAAAGTACGTCGTGTGAAAGTATAAAAGAACATAAATGTATTGTTGAAAATTTTAGTATAATGACTGCATTAAAAATACATGGTATGTAAATATTATTAAATTAAATTACTTAATAGTTACTAAGATATGTTATATATTTTACTAAAAAAATTATAAAATATTTTTCTAAATTTAATCATAACTAAAACTGCGGCCACAAAGGGACATTTTGCCAAGGGGGGGGGCGACTTGAATGGTTACGCCAAGTTACCAACCCATCACTCCTACAGTTCCTCCGGTGACTCAAGTGTTAGCGTTCTTGCTCATCATCAAGTCATCCCGGGTTCAATTCCCGGTGGGGCCAGAAAAGATTAGTAGCTTTTCACATGAATGTCCCTGTTCATATACCAGTCACTGCTGAAAAGCGAACCCTCCTCCTCCTCTTATCCACCTCCTAGTCTTAATAACCTAGTACCAATGTAATTTAAGAGCACTGTGATCAATAACTAACTATTACTAACTACTTCTACCAACCCCTCCACGTGGGCCACGTTGTTGGTAAACCCAGCTAAACGGCCACCTACCACCCAACTCCTACCTCCTATCGCTCCATGCCGATAAGTTTCAACAGCACCCTTCATTTCCAATTTACAAATACAACAGTAAAAAATCAGTCCCATGAAATTAATTTATATCCACTTTTATGAACATATTAGCATATGGCATTGCATTACATTACATTAACACAAATCTTAACTAATTTTATTCGTTTCAGTACATGTAAATAAAATTTTTAATAAATATAAACGCGTCTGAAAACTAAAAACGGCCTCTCAGAACGCAAACATAGTACACTCTAGCCTGTCACCACGCTTCACCAGGCCACAAATTAACCACGAAATTAACTTCGCAAACATCTCCCTAAAACATCTGGCAGACACAAAAATCACACTTTTTGATTTGCAACCATACCTGACTGCCAAGGACTTTACCCATCACAGTTTACACCTGAGACCGTCTGGAAAACATCACTTCCGTTCTCTCCTAGCTTCACATCCGACCTCACATTTCCCTTCTGCTCCTTTACCCATCCCCACACCTCCCTCTGCTCGTAACTCATCACCTCCCCCTCCTCCATTTCCCTCTGCTCCCACCTTATCACCATTCCCTCCCCTTCACATCTCCACACCCATTTCTTCCCCTGTTCCAGATTTTCCTCCTCCTTCCTCATCTCACTCGCTCTCATCTATTCCTACATCCATATCTCCTTCCGCCCCCATACACAGTTACAACTTGCGCTAAAGTGTACGATGTGGTGCTCGAAGGTGACAATCACGTTCGGTTGCAGCGTGCGGGCTTGATCCGGGACGAGAAGCTGTACCAAAATCATATTCCCCTCCACAATCTAACGTCGATTCCATTTCTCGAGAATCACAAACTCTTTGTGAAAATAAAATAATTATATTTCATCTTAATGTCCAATCCCTTTCAAACAAATAGACACACATTGAAATTCTTTTGCACGAAAATCCATTCGATTTGCTATGTTTCACAGAACATTGGCTTTCAACTAACATCATCAACGATACTTATATTTCTAATTATTATTTCCCAAGTTCTTACTGTCGACAAAATTTTAAAGGAAAACATACCCACGGAGGTACGTGTATCTACGTTCGTAATGATATTTTATCTTCTCAACTGTCAAACTACGAGAACTGCGTTGATAGCGTGTTCGAATTTACACGTCGCCTGAAATCCCTAAGAAAACATTTCCCTACTAAACGATGGCAAAATCGTATCAAATCCTCAGGCCATCGCAAATTTGTTTAATTATTACTTCTCAGAAGTAGGTAAAATAATGAACTCAATATCTCCAAGTCAATGTCCTCCAATTATATCCATCCAATTCTATGTTTACTTCAAAAACTAACGCCAGTGAAGTCATTAGAATCATCAGCTCATTAAAAAACAAATTTTCAACAGGCACAGATGATATACCCGAGTTTATTGATAAATTTTCGTCCCACGTTATATTAAATCCACTCATAAATATTTTTAATAGTTCTTTATCGGAAGGGGTGTTTCCTAACATATTTAAGAGAGCTAAAGTAAAATCTTCATACAAGAAAGGAAACAAACTTAATGTTGGAAATTATCGACCAATTTTTCTATTACCCACTTTCTCAAAAATCCTTGAAAAATTGTTTTATAAGAGTCTTCTAGATTTTCTATCAAAAAATAACATTCTCTCTGACGATCACCACGGATTTCACAAATCTTTTTCCACCACCAGCGCCATATTTTCTCTCTTCAATAATGTTACCACTTCTCTTGACAATGGAGAAAATCCTCAGGGTGTTTTTCTTGATTTATCTAAAGCATTCGATCTCATTGATCACGAAATTCTCTTTTCAAAATTACAATCTTTTGGCATTCGTGAACTTGCGCAACAGTGGCTGACTTCCCATTTAAAAGAGATATCAACAGGTCGAAATATCCTTCACTAAAAATAAAGTACTTCAGAACTGCCTTTCAGAAACAAAGCCACTAACTCGCGGCCCTATACTCTTTTTGTTGTATATGAACGACATGTGTTCCACGTCAGATTGCAAAATGGTTCTTTTTGCCGATGACACTAATCTACTATGTAAACACGTCAATGCTCAAAAAGTTTTGTCTAACCTTTCGGCTTGGTTCCATACAAATCGCTTCACGGTAAACACTGACAGGACAGTGCCTTTGTCATTTCACAATAGTATCACAAAATCTTTACCCAGGTTTCCCTTTCGTTAAACGGAACACAATTAAAAACTGTAACTAATACAAAGTTTTTAGGTCTTTATATTCAAGACAATCTCAAATGGAATTATCACGTTGACAATTCCAAATGAAGTAAATTGTGTTATGCATTACGAATCTTAGTTAATACTGTTAGTCCACATATTTCCCGTTGCGTATATTTTGCAAATGTCTACAACCATTTACGATACGGCGTCATCTTCTGGGGCAATTCCCGGAAGAGCGCCCAAACCTTCAGAATTCAAAAGAGGATAGTTCGGAAAATTTGTAAATCTCACCCCCGAAACTCTTGTAAACCTTTATTCAAGGAATTAAATATTTTAAAACTTCCCCGCATTATAAAACTGTTGTGTTTGTTAACACCGAATTACTGAAGCACCACTCTTGTTTCATACAAAACAGTTTTGTTCATGAACACAATACTCGAAATAGGAATAATATACATCGTCCGAGAGAGTCAACCGCGCTTTGTCAAAAAGGGCCGTGACATTCGGGAATCGTTCTATATAATTCCCTGCCTAAAAATATAAAAGATATTATGAAATTGAATCTCTTCAAATCCGCGGTTAAAAGCTAACCCTCTGCACACTGTAGAAGAATTTATTGATTTTAATAAAAATTAAAGTTATCTTTTAGTTTGCCATTGTTGTAGTACAATCAAAATGTCTGACAACTATTTCAAAACTATTTTCCTGCATGGTAGTATTATGTCTTATTATTCGTATAAATTTAGTTTTATATGTACTCAACCCTGGCACGGTTGTGTACGTTAATTCTGTAGCTCCATCCTGGCCCGGGGTTTTCTCCGGTTTTCCTTCGGGTAGAGGCGGAATTTTTACAAAGACTCGCTAAGCTCTTGCCTATAGACGGCATCAATTGATATAATTATTAGCGAATTTAGTGTTACTTAATAGTTACGAATTATCAACAATATTTTCCGAATGATGTATAGCTTGATAATACGTACGTGAGAAATGACTTTTCTATGTTTTACTAAATACAATATTTGTTGGTATTTGTTAATACTATAACTCGGGTCGAAGAATTGTTTTATCGTTAGGAGTATGTTGAGATGTTGAATCCGCCTCTGCCTTAGGGCCCTTGATCGGAACTGATGGGATGGTCCCTTGCCTGCTTCCAGAGAGTAAATTAGCTTATTGTCCTCCACGTGGTCATACGCAGTTTGATACTGCTTTTCTGACAAAGTTTATTATTATTATTCTAAAAAAAAAAAAAGATTTTTTTTATTAATTATAGTTAATCTGGAAATTACGGTCGACCCCCCAGGGGACTTACATCTAGTAAGTACGTGTTTGGCGAACACGGGGCCCCGAGCTGAGTCTGGCATTACTTCCACTTACTTGTGCTATGCTCCTTCCTTTCTCTTTTCTGACCTCCCTTGGTCACCTCTTGTTCTTTTCGATCCCGACGCTATTAGGGCTAGGGTATCTTTCATTTTCCTCTTTCCTCTTTTTTTAAAAAAATGGTTTTAGTACAGTCGTGAGATATGTTAGGATTTGAGTTTTGAGTTGTAATTCAGGAGGGTTTTTAGTGGGTTTGGCTGAGTCTTTCGGCGAGTCCCACACGCGGGGAGAGTCATGTTGGCTCTCCCTAGTGCGTAACTGCATTTTCCCTACCTGTACAAGTTTTAAGGNCCCACAAAAAAAAAAAAAAAATTACGGTCGATTCGTTGCCAGATGTACGATAATTTTATTTTTATACTCTTAAATAATGTTTTAAGTTTTCGTAATGTATTAAATTATGATTTTATTCATAACTTAAAACATCACATCAAACACCAACTTCGCTACATTTATGCGGAG
This sequence comes from Laupala kohalensis, assembly GCA_002313205.1. Lineage (NCBI taxonomy): Eukaryota > Metazoa > Arthropoda > Insecta > Orthoptera > Trigonidiidae > Laupala > Laupala kohalensis. The sequence goes on along the minus strand of NNCF01126223.1, from coordinate 183,519 downwards.
CATATTGTTTGTAGAGAGTATTGAGTTTTAAACATTGCCGCCCTCGTCAGTACCCGAGTTGGTTGCAGGTCGGTTGGTATGTGGTTGTCTTAGTACAACGGTGATAATCCACAAGAATCGACGAAATTTTTCGGTCTCCGGTAGCTTAATCGTTTAAAAAAGTGGGCCCAGCACGTGTAGATGCAGTTCCGTATCCTGCTTAGGAATTCATTCAAATTTTCAGTAAAAAGTTACGTCTTATGAAAGTTATGTTGGAATTGACCGAGGAATTGGAAGCATGTAATTGACCGAGGGAAACAACCAATGCGTCGAATACCACGGGTCGGTAAGCATTCATTACTCTTTAACATAACTATTTTAATTCTGTGCAATTAGCAAAGTTCAAATTTAGATTTATTAGTAATTAATTACACGTGAACGAGTTACAACTTTTTTCTTCCTATACCTCCCCAGTATTTTAACAAGTGTATGTTTTTCATCTCTTATTATTCTATTTAAAGAAGTGTTGTACTTAGGGAAGTAGAAAAGGGAAATAAGTTACGAATAGGATAATGAAGAAAATAAAAAATATTTATATAATTATAAAAATTAAGCTGTATAGCTATGATATTAGGAATGACCCATTAGCAACGTATTTATAATCAGTCACCTGTTTCGGAATTGGAACCATGTGTACATTCATATACGCTACTCAAAGACAAGTTTTCGGTTTTACAAAAAAAAACAGCCTAATGCTTCTATATTACTCGAGTGTTCAAAACAGTTCAGAAGTGGAAAAACAAATATTTTATCGACGCCAGCGCGGTAAATACCAATGTTATGTTTTTTTGAACATTAGTAAATAAAACTTAATTTAAGATTTAATACTGGAAACTGGATATATGATAATAGCCTCCAAAATGCGATAATGTAGGAAGACTTGTACGATAATTCTATTTTGAATACCTGGCAATACTGTCTCACCCAACTGCTGGTCTTTTTCCATTTCATTCAGACATTGAATTTCTATCGTGGCTGTGAAGCGTCAGTATTGTTGTCTCATGTTTCCGTGTTTTATTGTCAGTAGTCACATAATAAATTCCCAAGCAGTGAACGCTCTTTTGTAAGTCGTTTTATTCAGACAGATTGTATAAGGTTTGAAACAACACTGTTATTGGAAAATAAAATTCAAGGATCCGTTATTTCTGTGAATTTTACATGTTAGTGACAAGTAAATAATGTTACACCGTCATGTTTTGTTATAAGGGAAAAATAAGTAATTTTTAAAAGCGAAAAGAAGCTGCCTGGTAGTTGCAATCACAGAAATGAAAAGTGGAACAATTAAAATCTATTTGAAATGTGTTTCATGTTGTGTGTTGAAATATCTTGTCCAGAACCATGGTGTTAAAGGAGGTGATTTATCTCTTATACAGCATTTGGAGATGTGTCCACGAAATCATACCCGAAACTGCACGAGAATTTGCGGGCGTTTAAAAAGTCGGAAAAAGAATGCCATAAAATAAACTTTAATATCAAATAGGAAGAGACATCTCAATTATTAAAACAATTGTTCACGTTTAGCTCTAAGAAAATCCACGAACTAGAAAAACCTAAAGTAAACGGGTTTCTCAAGAGTCATTGTTATGACATCACGATTGTGCTGGAGTTTCTGAAAATGAACTAAAATATACTTTCTTTGAATTAACTGGAGTATTATACTTCACGATTTAATAATAATAATAATAAAGTGTTTTTTATTCTGCCGAGGTCTGTCTATCAATTTAAAACATTTACATTTTACATACAAGATGAGAAATCTCTTAGATCGCGGTGAACCTCACCGCCAGGTAACAGATTAATCATGTTACGTCGAATGAAAATGGGAGACGGGACCGGGATTCGAACCCGGTCCCGTCTCCCATTTTTATTCGACGTAACATGATTAATACAAGATGAGAATAGAGCTTTGCGTCTTTGTAGTTCTGCGTTTTGCCGCGACTTCAGGTATTCAGCACTTCCGGTTCGCCGTAGAAATATACATATCAACATAGGCGTGAAGGGGATCACAAACAGATGGCTTCCTGCTAACCGGAAGTGCAAAATACCAGTCGACGGTGGCCATGTTGCAAAATGCAAAGCTCTATTGTGAGTATTTACATTTAACGATACGGAATTAACTTCTCGATTAAGGGAAAAGCACTCTATATTAAAAGTCATCATACTGTGCTCCGAGAAATTAAACTTAAGAAGAAAAAAATATGAACGGAAATGTATTGTGTTCATTAGTTTATTTTGCATTATTCACTGTAAATTTCTTTATTGTCCTCATTGTAGTCATACGCAGTTTGTAATAGCTCTCTTGACAGTAAATTACTTATTTATTTATTGTCAGTCGGACTTGATTTTGGTACTCTATGGCCAACGCTTTTACTTCGCCATCGTCCATAAGAGTAATGTTAATGGTAATGGTACCTCGCGTTCTGTTAGCAAAATATTCGAAATTGAATTCATAACCAACCTCGGAGAACAATCAATTCACTTGCTCTTGTGTTCTGTTCTGTTCTTTCTGCACCGAGCGTGTGGAACGAATATCACTGTGTGTCTTTGTTGTGTTATTAACTTGCATTTACTTAACGTGTTTTTAACTCACAGGCAACGCCAACTGCTTATGTTATCATAGCAGTCAAAATTTTTTTTTTCAAGTACTTTCTACTGTTTCGTCGCGCTCTCTTACGTTATTAAATATTTTAAGAAAATATATTATGAAAAGTTAATGAGAAAATTACTTCATAAATAATCAAAGTGTGAGAAGTTGATCCCGTTATTGCGACATAGAACCGATTGTTACCAGCCAAATCAATTTAGTTTTGAAATAATGTTAGTGGTCAAGTAATTGCGGAGTTCTACCCTCCGCGAACTCTTGGGCACTTTCGGGACCTGTTGTGTTGTTAGACTTTTTTGTACTTTTAGTAGTGAGATTTATTATGTACTAGCTGACGCCGTAGCTTTGCTCCCGTGAATTCTGTAATATGTCTCCAATCATATTTTCTCTAATATTCTCATTGGTATCTACACAGTGTTATCCATTAATGTTGGAGGTTTGATAGCATTGGTGTGTAGCCTCAATCCCTCATTTTCACTGATGTAATTTAAAAAAAAATAATTAAAACAATTTCCCATTTTACACCCATAGGAGTAAATTTTTGTAAAATCCTTTCTTGGTGGAAACTTTTGATAATTTTTGGTGTCACGCTCTTCCCAACACCATCCTGTAGGGGCGTCGTGCATATAATGTTCTCTGAAGGATACATAATGTCATTGGACATACCATCATTCATCTCATAATACACTATGACCATGGACTCGACCCTAAAGTCGGTTTTCTAACGTAATTTTTGCGTCTTTTCCGCCCACATCTAAAAAGACAGTACTTATGTGTGATCAAATCATAAACATACCGGTATTGGTAGTTGAAACATCTCGTCAACCCTCAAACTACGAATACGATGCATTTTTTTTTATTTTGAATATTTTAATATTAGTTTTCAACTATTTTTATCCATAAACCCATTTCCACAACCACCCAAGCGGTCATATACTCAAAGTTACGATACTTTGCCTAAAATTATTCAATATGGCTGTCTTAAACAAATTGCCAACCTCCACGAAACAAATCCTTGAAACTTACTCGAAAAAATTTCAAGAAAAGCGTGGTAGGAAAATTTCAGGAAGAACATGGTCGCAAAGAATTTAAGTAATATCCAAATACATATTAATAGTATTCACAAAAGCGACTATTTGTGGTAAAGAAATACATGTTAATAACACAACAAACAAAGACACAAAGTATTCGTTCCACACGCTCGGTGCAGAAAGAACAGAACAGAACACAAGAGCAAGTGAATTGATTGTTCTCCGAGGTTGGTTATGAATTCAATTTCGAATATTTTGCCAACAGAACGCGATGTACCCTTATCATTGCTCTTATGGACGATGACGAAGTAAAAGCGTTGGCTACATTGAGTAGGTTCTATACAAACAGCAATTCAGATTGATAATAAATAAATAATTTATTGTCAAGAGAACTGTTACAAACTGCATATGACCACTTTGAGGACAATAAAGTAATTTACTGCGACTAATACGAAATAAACTAACGAACACTGTACATTTCCGTTTATGTTTTTTTCTCTTCAGTTTAATTCTCGAAGCAAGTTTGATGACATTTACTATAGTTGTGTTTCTTTCATGACGGCTGAGTTCAGACTTACACGATATCGTGATTCCACTATCAACTCAGCGACGCCGAAAATTATGGACCGGTCACTGGTAATACATGTTCGATATTTTTTTCAATGCAATTTTTACATTTCACTCACTATCTATCTACTACTTAAGTTTCCTAGATTTGGTGTGTACCCTCAATCCCTTGCTTTCACTAATGTAGTTTTAAAAAAAGTTTTAAAAACACTAATTTCCCATTTAACACTCTTAGGTGTGAATTTTTGTAAAATCCTTACTTAGAGAAGATTTTTGATTTATTTTTTTTGTGTGTGTCACGCTTTTCCCAACTCCCATCTTTAGGGGCGTTGTGCACCTCAGACCTGAAGGGTACATAATGTCTAACTAAATAAATAATTAAAAACTTAAGATATTTTATGGACGAATCATATTTGTATTTTTTGTGAAGAACTCACTAAGTTTCGACGTGGATTTACGCCGTCGTCAGGCGATCAAGCAATAACAAATTATAACAATAACATCCAAGGCTCTAAATTTAAGTAACGTCTAATATAAGTAGTAGAATTAGTACCAGTAGATCAGCTGATGTTGTTAGAAACTTTTAAAAACAATGAGAATTGAATATGGTTATAGATGTTACTTAAATTTAAAGCATTGGATGTTATTGTTATTTATTATTTGATTACACGATGATGGAGTAAAATCCACGTCGAAACGTAGTGAGCTCTTCACAAAAAAATACAAATATTATTCGTCTATACAAGGTAGTAAGTTTTTAATTATTTATTTAATTAGATTACATAATGGACGTTAATAGCACTAGAATTGGTACATAATGTCATTGGGAATACGATTATTCATCTCAGAATACCCAATAATCATGGACTCGACCCTAATATCGGTCTTTTAACGTTATTTTTAAAATTATGTTAAATACCATTAAAATTTTCAATGGTATTTCATGTCAGATTTTTTTTATGGCATCCCCTTCTGTAGGGGTGCTGGAGTTTATACGGGCTGATTGTGTACTTTGACGTCTTCGAGAAAGTCACTACAATTCGAGCGGCCCCGAAAACGATCTCCACACTAATCGGCCACTTTCGATTATCTTTACATTTTACTCTTTCTCACCCCCAACACAATGTGTGTTTAGTCCTTATAGGGGGTGATTTCGGTCGTTTTTTTATGTTTACCTGTCCTTCATTCTCACCCCTATCTTAGGAATGCTAGGGGTATATTATCTGCAATGTGGACTGATTGTTAACTTAGAAAGCATGTGGGACATCCATCCCAACTGCACTGAAAAATATGAATTCGAATCTAATATCGAATGTATCTATTATTTTTATGTCATCCTGTTTTCACCCCTTCCCTAGAGGTGTAAGGGATGTCTTACCCCCATAGTGATTGTCATATAGTCAATCATCTGTATATCAAGTTTGGTTGAAATTGCTCCAGGCATTCTTGAGTTATGGTAGAATACATGCATAAAATATTCCAACCCCATTTCACCCCCCTTAGGAATGGATTTTCGTAAAATCGTTTCTTAGCGGATGTCTACTCCCTAAAAGAAATCTACCTGCCAAATTTCAAGTTTGTAGGCTTTGCAGTTTCTGAGATTTCGTGTTCAGTCAGAGTTAATACACACACATTATATATATACATACTGTGTCAAGCGTGATAGCACATTACTTATTTATTTAGAAGTAATACATGCTGAGAATGTTTCAAATTTAACCTAATATTTATAAGAATTTCTAGGAGTTAGTAGCCACGAAAGGATATTTCATTATCCGAAATGAGATATAACAATATTTCTAAATTTTTCTCTGAAATGTGTGCTACTAATCTTTGTTTTCATGTTATCATGCATTCCATCTATTTTAAAACAGGTTTGACGGTACAAGATTTAGTATATTAAGGCCGGGTACTGTATCAGGTTTTCGAATCAGGAAGAATTTAGAATCGGAAAAATTCCGAATCAGATATCGATTCGGAATGAACGGAGTTCGATATTAATTCGGAATTGATATTGAACCAAAATTCACTAGACTTCGAATCAAAAACCCCTCCGCGGCTCAGGCGTCAGCATTCCAGCTCGTCACCATGTTCAATTCCCGGTGGGGTCAAAAAAAATTGTAGCTTTTCACATAAATGTCCCATATCATACAGACGACTGAAAAGCGAACCTTCCTTCCTCTCCATCTCCTCCTAGTATCAATCCTACTATAACTAACTACTTCGAAGAACCTCTCCATGTGGGCCGAGTTGTTGGTAAACCCAGCTAAGTGGCCCACCTACTAACAACAGTTTTCCACCAACTCCTACCTCTTATCGCTCCTAATACTACAATAGCACCCTTCATTTCCCCATATACAAATACTACAATAAAGAAAATCACACCTCATTTTCATTTATTGTTAAATAGTTTAATTCTTCTTTCTTCTTCACTAAATGTATAATTCATATGGATTTTAATATTACTATGTATTTGTAATTTTATTATTATTATTTTTACAATATTATTATTATTATTCTATCTTTTTTCGCTGAAAAATAGGAGAGTGAATATTAATTCGTCGTGTGTCCCAACTATACCCACGGGTTTTGAAATCCTTTCAGATGCTGTACAAAAAGTTATGGTAGAATCGATAAATGTTGCAAGAAGAAATACAAAAGTAAAACTTAAACTTTGGTTGAATGACCTTTTCCTAAATTTACTTGAAAGAAAGAAATGAATAAAACAGCCTGACAATATTCAAATACAATTGTTTTATAGAGAAATTAAACATTGCATCCGACACGTAGGTACGTGGAAAACGATATACAGTGTAGGAGCCGCTTGTAGCCACTTATCCCCTTCTTTATGGGGCGTGACGCAGGTTCACCGGAACAGGCGAGGTGGATGAGCTTCGGGCGTCGAGGCGGGTGGTGCAGCAGTAGCACACCTGCAGCCAAAGCAGGAAATCCTGGGTTCGAGTCCCGGTCCGTCGCATTTCTCACTTGGCCATAGACGATGCCAACTAATAATTGTCCAATAGCGTACAGTTAATACTTTCAACATTTATAGAAAAAAATTGTTAAAGAACGTTTCGTAAATTTCTTAAATCAAAATAAATGTTTCAGTAAAAAGAACAGTTCAGGTTTGGAAATTAACTAAGTTTGAGGTATTGAACTTTATCACACAAGTTTATGGTGGTATCAACAAAGGAAAAAATAGTGCAGGCATTCTTTGTCCATATCATGAATATGTTGGTAATGCTATTCTTCAGACAAGAACGAATGATGTGGGAATTTTGGGAGTATCATATAAATGGTGTACTTGTATCTAAAATATGGAAGTCACATAATAAGAATAAATGTTATAGATGAGGAGAGACTGAATTCCCCAAGGATCTGTTTTGTCCAGTATTTTATTTTAATTTATGAAAATAGCTCATTGAAAAGCTAAAACTCCTGCAGTTGGATATAAATACACTACAGTTGTGTTTTACTAAAAACCTTTACATGATAATGAGTACAAAATCTAAATTCATTATTTTTAATTTATCTCAAAACTCATATCTGTTGTAGCCATTGAAGTATCATTATTTAAGGTGTAATTCTTATGTGCACTGAAATTGCTCAGTAAGAGAACAAGTCCAAAATATTGAATACCTACGATAGTAGACTCAAATAAATATGGAAAATAAATTTAGGCTATCTGAAAGTAAATTGATGAAATACTTCAAAGAACCTCATTCAAATGTTTAAATCTTTCTGTTGTAAATACATATTTCAAAAAAGTATATCTTACTTTAATAAACTCTAAAATAAAGATCTATACAAACAAACAGAGAAAATAGAGGATACAATAGGCAAAAGAAGATTGAAATTTTATGGGCATATTTGTCTTTAGAATGAAAGACTGCAGACTACCAAAAAGGAAATTTTCAACTATATCAACAAAATGAAGGCAACCACAAAATGGGTTGAAAAAATTAAAAAAACATGGATGAAGTTGGGATCAAACAAGAAGAGATCATACAAAAAGTAGTGTTTTGAAAGAAGATCGATGAATTTAAAGGGTTCCGAGAGAAAGAAATTAAAAGACAAAAAGCTGTAGGTCAGAAGGAAGCAGACTGATTTTATGTGAAAAGATGAAGAAATTTTGAAGAAGAAAGACGACAACTAAAATTGTATATGCAATTGAAATCTGAAGACCATTGTGGTTCTTCAAAAATGTTTTGTCCCAATTATCTAAGAAAAGATCAAAATACACAGTACCTCATTAGGAAAACTTAAAATATTACCATTTAGAAAATAATATATAAACAAGCATTAAAAATATTCTAATTGGGAGAGATAATAAACAAAATTAGTTAGGTATATGTAGTAAAACTCAGAGATGTTATAATTTACCTGTTTCTAAATCAAACTATACCGTTATCTTTTTAAAATAATTATTCTTACCTTACCCCAAAGAATGAAATTATTCTCTGCCTACTGAAATCAAAATACGGAGGAAATTAATTCTAGAAAAAAATTCCATATTTGAATCTGATGCAGTAGAAATTCCATTTCAATCAATGGGTTGAATTTACTTACTATTTAGCAACGTTGTTTACTTCCCAGAAGTTAAATTTGTTTTCTCATTTTTATATTGCATTTTAACATTGCATTTTTTTACTGTCAAATACACACAGTGGGCTTTCTAATCCTCTTGAACTATTTAAATTTGTGTAACACATATAGTACCAAAGGGGGTATTATAAACTGGTAGGGGGGGGGGAATAGTTTTAAAATAGTTACTGTATGAAACCTTGAACCATGTTCAAACTTAATGTTGAAGTTTGTAATATATGGTTTGCAACTGCTTTTTTTGACAATTAACTTTATTAATATAATTATTTTTTGATTAATACCATATTTCCTGTCGGAATATTTGAGATTCAGAATGATAGTGTTAGGACATAGCTACTGACGCAACTCGACGACACAGAGACCCATCTTTTGTTTGCGTACAGGTCATACACAACACACAAAAAAAATTATATTCACAACTCACAGTGGGCTTTCTCATCCTCTTGAACTATTTAAATTTGTGTAACACATATAGTACCAAAGGGGGTATTATAAACTGGTAGGGGGGGGAATAGTATTACAAAAACTGATAATATTTTTATGTTAAACAATCTTATGTAACACAGGATTGTAAAAATTGAAACAAATAGATTTTATTTATTTACTTTTATTTAGCGTCTAAACATCTTTATGGATCTCTCCGAATGAAAATTTCCGTACGCAATCTCTTGGATTTGTTCCGATCGTCGGGAGTCCTTTCCATCAGGAATGAAATCGGACGTGTGTGGCAAGCTCATCTTCAATAACTTCGGGCGTATTCGGTCGACCGAATCGAAATCCTCATTCCTATTCCTAATTCGTAACCGAACGTGTGTAGAAGACCCTGATACAAGCACTCCGATTCGTCCCGAACGTCAGGAATCCTTTCCGTCAGGAATAGAATCGTTCGAGTCGAGTCCATCTGTTAGCATGGCTTCGGACGCATTTGGATTGTCTGATTCGAAATCTTTATTTTTCTTCCTGATCCGGAAACCGGACGTGTGTGACCGGCCTAATAGTCCTGTTTTGCACCTGGTTTAAATAGTAACTATCCTAAGAATAGAAAAATAAATAAGTTATGACAGAAGAATCCAAGCTTTTATCCTGCGCCCAAGGTTAGTTTAATTTATTCACACCAAACCTTTTTTAAAAGGACGAAAAAATATTATGAATTTTTCCTCTGTGATTATTCCTGTAAACATCTACTCTATTAACATAGATATCTCCCAGGGGACTTAGATCTAGTAAGTACGTGTTTGGCGAACACGGGTCCCCGAGCTGAGTCTGGCATTACTTCCACTTATGCTAGGCTCCTTCCTTTCTCTTTCCTGACTTAGGGCTAGGGTATCTTCCATTTCCTTATTTTTGTCCTACCCCTTATTCTTTGTCCCCACTCATTTTTTGTCCTCCATGTTTTTATGTATGTTTTGATATGATGTAATTCAGGAGGGTTTTTAGTGGGCATGGTTGAGTCATTCGGCGAGTTCCACACGCGGGAAGAGTCATGTTTGCTCTCCCTAGTGCGTAACTGCATTTTCCCTACCTGTACAAGTTTTTAGGGCTCCAATGACCTTTGATGTCGACGAGCCGTAAAGCCCCACCAAAAAAAATTAAAAATCATAGATATCTGCCTCTAGAGACGTAATTCATTATGTTTATAGATTTCAAATAGTATATTGCAAGCCATTTTTCACAATATTGAATGTTGTTTGTTTCCTTAAACAGACTTTTTCTGATAAATTAAAAGTCGTTTCTATGTTGCTCATTTTTTTATTATTGGTATTAGAAAGCTTTTTCGGCTGCATAGCAACCATCATCAGTAACATACACTGAGTGTTAAGGAATATTTTTGGCGAATGCGCATTCGCCAAAAATATTCCTTAACACTCAGTGTATGTTACTGATGATGGTTGCTATGCAGCCGAAAAAGCTTTCTAATACCAATAATAAAAAAATGAGCAACATAGAAACGACTTTTAATTTATCATGCTTTGATAATGTTGCTAAAGCACCACAATTACCAAGTAGACTTTTTCTCTTTTAAAACGCTTTTAATATAGTGGCATAACAAAGAAATATGCTATCTACTGGAACGCTGACTCTTAGTTGGGTCTGCAAGTCGGCTGTCTGGTAGTTCCCCCACCACAGTCGGGGATTCGGTCGGCTGTACCTGCATATAACCTAATGAAAACGGCGCCGTTTTCATTGAAGATTTTTCACTTGTACATAATAGTTTTATGTTTTACTACAGTGGAGTTATTTTAGAGGGACAAGGAACTATTAGTTACAACAATTTATAAAAATTTATGTATTTGAGTGATAAACCTATAATATATTAAAAAAGTAATATAAATAGAATTCATAAATATATTTACTAGTATTTACTATAAGTATTTGACAACGGAACTGACAGAAACTACGATAAAGCCAACCCTGAGTACAGGAATCTTAACCTATATATTTTTAAATAAAACAAGCTTGTTAACCTTTTGGCGAATACTAAGTTTAGATTTATTTAACTGAAAGTTATTTTCTTTTAATGAAAAAAATTAAGAAAATGATAAAATATAATTAATTGTTGCTATCTGATGTTAGTCAAATAATAAAACAGTTAATCGTAATATTAACCAAATAATAAACTCACGAAAGAAGTTAATCGTAATATTTTACGTTAAATATAATAAATCTATAGTTAAAAATGATAAATTCATTTAAAATGTAATAATCAATTGGATATTTTAACTATATTATACGATCTTATTTGACTGTTCACAATATTTATTGCGATGGTTCAGATCACGAAGTAAAAAGACGGAAAGTTTAGAAATGAACGTAAATTGTAGCCTACAGTTTATTGATGTGACACTTTTCCTGTACGAAATATATTTTTAGTGAGAATTTTTGGAGAAATTCTTTTTATGGATTCGCTCTAAGTAATCTTACTGGAACTCTGTCAATTTTTCTCAACTAATTGGGTTGTGATGTCTGAAGTGAGGTGGAAAATCAAATATTGTAGGGACGACATCGTTTTTTTAAATGTTTTTTAAGATTACTCCTTCCTCAAATGTGCTTTTTCAATATGAGCACTGCAGATTGCTGAATATTTGGAAGGGGTGAAACTTTTACCTTTTTGTAGCTATTATCCATTTTTTCATAAGGAACGGAACTTAAGGAAATCTTAAAGTAAACCTGAATATTAATACTATATTAACTGCTTTCAGAATGAAGAAACCTAATTTTTATGTAAAGGACAAACTTCGAATAAATCGCTACGCCGTTACATTCGTTTAGTAAATCATCAACATTCTACTCAATTACAACAAAGTAAGCATTGGTTAGGAACTTAAATAGTTGCTTAACATATACTGAAATTTGTATTACTGTGCTTGCAAATGTGTAAGTGTGAGGGGTTGGTATCCGGCTCGAGTTCGCCCGCTGATCCCTGTATACTCAGCGTTCTAGTAGGTAGTATATTTCTATGGGCACAACATTGTTGTGAGCTAGCATAATTAAAATCATTATTCATTCTCTTTATCTACTGAGATATTATTCACATTACCTACAATGCAATGTAAAATATAAAATGGAAGCTCATGAAGTCAAATTTGTCAGTTTTCTAATAATATTATTGTCAAAGGTGCTGACAGCATTAGATAGTGTTATTAGTTGTTAAAGTGAACTATTATATTCAGAGGTTCACAACATTCATTTTTGACTGGAGTGACCAATGGATCCACATTCCTTTTCGGATGAGTGGAGGATTCTAAACAATTAAATTCCAGATGTTTTTTAGTTCATTTGATCAATTATTAGAAAGAAACTTTTGTTAAAAAGTTTCATTTTGTTTGCATGCTAAATAAACTAAATTTGAAGATAGAACAAGCAAACCACTTCATGTTTTTTGCTTTATAAGTGCTTTAAAGATTTCTGTATTCCATAAGAAAGTTAATCTTAAATTACTTTGTGTCAAATTTTATTTTCTAATTTTTTCTTAAATTCTGCACTTTTTCTGGAAAGACTCTAGCCATCTGTTCGAAGCTGTGAATCCCTATACTTCAAGTTTCTTCGGAAAATTAACACTACTACCTGTGGCGTTGGTCTTGTAAGATATGAAGCCATTTCTCATGTCTCTCTGAGCCACAAAACTTATTTTCCTCTAGATTGTTACTTTAATTGTTAATCAGTTTTGCAGCTTCACGACACTTTCAATCTGTTCAAATTGTTAAATACACTTGATTTTCTTTTAGAGACAGTCTTTTTACGTGGCTCTAGACGGTACCAGAATGCGTCCATGCTCCGAGTCACATAAGTTTGCATCAAAATAATCAACATGGTTGCCTCATGCATATTGCCAACCTCTACGAAATAAACGCTAGTAACACGCTTCCGTTCGGCCGAGGCCTCTAATGTATTTCGCCTCCGCTGATGTTAAGTGAGTCCAGTAACATTAATGTACTTCGTATGACGACAACTCAAGAAAAAATATTCATTAGGTTGCAAATCGTATTTAAGTAAAAATATCAAACTTAACCACAAAATATAATTTAGAAAAACAATTTAATAGTAATTATGACAATTTAATTCAATGAACCTTAAGACAGATTACAGGATACTTATTGAGATAGTGAAATTAACTGAGGTGAAAAAGTGTCTTAAAATATTTTATTATTAATCTAAGGGTCACATAATTCTTTTAACTATACCCATGAACACCCACTTAACTCTGTATTATTATTAATAACGAAATCCATTTTATACTTAATATGGCACGGATTGCTATTAAAAAATTAAGATATTTTATTTGCTAACACAAGTTGGATAATCAATAAAGGAAGAATTCAAACAAGGATATGTGTCCTAATATTAAACAAGTAACCAGGAAGCATTAGCACATTCTTCCCACAAACAAGTCACAGGAAGAACACGATCGTACGAACTGAGCATCGGCGCACACGAGCACGAAGAGCAATGTTCTGGTTGGCAACATTTAACTTTCTCAAACATCCGGAATCACTGCCAACGTAAACGCGAAGATCACAAAATAATTATATCATTCTCCTTGTGAATCGATGGAGAATGATTGCGTGGGCAATACTGTGTACCAACCTCAAACCACTTCTGGAAGTATATAATTAAATAAATAAGTAATTTACCATTAAAAAAGAGTGGTTATTGGCCACATATGATCACAACTACGTATGCGGAGATTAATAAAGTGATTTACAGTAGCTACTTTACAATAAATCTACAAAGTCAGTGTCTTTCCGTTAATGTTTGTTTTACCTGGGTTACATCCCTTCCACGCAGACTTATATGACTCAAAGTATATATAT
>NNCF01126223.1:27446-163354 GCA_002313205.1 Laupala kohalensis | reverse complement strand
GGGGGGGGGGGACATATCCCCCATTGTGCCACTAAAATAACACCCATAATACCCATTGAGTGCGAACACAAATACATTGTTGTCAAGGTTCATGTATATCCTTAAATATATTCAGTGTTAATATGTTATGTACAAATAAGTAATAATTCAATGCCATTAATACTTTTGTTTTATTAATCTTGAATTTTTGCTGCACAAATAAATCATATTTATTTTGGAATAATAAATGGAAAATTCGGTATGTATTTAAATAATTTCTTATTTAAATATTAAATTTAAATATTAAATCCACCACTGTCCTTGGACCCATGATTGGAATTTATGGCATGGTCCTTTGCTTGTTTTCGGAGAGTAACTTAGTTTATTGCCCCCCACGTGGTCATTCGCCATTGACAACTGGGTTTTTTCACTAAAGTTTATTTATAACCATTAACACAGTGAGTTCTCCAAACAATTCTCATTGTGAGTATGAATTTCTCTGTATGCTCAATATTGTTGTTGTTATTATTTGAATCAATTTGAACCATTTTCTTCTCAAATCCATAGATTTATTCCTTTACCTCTTCCTCACATTGGTTTTGCAGAGAAAAGGAGCAGGCTATACCAGAGTTCCAAATGATGACAATTCAAAGTAAAACTGTCCTACAGGTGCCCAAGTGTTTTGTAGAGATTAGAGCTTTGCTATTTTGGCTGTAAGAGGATGAGATGTGGTGTGCACATGACTCTGACCAGTTAGATTCCAGTATAGATCTTGTAATCATTTTAAAGAAGACTGTTTAGGGTTAGACCCAACCCCACTGGGGATTGAACTCCGGTCATGTAGTCAGAAGCTCAGTGATCTACCCAATGAGCCACACTGACTCCACCAAGACAATTACTTAATAAACAAAAAATAATTGAAAAGTACAACAACTTACTTTGACTGTTGCACAATTGTTTCTTCAGAATTGGTATCAGTTTTCTCTAAAAGAGATGTTTCCACATCCTTCCCAAGATCACCTAAAATTTCCTAAAAGGTAATAGATGTGATAAGAAATTAAATAATATATTCCTCAATGAACACATAGGTTTGCCTTCAGAAAACAAATACAAATACTGTATGTTATGCTTATTTCATGTACATTCTTTAATACATTGGCAACCCTTCTAACTTGACCTAGTATTTTATGAGCACTATACATAAGAATTCATATACAGGACATTGAAGAAGATATATAAGATTTTCTTACTTGGGATGGCACATCCAGAACAGGTTCATTTTTTATGGTCTCCGTGGAAGATGTATCACACGGTACTGAGGGGTCATTAGTGATTGTAACATTAGAATCAACATGGATACCGATCTGTAATTAAACAGATCAATATAATGGGTACTTAGATGTATTGTATGTGTAAAAGAAAGGAAAATGATGCGTCTTACTTGTTCTAGAATATCTTTGATTGAACGAGCACCATCACCCTCAACATTAAGGATTCGTTGATCACCATTTTGAAAAACAAGTAAAACTTGATTACTTTTTGTTGGTTGTGGCTGTGTGTCTTTAGCACGAGAAGTCTGATGTATTTGGTTATTTTGATCTCCAACCGATATAACATTGCTGAAAAGAAAAATTCGGTTAAAAATTGACATTGGGCGTAATTCTTGATCCACCTCCAGATTCCTCTGAACTATCAATCAAATTACTCAATATTTTTATTGAACTGAACTCATCAAGTATCACAATAATTCGTTAGTACTCATGTGTGACTAGCACTATCAAACCTGGTCATTTATTTACCATTCCCACAGAAAATAAAATGTCATAAATTTTTTAATGAATACATAGAAACAATACATATAGAATGCACACCAAATAAATCCAAACAGAAATTTCTTTCCACACACATTCAAGTACTTCAGTAATACGAGCTGATTTATTGAGGAAATCTAAATATACAATAAATACAATGCTGTACCACATCTATTACAGGTTAACTATATATTAGAAAAAGGAATTCTAAGGAATGTCTTTGGCATGGAAATAGGAAAAAGCAATTGAAAGTATTGGAAATTTCAAAGGACCCTTCTGGAGAGTTATTGCAAGTGAAATGTTAAGTATGGTTAGTATTGATGAATTACAAATATGTATTGTCTGGTTTTTTAAATTATTTGAAATTACATACATATTAGCATACAATACTGAAAACGGTGGGTTTTTGTAGGTATTATTTGTACTATTTAATTTAATAACACAAAAGTAGAGTAAATGGAAACTTAAAAAGAAAAAAAGAGATTATTATACAAGAACCTCGAGCAATATCTGGCAAAATGATCTAGAAAATTAAAAAACTTCAGACCTGTTGACAGGTGTTTAATCTGGACATTCTGGTATTAAAACACCTGTTAACAGGTTAGGAATTTTTTAGCTCATTTTGTCCGGCATTACCCAGGATTCTTATTTAATATTCTAAATTCACTAGTTAGCTCTCAAATATTTCTCCTTTTAACACACCTGTTTATAGGTCTGGAAATGTTTAGCTCATTATCCCGTAATTTCCCAGGGTTCTTATTTAATACTGTAAATTCACATGTTAGTTCCCATATTTTCCTTTTTTTGTTATATAAAAATTTGACATGTTAATTTCAAAAATTACATACCACAAAGAAAATTACAAAAATACTAAGGGATTCAGTACTTTATGCTTATGTACATAATTACAAATGATTTTAAAACCCAGGAAGAAGAAAGATACAATTTACACTGAATGCTTAAGAAACAAAACACATAGTTAAGACTTCTCACAAGAACGCTAGGGAAGTAATGCTTGTTTCAATGAGTATATGAAAAACTCACATTTCCAAACTGTTCAAGCCTCTACCCAACAATAAATAAAGTACGAGTGAGTGAAGCCCAACTATGGATTCTTATAAAAGACACCAACATTAAGACGATCAATCCTCTACACCCACTATTGAGTAAAATATTGAAAAATCCAAAATCCCATTTCAAGATATTTAAATTAGTAAAGTTGAGGTACTATATCAAGTTGATATCTCAATTAGTTCGACAAGGTATGCAGATAAAAGCAATAATTAAAAAGTAATGAAAATGGGCAATGAGATTTTCGACATTTCAAGAAGACAGTGCTCTCCTTAGTTATTTGAAGCTCATGTGTGCAAAATTTCATCATGCTCAGATTAAAACTGTAGATTTGTATAAAACACATATGAACATACACACACATTGCCCAAGACACTCTTCCTTATTTATAGACATTAATGAATTGTTTTAACATTTTGAATGTCCAGTAATGTTTGCTTAAAGTTTCTTTTCAAATCCTGGGCAATGTCGAGTAGTTCTGATAGTACACAAATAAATATGCCCACCAACTCTTACTTCTCGAAGTATCAAAACTAATGTAAATTCAGTATATGAGAATCTACCACAGAAAGTTTCCAATTCCTATTATTGTTGTACTTCTTTACCTTCACTACTTGCTCAATTAAGCTCAATAATGTAATTACTCACTCATGTTTCTGTAACAGGTGTTGTTGTTCCCCTGTAGGAGAAGCTATAGCTTGCAGCGTATTATTTGCAACTAAAGTGTGACTACGTCCTCTTTTGTTTGCATAAGTTCTTCTTGGGGAAGGAAATGTAGCAGGAGCCCTGGCAACAAAAGAAAACTTAATTATCTTCTACATAACTTTTCTTTCCTCCACAAATAAAAAAAATCAAAGGTTATATCAATTAGTTTTAATACTATGACTAAAAACAATCGATTATTTGTTTTTTCAATTTTGGTATGTGTATTACAAATGTGATACTAAGATCAGAAGAAAAGGAAAAAAAAGAGTATGTAATAGTAGTTTTTTATTTACATATATTTTATATTATTAAATCAAAGTTCTTTTTATAAGGATTTACCATCATTTACACCATTGGCCCCTTCAATATCAATATATTTATAATTCTATTTTAAATGCAATTTATGCTTCATTCTTTGGAACTTCCAGCAATTTGTATCACTTTAAATCGCTTGAGATAATTTTGAGAACCCTGCTGATCCATGCCCTTTTATCTTTTACCATATTTACCTTAATATAGTCCCACCCTTATTTTAGAAGGCAGAATTTCGGGAGGGGGCAGAAGAATAATCACGAGGACTTTAAAATGAAAAGCTAACTGATACAGCTCAACTACTCTTCGACTTCGCCACATCCACACGTACTTCAGCTCTACTCGGAATTCTCGTGCCGCTGCTTTATTTCCATGTGTCTGAGCGCAATTTAGAACTCTCAGTTTGAAGTTGGCGTCGAAGCATCTTCAATCGCCCAACTTCCGTTGGGGCGAAGATCTTTCGACAAAATCGTGTGTCACGGCAATGTGACGGGAATAGGTCATTCCTAGATGACATGGACCAGATCGGTTTCCTCTTCCAATGAGCATCAAATCCCGCCATCATCGAGCGATGTTCTTTGTATTACGTTACGTATACGAATTGTTTTTGCTTAACTCATTTTCCCACGAAACTTTGAATTAGTAGTTTCCCCATCGAAAACTCCCAATATAGTCCCCCCACGGATATTTGGGCGATTTTTTTCGTAAAAAAGGCAGACTATTTGGGTAAGTACGGTACATAAAAACAGTAAAATTTACTTGGGAAATCGAAACCAACAAATACTTTTTTTGTACAATTGAATTTACATACTTGAGACAAATTTAATGCTTGTATTAAAATGTTTTTAATGATGGAGGAAAAACTGAATTTGGAATTTGAATCATAGAGATAATAACATTAAAAAATTTGGATCACGTCCTGTACAATATGAATATGCACAAATTCCTGAACAGTAACCTGAACAAAAGCCTTTGTTTCAGACAAGTAAATACTTCCTTAAAGGACACTGGATACAAATCTGAGTAATGATAACATTGTCAAAATTGCTAAAAGTGATGGATTTTTCAATCATTGGTAGACACAAATTAAAAAATAAAAATGCAGTTATGAAAAGCATTACAAAAACCAACCACCTTTAAAAAGAACACATTTTCCACAAAATTAACTTATTATCCAGGCTCTCCCAAAAAAATTTTTAATGATGTAAATAGGTATTACTTTGGCACCACAAAATAAATTTAATATAGAATCATTATTTAATGCTAATTGTAAAGAAAAAGAATCTTATAATGTGTAGATCAGATGTGTACAGAAACGAAAAATTGTCCCTCCTGGGAATGCCTACATGTTTTCCTCTACAGAATAAATTGGTCCAGTTATATGGTAGTTTGGCGGAGGGGAAAATATAGATGTTTTTTTCTCAATCGATTCTAATGTTTTTGAGGGTGCTGAATCTGAATTTCAACTTTGCCACCTTGTGAACCTTATGCATTTTGAGAAAAACACATAAACCTACTTGAGCACGGGACATGGATCGTTGGCGAAGGATCAACTGCCACTGGTCTACAAAGGCAGGTACTCGGTGCATAGGTCACATTGTTTGTGGTGATTTCAGATTTATGAAATTCAAACAGAAAGACTGAGTAAAATCTCTTTCCACCATGAAGTGTTCACAGTTGAACCGATGTAATCAATCCTGCCACTCTATTTCGTAGAATAAGTATTGCGAGAGAATCAGATGAAGATATAGAGAAGTTCTTGCACTGTGAACTCTGTCCCTACTCAATGCCTCTGTTTGATGATAGTGGCATGAGAAAAGGTACCCAATCACGTTTTTTTACAAAGGGTTCAAACCTGTTCAAGGAACCACAGTTCTGGAACACGGTAGATTTGTAATTGATGTTTTCTTTATTGCATTTTTTGTTGTGTAGTGTGGTCAAGTGGAGTGACATTCGCAAGTATTTGTGACACACACGTTTACTATTTTAAATCCAAGTATAAGTCTATCGCTGTTGTAGTTTTTTGATGGATACCCTGATTCAAAAAAGGAGTTGTAAGTACATGGAGCCCTTGAGGAGCCAGCAAAAAAATATTCCATTGTTCTAAAGATCAGTGACACAATGGTGCCCACAGTAACCCAGGAAAATGTCAACTGCCAATTCAGGGAATAAACATCAATTGATTTCCATGTTGACTTTAAAATTCAAGGAGTCCAACATTTTCTACAAACTAGCACAGGAAGATGCAGACAGGCTAATCGTGGCCACTGGCAATAGGAAAAGGAAAAATTGCTTCAATGTTATACTATCCTCCAAGTGCTATTGATAAAAGTCTTGTATGTTATTTCTACACACTATGAGTGGTTGTGACACTACATCTGATCTGTACAACTACGGTAAAGTAAAATTTATTGACACACTAAAGAAGGACTCTGTTTTCAGACCCACGATCAAGCTGTTTACAGACCCTGAAGCTGATCTTGAGGTAATAGTCAATGCAGGAGAACAATTTCTAAAAATGTGTTTCTGTCCCAAAATAGAATGTTAACATGTTAAAATTGCCCAAGTATGTGCTCAGTAAAAAATTATTATGATCTAGTTCCATAATAAAATAGTTGATGTAATAAAATATGGAAACATTGCATCACATCATACGTTCTAGCAGAAAAAAGTTTTCAGAAAAGGCAATAGAAAATAATAGTACCTGAAGAAATAACATTTTCTTAAAAATTAATCAACTACTTAAATTACTTAGGTTAAATATACATATAAATTATTTAAAACATATTGCATTATTTCAAATAGGATGTTGTGAAGGTATAACTCACGCTGAGGCGTTCTTAGCAGCTGCATTCGATATACTCTCAACTTAAGCACGCTCTGACTGTTGACTTATGCCTAAAATGTTCATCTGACAAAAAAGACTACAAGAGATATAATTTGAAAGAGATTTAATGTAGTCTATTTTTGTGTTCGACAATATTCTCTAAAAAGTGTGTAATTTTCAAGTTGTACGCAAACAGGATTTTGGGGTCCATTTCCAACTTTTGGTAAAAATTTGCCACACTTTAGCGCGATATCTATTCCTAAGACAAAAAACTATAAAGACTTAATTTGTAGAAAATTTAATGCACATTAATTTTGCATTCATATACTTTTCTCCAGAAGCACAACTTTTTGAGTTATTAATATAAAACTAGAAAAAGTGCGATTTTTTTGAAATTTTTCTAAAAACACACTGGGTTTACAAGGTGGCAAAATTGAAATTCAGATTCAGCACCCTTGGAAACATAAGAATCGATTGAGAAAAAAAACTTCTATATTTTTTTCCAGGATTGGCCTCTTTTATTCCCCTGACTACTGGAATATGATTAGAATAAAATTTATGTTGAACAGATAATAAAACCTCAAAATTAGTCCAAAAATATCGTTTTATTCAACACTTGAGAGCCTAAGGATCAGTCAGCAAGAGTAGATGGGAACAAACATCCCAAAATGCATCCTCGGTGTAAAATGTATGTCAAGTGTGTAACCAACTTCACTCAATTAATGTTTTTTATCATGTAACAACATAGACCGCTTTTCTGGTCCCTAGAATCAATAAAACACCTAACCATAAAGTAACTTTACCTGGGTGAAGACTGAATTATAGACTGTTCACTGTTTCCTGCATTTTGAGTAAATATCCTTTGGGATGGCTGCTGATGATGGAGTATACTAGGTTGATTAACTGTATGTTGTACTTTCCGTTGTTGTTTATGCTGTTGCTGCAAATTCTGTGTTCGAGCAACTGGAGTAACCAATGAATTTTTTGTTTGTTCACTTTGACATGTAATTACACGAGACCGTTCATTTTGTTTTGTAGACACTGAATTGGCATTTTGAGAAACATCATTTTGTTGGGTATTAGCCATTTCCAGGAAAACTTTTTGGGAGCTAGTATTGCTCTTTGGAGGAATTTCCTGCGGAATTTGAAGTTGGTGTTGGTTCAATTGTTGCTGCTGTAAGTGCTGATGCTGATGGAGTTGTGTAAGTTGAAGATGATGCTGTTGCAACTGCATATGTTGCTGCTGTTCAATCTGCGGTTGCAGTTGAGACTGTGTTATGTGCTGTTGTCGAAGAGTTTGAGATGGTTGGGGAGAGGATATTACTTGTGGAGGATGCAATTGATGTTGAATCTGCTGTATCTGACTGGGTTGTAGAGGTTGTGTTGATACAGGTTGCTGCTGTAAATGTGCAGATTCAGGAGAAAGTTGTATGTTATTCTGTCCAGAAGGTTGTTTCACTTGTGTTTGTAATTGTATTTGGTGTTGGTGTCTCTCCTGCTGCACTTGGTGGGAAATTTGAGTTTGTTGTGCCAACACTTGTTTAACAGAGTGTGCATGAGGTTGGTGTTTATCATGTTCAATATGTATCTGCTGTGTTTGAAGTTGTTGCCAATCAGTTAATGTTATCTGTAACAAAAGAATTAATGGGATACAATTTCAAAATAATACAGTATAACAAATCACAAAAACATAATTAATTTTTCAGTGATAGCAGTATTAAAAATTAATCAAACAACATAAACAAGATAATTTATACATAGTTAAATAAATAATAAATCAATTAAATAGAATGCTTGAAATAGAGGACCACTAATTCAATCAATTTTCAACAAACAGGAATATATACAACCAATTCCTTATCACAGAATGCACTAACATAACATGAAGAAATTGAGCATTTCTTTCCCTACAAATTAACACTTGAGTTAGGCAGAGATCACCTCTCATTTAGATCCTTAATGTGGGTTGTAAAAAATACAAAGGATTGATACACAGGTTTTGTTAGTACTAAAGATTTATTAGCATTCAAATTTGTGGATATGCATTATCATTTAGAATTGAAAACTGAACTAGGCATTATAAAAACAAATTGTAAGTATTTCATTTTAAAAGTAGTTAACTTGAAAAAACAATTATTTTTTATTGAGTAAGATTTAAAATATTTTTTTACATTAATATCTACCTTTTCTTGAATATTATTAAAACAGTTATTGAAAAAGAAATAAAAACTTGACAAAATCTTTTAAATCTTACAGTTTAGTACTTTTATAATTCCATCTATTATTTTTTATAAATGAATAAATATATTTATTTTCATTAGTTCCGAACATTTTAGCAAACATTACTGGTAATAAACATTTTCATTAGATATTCCTTTTTGATAGTAATAAAACATTTTTTTTATCAATAAATTTCTTGGGGAAAGAAAAGTTGATCTTACAATCTGCAATTTACAATTTTAAAATGTATTCTACAAAAGGAGATACCTTCTGCCCATTGGGTAATTGTAGCACACTTCCTTGTAGTTGACTAACGTGTGCCACTAACTGTGTGGGTGACTTTCCCCCAATTGTTTCGGCTTGAATCTTAGCTATGTTAGCTAAGTTTGACGAAGAATGTGCAAGATCAGTCGATACTTGTGTCTTCTGAACACTATTCTCTGGATCTAAAATTCATAAAACAATAGCTAGCTTATTATCCAATAATAATATTTTCTTTTTTTATATACCAAAAGATAACATTTTCCACTTTCTTACTTCAAAACATGAAAGAAACCAATAAAATTTTCCAAATCCTCAACAAAGTGCAAGGAAAACTATAGTTTGAAACTTCATTCTTTCTTTTCTTAAGTACACAAAAAAGATATGTTAAATAGAGCACTTCATGAAACATAAAATTTAAATTAAATTAGAATAAGACAGTGAGGATAAATATTAAGTCTTATAGATTCCCAAATCCATAACTTTCAAAAGCATCTGCTAGTTAGTATTGCTCCCATTGGGTTGCTGAAAATACATAATACACACTGAAGACCAAGCTTTTGAATTAATTTAACCTCATTTTCCTACAAGTAATTCTTCAGAAAGACACATACAAATATATTACTTAATTTTGGAAAACTTGAGAAAAGTATGTAAAATACGTCTGTACATCTTTTTGAAGAAAAAAGGAAATTTCTTTTAAAAATTGAACTTGTTTCTACTTGCAAACTTAACAGTTAAAGTTGACTTGCAAGCAATAATCAAAGTTCTATATTATATTTTAATGGGGTCTTAACCACCCATAAGCCCTATTCTTCCTTTGTTAACATCTGTCACATTTGTAAGTGATGATACTAACAGATAGGTAATTTTTAAGATAACCAAAGAAATAATGCTCAAAATAAATGATTTGAAATATGTGTCAGCAGTGAACAGTTTTTAAAGGGGAAAAACAAATTTTCAAAAGGTGATGCAGAGCCAAAGTGAATCAAAAAAGTAGTCAAAGCTCAAAAAGTTTGAGAAAGGTAACAAAATAAAGCAATTACAGATAAGCTTCAGGGAAATTCTTCAAAGAATTCACTAGCTATCACTTTTGAGTAAAAAATAAGAATTGCCAAACAGTAATTTAAAACCTTATCTTGAACTACTTTTCATCAGCCATGGTCCCTGAGATATAATAAGGCAGCTTTAGTTTTCAAATCTCACAACCTGCTTTGTGTGCCCCACACAGCTCATATATTGCCCACGGAACAATCCACTAATAAATTGGAAACATTAGAGGGTTATTCATTCCTAAGCAGAACAGGATGGGTGAGGCAGGTAAGTATCAATAAGTGGTACAGAATGGAATTTTCTTATATCTCAGGCCCCTGGCAGATAAAAACTTGTAGACTGTCTAAAGTTCAGAAAATTTGTAGATATTTGTAACATAACCATCTCAAAACATCTTAATACCAAGTTGCACCAAGGAAGAACTATTGCGACCCTTCACCAAAATTCATGCAGAGCTAAATCTGAGTTCATGACAATGATTATTGTAGAATATATTTTATATTTTAGTTTACTGTCATCCATGGGATCATAACAGCTTTTTGACAATGAATTATTTATTTATTTTTCAGAGCAGTTATATGACCATTCATTACATATGGTATCTTTCAAACAAAATAATAAAAAATGAGAAAGTCTATCCCTTTCGTTAACCATGGCACTTTATTCCCTTTTTTGGTTCTTGGGCTAAAATGACCTTCTCTGAACCATTACTTATTAAAATTTACATGCATATTAGTATTTAATATTAAGTCATATATTCACTAAAGAATTCTTGATAATGGTTAAATTGAGGACTGAGTCTTAAAAAGATAGTCATTTTAAGGGCAGAATAAAATAGTCAAGTTAAATTTATTAAACGAAAAAATAATTTTTAATTTGAGGAAATGTCATTTATTGATTTTAAAAAGTTAGAAGTTGGTCATAACATATGCTACAGCTACAAACCTCAGAAACTAAAAATAATACCTGTAGTAATAATCCCAACTAACCCGTATCACATGATCATATGATGCATCAAAATAAGCATTACCTGCAACTAATCTCGTAGGTCCAGATAACTGCAGGGAAGCATCTAACAATGCTATGCCATTGTCACCTTGTGATGTACCATAAACTATTGTTTGTTGCTGACCTTCTACTGTAGGTTGAATTTGTGTATGCTGTTGTTGGGATGGAATATGAGTCTGCGATGTATGATTCTGTGATGAAAGTTGGGCTTGCAGTTGTTGCACAACAAACTGTGGTGTTGCATGATGAGGAGCAATAACTTGATGGTCATGGAGATCAACAGCAACTTGTGCCGATGGATCCACAGCTTCAATGACATATACTCCTCTACAAAACGATAAACAAACAAGAGTTTATATGCCAGTAAATTCATTCAACTAGGTCATTAATAAAGTGTAAAAAAAATTTAAACATTCTAAAATGTTAACTTTTCCACAATTAATATTGACTCCAGTTAAGTTAATGATAATTAATAATTCAATGATAATTAAGATTATAATTATTTTAAATTTCAAAATATGACAGACAATATAGATTCCCATATTTCTATAACTCTGCTTTACAGGTCTTACGAGTATCCAAAAAGTACAAATGATCATTCCAATGATAATTGCAATTTCAGTTCATGTGACTATTATCTCTCGTTATCATCATTCCCCATCCACAACCATCTCCACTATCATGACGAAAATGCAGCCAACTAAATAACTATTCACCAGATCAAGTAACTTTCCTTCTTAAATCATTGGTGCTATAAAATATAGTAATAATAGTTTTAGGAATACAGTTTAATTGTATTTCAGAGTGCAGAAGAAAAATCGTCCATATGAACGTAAGATTTTTTGTACTACTATGGTTCAGATCCTTTTAAGTTTGCAAAAATTTTTAATATAAATTGAAAATAAAATGACCAATTACAACATTAAAATAGTACTACTTTACTACCATAAAAGCATTGCATTTCATCATATTAAGCATAGAGAAAACAAAAATTGTTAAGTCCTTTTTAATTTCCAAACTACTAACATTTAAAGCGATAAAAATCTTAAATTTCCTCAAAAAGTACACATACATATTGCATCTTCATGGAGTAAGGGAAAATAATACTTATTTGAAATGAATCTCTTCCAAGTTTTAGTTCACATAACATACACAGAAACAAAATCATATTTTCTGAATCAAAATGCGTAGTGGTATAAATATTTTATACTAGGTTTCCATTAGAACTCATTTCATTGATGCATGCAGATCTGAGCAAAGGAGCTGAAGTTATTGAACTTACTGCTGAGTTAAAGAGCTGTCTAGAACTACAGGTTGATGTTGATATGTTTCAAATTGCACAGTAGCACCTGTTTGATCTATCCCAATCACTTGGTTATGATATTGGACTGCAGAATCATCTTGGTTAATAATGTATTGAATACTTGCATTACTACTATCAATACACTGCAAATTCTGAATATTTGGATACATGGCTCGCAGTTCTTCAATAGTGAAAGTATTTCCATTTACAACCTGATAAAACTGAGCCATTTTCTTTCAATCTCATTGACTATAATTGATAATCTAAACTCTAAAATATTTAAGTTTTTGACAATGAGAATGTTTGGAAATTGGAATGTGATAAAGGCATTTAAATAACATTGCAACGTATATCAACAAGTTTTTTCTTTTTATTTAAAAAAATAATCGACTTTTCGTTAATACATTCCATTAAATTCAATCTGCCATAACCTGAAAAATCAAAAAAATATTAGAGCTCCGTAATAAATAAACAGAGGGATTTAATACAGGATGTAAACATTGTAATTCGAGGGAGTTCATTCAATAACTTCTTAATGTGCATTAGTAATACTAAACGATTTGAACTCAACGAAAATATGCTCACAAAGTTTCCAATAGCACTCACCATACTCTCACCGCAATGATCAAATACTCCGAACAGTTCAACTGACGGAACCCGAAAGCATATCTATGTACACTAAGCACTCTTACACAACAAATAAGTAAATAATTATGCTGCCCTTATCAACATTACGTTAATTTGCTTCACATTTAACAAACTAGTCAGCTATCCCGAAAGAACGAAACGCTGAAATGCGCCATCTTGCAATACTACATCAACTGCATTGACAGTAAATTCTATAACTTCGTGATTAGTTTATGAATCTGAAATTATTGTGATTTAATAAAGTTAATAAAACTAATTCTTGTCTCATTTAACAAAAATATAAAGCAAATATTGCTCATTAGGGATAAACATCCTAGCCTACATTCTTAACGGCACTAAACATGAGTTTGAATATTACTGTCGAATGGTGTGGGGTTCGCAAAGGAATGCAGCCGGACGTTGGATTGCTGTCGTTGATCGGCAAACGATACCGAAATTGTTTTAATATATTGTTTTCTGTCATGCCTAATAGACAGTCATTTTTAAGCTTAGGAATAAAAACATTAATTTATGAAAATATGTTTTAGCATTTATTCTGAACCTTGAGTCAAATGAATTGTCTCTAATATCCCGCGAATTCGAAAAATAAAATAATCCTAGGGGGTCATTTTGATTGTGTCCTCTTGTGTATAATTACAAAATGTGATAAATATATACCATAATTCGTGCGCACAATCCTTTTAAAATAAAATTTAAAGAATGATATTAAATATTTATTTTGATGAAACGTTTACCAATGTTCATATTTTTTTCATAACAATGAATCAATTGGAACTGTATCACACCGGGCACATTTACGCCCTTTTCTGATGAAATTTGTAATGTTTGCTAGGAGAACTAAAGAAATTATGTAATAAACGCTTCTGTTTTTTTAAATTTTTCAAACAAAGCAAATTATTGTTTTATAATAGTTCAATTCACGGATATTAAAACAACACGGTAAGGATCACAGGGAGGTGCGCAGTAGAACAGCGGCCTGACAGCGGCGCTGATGACGTCACTGGTGCANAATTTTTTTTTTTTTTTTTTTTTTGGTTGGGGCTTTAGGGCCCATGATTGTAATTACTTTAGATCCCAGAATTTCTTTGTACTATACGTTCTATTCAGTTTAGTTGTGAACAGTGGTGTGGTATTCAGTGTTTTTCACGTGTTTCAATATGCTGTGTTGTGCAGTCGCCTGATGTTCCAACTACGAAAGAAGTTGTAACGGTAAATACATTTCATTTCATAGGTTCCCGAAGGACAATAAACTACAAAAACTGTCGATGCACGCGTGTAAACGTGATGATAAATTTTGTGTTTAGTATGCACGAGTATGTTTGGAACATTTTAAGGAAGCTGATTTTGAAAGAGATTTTAAATTTGAGCTTTAGAAAGAAAAGTCCAAAAAATGTTTAGAATCAGTTGCTTTTTCCCACTTAAAAATCCTTTCTGTGACGACAGCTGTAGAAACTGAGAGAAAACATAAGAGTTGATAAAAAGAGAAAGAAAACAAATAGTGACAAATTTAATCTCCATCTCAATCAAGAAAAAATTACAAAATGATGAACACAATGGAATTGAAAATGAAATAGTATCAAGCAAACCTATGAAACTAGTGTGTTAGAAAATATTACTACCTCGTGTGATAAATGTGATATTAACTTTGACTTGAAAGAGGAAAATTTAATTTTGAAAGAAATATATGAAAAAATATTTGTAGAATTAGAAGCTGTTATAGCTGAAAATAGGGTTCTAAAGGACAAACTATACAAATTTCAGTGTCTTTTTTCGAAGTGTCAAATAAATTACGTTCATAAAGGTGTATGTACAAACTGGTCGTCAGATGATGTATCGAGAGCCATAACGCTGAGAAGTCTGTCTAAAAAACCTTTCAATTTTGTGCGCGAAATTTTAAAATATCCATTTCCAAGTGAACTTACAATTAAGCGTCGCCTTAGCCAGTTTACAGTCGCCCCTGGTTTTATACATTTCAGCTTTACTATTTTAGGAGCTCAAATAAAATTTATTATCAAATTTTGAGAAAGATTTAATTTTATGTTTTGATGAAATGAATGTAAAATCAGATCTTTGCTATGACAGTGTACACGACTTTATAAAAGGTCCTCATAAATACGTGCAGGTGATAGTTGCCCGGTGTTTAATAGGTAAATGGAGACAACTTTTCTTCGATTTTGATCGTGCAGTGGATACAGAATTACTTTTTGAGACAATGAAACTCGTAGAATCTACAGGATTTCGTGTGCGACTGAGGACCCACAAATCAAAAACTTTTTTCTGAGTTGAAAATAACACTGCAGTTGAGTAGTGTTAACAACCCTGCGGAAGAGACTCGCCAATTATGGGCGTTCTGTGACGCGCCGCATACGTTAAAACTATTAAGATGCCATTTGCTTGACCAAGGTTTTGTACTACCAGATGGTATAATGATCAAAAAGGACGTTTTTGAAACTGTAGTTCAGTCACAGAAGGATGACTTAAAATATACCCACAAATTAACACCAAATCACGTCATTCTCTCCGGGTCAGAGAGGCAAAATGTACGAAAAGCGGCAGAGTTGTTATCAGACTCTATGGCTTCTGAAATACGGTAATTAGTTCCTGGGAAAGCCCATGTAGCTGAATTTGTCGACACAGTAAATAATGGATTCGACGTTTTGAATTCTAGAGTTCCAAATGATCACAGAAATAAAATGAAGCGCGCATATGGAACAAACTTAAAAGAACAAGGTGAAGCATTAAATAAATTACATGAACTATGCCAAAATATGCGAGTAATAGGAAGACAGAATTTACTACCATTCCAAATTCGCTTCCTCATTATAGTCCACAGTCTTCAGGGATTATACAAGGAACTTATGAAGGAAGGTTATTCTTACATAATGTCTGCTAGGTGCAATCAGGACATCATTGAGTCTTACTTTTCGCTGATAAGAGGCAACGGGCGATTTTACGACCACCCTTTGCCAACAACAGTAAACCAGAGGATAAAAACATTGCTTTTAAGTCAAAATGCAGCCACAATAATTAGTACTGGGTATTACTTGACTTCGGGGCTGTTTATAACCCTAAGTGCTGATTTGCTACATAATCTTGACAATGACGAATGTCACCAAGCAATGAATCCTACAGCAGAAGAGAAGTGGCAGATTCACGTTCTCTGACGACTGAATTCGAGGGGGACAAAGTGTTTTCCAGTGAATTCAATTGTGATTATGAAAAGTCAGAATCCAATACAAACTTCGTTACAGATGAAAAAGTAGACCTTCTACAAATGTTGGCTGGTTATGTGGCATTTAGAGTTAACAAAAAAAAACTGTTTTTGAATATGGGTAACCAACAAAATTGTTCCTTAGCAAACAATTTGACTTACTCTCTATAGTTTCAAGAGGAAATCTTATGAATTCAACCGAAGGCTGGTTAAATATAGTATTGAATATGAAAAACGACTTTAATAAGTTTCACGGCACTGACGAGCTTAAAAAGACTCCAAATGTGATGAACACATTAAGGGATGTACTGAAGAAAAAATACAGGATGTATGTAGATGAGTTTGCGATTTCATGTTTTGTAAGAACTCGTACATTTACCTGACTTAAATCATAATAAGAAGAGAACATAAAAAAGAATACGTTATGGGAACAAGGAAACACATGGCGGGAGTAAGAAAGCAAGAAAAAGCTAAATCAACTTCAATAAATTGAGGTAGTTCAAACAAGGATTCCAAATTACAATTCTTTTTAAGTTATCATGAATGAATAATTGTGATTAACTATTAATATTATAAATAAATAGTTGTATATGAGTTGTCCAATAACTGGAATTACAAATTACGGGACTGTTGTTTTATACAGACTACAGAAAGGTATACCTCTTTGACACGGGCGGCGCAGCGCTCTTCGACACTTGCACCAGTGACGTCACAGCGGACTAAAGTGAGAGGGAAGACATGCGCGTGATCCCTACCGTGTTTCCACTTACCGTGGTTCAATTCATGACTGTGTTATGAAAATGAGACCAATAACACATCTGTTGCATCAAAGGTCCGATTTACTAAGTTAAATAAGCTGCAGCTTAGAGCATCAGCTTTTAGACACATTTTTTTTAATTTTTGGACGAGTACAATGATATTGTTTCAATTTAAAAAATTAAGGAAATTAATGAAAATATTTATTCTCAGGAGACTAAAAATTTGGCTGACACCGGAATTACACGGTCATAATTCTGTCATATATGTGATCAAAGATATTAGCAATTTATATGATTGTTTGGTAATATATTATCAAATAAATTGCTATAGGTTTAGACCATGGACGCGGTAAGCTGGGCATACACAATAATTTATTGAATGAGCTTCGGTGCCAAGACCACAAACATTATGTAAATTATTTCAGAATTGATAAAAATGCTTTTAGTTTTGTAGTATCCAAATGCATAATTTCATTGAACAAGAAAATACGTACATGAAAAATAGTTTAAGTGCGGAAGATCAGCTTATGGTAACAGCTATTTTTAGCCACTGGAGAATCCTTTTCTAGTTTACCCTGTAGTACATGAATACCCTAATAGCGCAAACCGCTTATTTCTATTTTTGTACTCATAATACAGTATCTCTAGTAAAAATGGGCATTGTATAACCATCTTTTAACTGAGGTCTATAACTTTCATCTGAGGCCATCATTGATGACCATTTCATATTACCACCAATGACCGTTTGGCGATAACAGATGGCCACACCAATGGCCATTTTTACAAAAGCTCATTTGCCTCACAATATGAAATAAGGAGTTTCGCTTACGCAATACTCTAAATGAACTTCCCCATCTTCGCCGCCAACGCCATATTTTTTTCATTGTAGTAAGTGGGAAGCGTGGCGTGCTATGGAAGCTTATCTACATGAGGTGATAGGAGGTAGGTGGTGGGGTTATTGTTTGTTGGTGGGCCGGCTAGCTGGGTTTTACCAAATTGACCCACGTAGTGTTAGTAGGGTCGTTAGTAATGGTAAGAGTTAGTGATTCTAGGAGTAGTAGGAGGTCGATTGCTTGTGATAGTTTAGTCTATCCTGTCCTTACGGACCTAAACTTTTCCGTTACCCCTTCTAGTCCCAGTATATTAGCCTGTGGCATCTCACTGAAGAGCCCCTCCCACTTCGCCCAGCAAGCTGGGTTGGAGAGGTCGGTCCAGGGGTTGCCCCCTGGGCGGAACGCGGGAGAATGCCCAAAAATAGAGGTGGATAGAAGGAGGGTTAGCTTTTCAGTAATCACAGCTCTGAGTTTGTAGTTTAAAAATCATAAGAATTGAAATAACACTAAATCACGATTTCTTGTTTCAATAAACGCGTCCCTAGGCAAAAGCGTTGAGAACCTGTAGAAGAAATCCGCGTCTATCCGAAGGAGAACCGGAGAAAAACCCGGGCCAGAATGAGGTTACAGAATTAATGTACACAAACGTGCCAAAGTTGAGAACACATAAATCTAAAAAAATATGAGCCGTAAGACAACAAAATCAAGCAAGAAAATAGTTTTTGAAATTGTTATAAGTTATTTAAATGGTACTACATAAATGGCGTGATAAAGTACAAGACGGATTTAACTTTTATTAACGTCAATAAACTTCTTCTTTTCTTCTTTTATCCAACGCCCGCCCTTGGCAGAGAGGCCATTAGGCGCCGTGCATCCCAGTAGAGCTTGGCTTTTCCATGCAAGTCGTCATTGGCAGACTCCAGAGCGCTGCATCTTGGCAGGTGGTCGGCCGAGCCCTCCTCCGAAGAACATAGAGGGCAGATCGGAGTGTCAGCTAATCCGATCCGGTGCAGGTGGCTCTGAAGGTAGTCGTGGCCAGTAACCATTCTGAATGTAGCTACTGCGACGGCACGGGGCAGGCTGTTGGGGATGGAGTTTGATGTTATCTGTTCCCATCTTTTGCCGGCAGCTGCAGTTTCCCATGCGGTCTTCACGTACTGGTTGATGTTTTTATTTATTCCGCTGCATGCAGCCTGAAAACTGGTTGGGAGGTCCTGTTGGGGGAGATTGCATCCCGCCTTTGCGAGTCGGTCGGCTCTCTCGTTTCCGTCTATGTCGCAGTGTCCAGGGACCCATTGCAAGCAGATCTCAGTGGTCGTTTGGAGCTTCCACAAGCGCTCTTGACATTTTTGTACAAGGTCCCCTTCTTGTAGAGATGTGGACGTAATTGCTTGCAGCGCTGGCGTTGAGTCCGAGAGGAAGACAACTTTATTATAGACTGGAAGAAGTGACAGCTTCTCTGCAGCCTCGCTGATGGCATAGACCTCTGCATCGAAGTTTGTTCTCATGTTCCCGACTGCGAAGGAGCCGGCCATAGAGGTAGAGTAGTAGCCTGCACCAGTTTTAGTGCCAGCAGCGGACCCATCGGTGTATACATGTAACCATTGTGGAGTTGGGTATTTTGTTGCAAGCAGTTTTAGTGTTGCAGCCTTTAGCAGATGGGATGGAATGTCTGATTTCTTGGCGTCGATATCGGGGAGAAGCAGGAAAACCGGGATTTCTGGTCTTTCTTTGACAGCCTCTGGACGTCTGAAGGGGAGTCGTTCTCCGAAATTAATTTGATATTTTGATTCTATCTCAAGAGAGCAAGCGAGAGGGCTGTTTTGAGTCTTAAGGCAAGCGTTTGCGGTGCGATAAGATTCCCAAAATCTGTCTCCTATTCGCCGAGATCTTTCAAAAAATTTCAGGGTTGCTTTGTCGCGACGAGCTTCTAGTGGTTCTACTTGCGTCTGAATTTCCAAGGCAGGTATAGGGGTGGATATAGCTGCTCCGCATACAATTCGTAACGCATTATTTTGCACAGTACTGAGTTTCTTTTTGGTTGAATCGCTTGCTGTTGTTAGAACCTCGGCCCCATATTCTAGTACAGGGCGGATATATGACTTGTACGTGGTGGCCAGGACGTCCTGGCCACCACGTCAATAAACTATTTTACATTGTGGAAGCACTGGTGCAGGACGTAGTTTCTGACCTCGGTTTTGAAGAAATTCAATTTCATAATATCTTTTATATTCTTGGGCAGGGAATTATATAGAACGATTCCCGAATGATATGTTCCTTTTTGGCAAAGAGTGGTTGACACTCTAGGGCTATGAATATTATTACTATTACGAGTATTGTGTTCGTGAACAAGACTTTCGTATGAAGCAAGGGTGGCACTTCAGTAATTCCGTCTTAACAAACACGACTGTTTCATAAATATAAATGCAGGGAAGTGTTAAGATATTTAATTCCTTGAATAAAGGTTTACAAGAGTTTCGGGGGTGAGATTTACAAATTATCCGAACTATCCTCTTCTGAATTTTTAAAGTTTGAACGCTCTGACCTGAATTGCCCTAGAAGCTAATGCCGTAACTTAAATGAGAGTAAACGTTTGCAAAATATACGCAACGGAAAATACATGGTCTAACTATGCTAATTAAGATTCGGAATGCGTAACACAATTTGCTTAATTGGGAATTAAGATTGTCAATGTGACAATACCATTTGAGGTTGTCTTGAATATGGAGACCTAAGAATTTTGTATTCGTAAGTTTTAATTGTGTTCCGTTTAAAGAAAGAAACCTGGGGTAAAGATTTGGTGATACTATTATGAAATGACATAGACATTGTTTTGTCAGTGTTTACAATGAGACGATTTGCATGGCACCAAGTCAAAAGGTGAGACAAAACCTTTTGAGCGTTGGCGTGTTTACATAGTAAATTAGTGTCATCAGCAAAAAGAACCATTTAGCAATCTGACGTGGATGATGATATGTCATTCACATACAATAAAAGAGTATAGGGCCGATAATTGAACCTTGGGGTACTCCGCAAGTTAGTGGCTTCGCTTCTGAAAGGCAACGCTGAAGTATTATATTTTTAGTATAGGATATTTTGACCTGTTGATATCTACCTTTTAAATAAGAAGTTAGCCATTGATGTGGAAGTCCACGAATGCCTAAAGAATGCAATTTGGAAAGGAGAATTCCGTGATCGATGACATCGAATGCTTTGGATAAATCAAGAAAAAAAACCTTGAGGATTTTCTCCACGGTCAAGAGGTGCGGTAACATCGTTTAATAAAGAAAATATGGCGCTTGTAGTGGAAAAGGATTTCCTAAATCCGTGTTGATCGTCAGAGAGAATGTTATTTTTTGATAAAGAATCTAGAAGACGCTTATAGAACAATTTTTCCAGAATTTATGAGCAATTGGTCGGTAATTTCCAACATTAAGTTTGTTTCCTTTCTTGTGTAAAGGTTTCACTTTAGCTCTCTTAAATATGTTAGGAAACACCCCTTCCAATAAAGAACTATTAAAAATAATTATGAGCGAATATAATAAAACGTGGGACGAAAATTTAACAATAAACTCGGGTGTATCATCTATGTCTGTTGAAAATTTGTTTTTTAATGAGCTATGACTTCACTGGCGTTAGTTTTAGAAGCGAACATAGAATTGGGATTTGGTGGATATAATTGGAGGACATTGATTTGGAGATATTGAGTTCGTTATTTTACTTACTTCTGAGAAGTAATAATTAAACAAATTTGCGATGTCCCGTGGATTTGATTCGATTTCGCCACCATTTAGTAGAGAAATATTTTCTTCGCGATGTTCAGAAGTTGACGTGTAATTTTTAATAATATTCCACATGGCTTTTGTCCGGTTGTTCGATTTTAGTACATTGCTGTCGTTTTTCATAAGCTGCGTAGACTACTTTTCGAATAAGTCTTATTTTTACGAAGATAATCATGGAATTCGGGTGGTTGGTTATAGTTTTGAAAGATAATATAATCGTTGTTTGTTTTTTGAAGGAATTCTTATCCCTTGGATGATCCATCTTTTGTATTTCTTTGTGTTAATTAACTCACGTAGCGTTGTATGGAAAGCTAGAGTTGTAATGTTTTAGGAATATTGAGATAAATACACTGAATTTGTCATCGGTGTTTTAGCAATTGTAAAATATCTTTTCAAGTTTCTTCACGCAAATAATTTATAAATATGCATAGATTTGTATCATTAAACTCTCCTGGAATTTTCTAAAGGATTTTAAGTGGTTGTAGTTTATTATTAATAGTCAATACTTGAGCAAGGTGATCGCTGTATCTGGCGATGAACACTTCAAAGAGATACGAGATTCCATTGTTGACGATAATTTGATCTAGCAATGCTTGAGATGAACCGGAGAGACGAGTGGGGGCGTTTATCGTAGTAATAAGGTTGAAGGAATCGATGAGATTCTTGAATCGATATATTGGTGAATGTGCCCAGAAGTCGGATTTACTCAGGAAATCGATGTTGAAATCACAACATTTAACGATAGATTTAGCAGATTTATGTGTGATAGGTTTTAAAACAATTTCGAAGTTCCGAAAAAATACGTCAAGATCTGATTGAGATCAAGATCTATAAATACACGAAACAGTAATACCTGTTTCAGTCATATTAACTGCAGAAAATTCGAACACAACGCACAAGTTCTTATTCTCTGGCAATGAAGAAGATAAAATATCATTACGTACACGTACCTCTGTGGGGATTTTTTCCTTTATAATTTTGCCGACAGTAAGAACTTGCTAAATAATAATTAGAAATATAAGTATGATTGAAGTTGTTAGTCGAAAGACAATGTTATGTGAGGCATAGCAATTCGAATGGATTTTCGTGTACCAGAATTTCAATGTCTGTCTATTTGTTTGAAAGGGATTGGACATTATGATGAAATATAATTATTTTATTTTCACAAAGAGTTTGTGATTCACGGGAAATGGAATCGACGTTAGATTGAGGAGAGGAATTTGAATTTGGTACAGCTTCTAGTTCCGGATCAAGACCGCACACTTCACCCGAACGTGATTGTCACCTTCGAGCACCACATCGTACTCTTGAGCGCAAGTTGTTACTGTGTATGGGGGCGGAAGGAGATGTGGATGTAGGGATAGATGAAGGCGTGGGAGATGAAGCAGTAGGTGAAAGAACGGGGATAGGAGAAGAATTGGGTGTGGAGATAGTGATGAGGTCGGAGCAGAGGGAGGTGGAGGAGGTGGTGATGAGGTCGGAGTGATTAAAGGGGCAGATGGATGATGTGAGACCAGATGTGAAGCTAGGAGAGAACCGAAGTGATGTTTCCCAGACGGTCTCAGATGTAAACCGTGCTGGGCAATGTTCTTGGTAGTCAGGTGTGGTTGCAAATCAAAAAATGTGATTTTTGTTTCTGCCAGGTGATGTTTTAGGGATATGTTTGCCAGGTTAATTTCGTGGTTTATTTGTGAATCGTTGAAACGTGGAGACAGGCTAGAGAGTACTATGTTTGTGTGCTGAGAGGCTATTTTTAGTTTTTGTACATGTTCAGAAACGTTGAAATGTCCTTCCAAGTTAATATTATTCTGCCTACCCATGACGATTACTGTGTCCCGCTCTGTGATTTTTTAGTGTAAATGTCCAGTTCTCGAATAACTTCAGCGAAATGAGCGTTTGGCTTAAAGAAACCGGTGACTGAGAACTGGTTGAGAAGCAATCCACGCAAAACGGAGGTTATGTGGCGACCGTGCGAATCAGCTAATATTTTTGTTTGATTTCTGCGTGGAAGTGTTGGCTTCATCTCTGGGTTGCACTACTTTACGTGGATTCCGGTGGTTGAGCTTACCAGTGCGTGGTTTGTGAACAGATTTAGTTACTGGACGGGAAGGGATGAAACGGGTAGGAGGATTAGGTAAGTGAGGAAACTGGGACATGTCATCTAACACACTAAACCAATTGTGAGTGAAGAGTTGGGCTGGTGTATGTGTCGTTGGTCTAACCGGGTGATAGCAGTTGGAAGGACGGCGAGAATTCCTGACTATAGTCCAACCGCCGATCGTGTTCTTATTGACCTCTTCCAGCGCACTGATCCGTGTGTCAATATAATGTACCAAGTCATTGTGCGCGTTGTGAAGGTCAGCTTTGAATGCGTTGAGGAATGCGATTGTATCCATTGTTGTGAGTTGGTTGGCAACTTAACGACAAAAGCAAATGAAAATTCACGAAAACTGACATCTAACACTGAATGAAGGATATTAGTATAGTAAATTTATTACTTGGGAGGATACAAATGGGATATTAAGTAAATAAACAAACCGACGACTAAAATGACTGAAATAATTATTAAGGAAGACAACTGGAGGTTATTTAATTCGACAATAACTACTGTATATTACGTTAAAATGTAAATAAATACGAAAAAATCAAGAAAAACGTATTGCAAAATGATGTAATAATTCTATGTAATTATGACGACGAAAACGTGGGTGCAACAATGAGACAGTGTTTCTTTGGCAGTTTAATAATTATGTGATTAAAATATACACGAGAAAATCTAAACGCACCCTAATGTTTACTCCTGATGCACCAAGAAACTAAATTAATGATTCCGTTTGTACTTACGTAAACTTTACTTGAAATAACGACTTGAAAACCAACATATGAATTAATGGAACACTTTCAATTTTAAACTTCCACTATAAAATAAAATGCCTACTATCGGTATATTGAGTGGTTTCAATGTCCGAAGTGATTTCTTCGAAATGTTACGATTTTTTACCTCGCGGCGCTGTTGTTCTGTACGCTCAGGGAAAATCAACTTAATAGTGATTTAAACAAAAGCAGCTCAATAAAAACTCAGTAAACATATTGTCCCTTACTTATACAATATTTTAAGTCCCCAAAATAATTATTAGCATAATCTGAACGGGTCGGGGAAATCTTTGGCCAATGACCCATATTAAAAAGAAGCTGCAGGATAGTATAAAACACTTATTTGAGAGGTCTGTTCAAAATCGTCTTTATCTGAAAGTCTTCAGCAGGCTAACAGAATTTCACTTGTTTAATACATGGTTAAATGATAAAAAAATAATAAACTGTATGAAATAAAGGTCACATCACAGTATGATTTTGATAATGTCTCCATATTCATTTGCAAATTTATAGAATTTGAAATAGTTTCTATATAGATCTTTGACATCTATAATTTTTTTCAAATTTTCTTCTTTATCCATAATCTCANTATATATATATATATATATATATAATATAACTATTATTTTCCCTGATTGTTGTAATTCTTTCTTAATTAAAGACATTGGAAGGTTAATTAACTTGGTTCTATTTATAAAGAGTGAGTTCATACAGTTGTGTTGCAAAATATTATAATTATATGAAAGTATCCTTGAAATGTATACTTCCTCGAAACTAAGTAGATGTTTTTTTTTGTTTCATTTTTTAAAAATAAACTTGATAAGTATTTAAAAAAATTATTATGGCAGTGAAGGTTTTGAGAGAAATAGTACAAAATATCTGAAAAAAATGGAATACAGTAAAAAAGTTAAGAGAACACAAGAGATGAAATATGAATCTAAAAATGCATTAAATTTGCCAAAAAGCTACAGTATTAAGATTGAAACATTTAAAAAGCATATTTTAAATTAGTGGTAATACAATAATTAAAATTGTGGACCCAAATTGTTATTCAAGGTAATAAAAATTGAGAACATAGAAGAAATTTTGCAGACCACCTAGTTGTGTTTCATTTGCAAATTTATTTGATGTTCAATATTTTCTGGAGAAAAGATTAATGTAGTTGGTATTGCTAAACTGGTAGTGAATACCTGTCAGATAACTAGAAATAATGGCTCAAACAATAAAATTGTTCAATTATATCATTGGTAAAGAAGTATTAAGAAGAAAAAATTCCAATCCAGGGACTCAGTCCCTGTAAACTTCGCTTAAAAATTAAAATGCAGTTATTAAAAACATTAATTCAAAAAATTCCAGATGAACAGGAGGACATTAAAGGAAATATACTCCACTGGTTGAAAATAGTCATCCACCTGAATACTACTTCTTACTCCAAATTGTTGAAGTGTAAATCTTGAAATTTTAGTACAGGTCAAAGGGAGAGAAAAAAAAGGATTTATGATTATAGAGTGATCTCATGTACAAGTATCTAATATTCAGGAAAATACTTATTTCGTATTATTTTCTTCCTAATCAGAAATATTATGATCTAATATATTCAATTTCCTTCCAATAATCGGAATGGCCACATTTTCATTCAATCAAAAATGTATTCCTTATTGCATAGAGGGAAGTAGAAGCTTTCAAAGAATTTTCCCAAGGGAGAAAAATAAAGTTATTGTATTAAATAACATGAGAAAGAAATCTTGTAATAGAGTTCAATATTACCAGGATTTGTGAATATAACATCATTATTATTTTTTCTTCTTGTTTTAAATATTGAGGATTACCTCATGTATATCTCATGTAGGTCTCCTGCAGCTGTAATTGTGTACCTGTTATTTCTGGAACTGCACTGGGAGTGTGGCACATTAATTTGTCCCAAGAAATTGCTTGTTGGTTTCGTAATTACTTTTTCAAAGAGTTTTATGAGACTTGTAGAGATTCTTATTGCTCTCATATTTTTTACCTTTAACATGAATGTCCTACAGATATTTCATGTATGTTATAAATGGAGTGTTGTATAGACAAGTCTCACTTAATGTTAAGAGCACCCTGGAAATTACATTTATCACTCAATTAGCGGTTTACACAATGTTTGGTATTATAAGTAGAGCTGGTTTATGTTTATTAGAGACATAACTGATGATGGTATTGTCAGATTCCAGGTATCCATGTGCAGACAAACAATGTTACAT
The DNA here is from genome assembly GCA_002313205.1 of Laupala kohalensis. Taxonomy (NCBI): domain Eukaryota; kingdom Metazoa; phylum Arthropoda; class Insecta; order Orthoptera; family Trigonidiidae; genus Laupala; species Laupala kohalensis. The sequence goes on along the minus strand of NNCF01126223.1, from coordinate 136,461 downwards.
AACAAGAAACATTTGGTTTAATAATATAATAACCCTAAATATCTATTTGTCTCTATTGCCCTAAAACAACAAATCCCTTACAATCTAGAAATTAGTACTGAATTTTATTTAGTAAAAAGTAAATTATTGAGTGAAATAACTGGTACTATCTTTATCGTAATTTTGGAAATGGAATCATGAAATTCAAGTGGGTTCAAAATAAAAAAGCATTTAAGAAGGATGTCCATACTTTCTAAGTTAATGATACATAGTTAAAGATGTAAGTGATAACTAGCTTTAAAAGCAAGGCTGAAGCAGAAATATTAAGTAATTAATGAACTGAACAAAAGAGTAAATGATCTAGAATATGTATAATAAGGAATAATATTGAAATTGTAGGTCTGACCTCTGAGGAGTCAAACAATGATTACTGTATTTTATTGCAGGATGTAAAAGAAATAAATATAGGATATGTTAAATATTTCAAAAAATATATACAAAACAGGTTGAAAACATCCATTAAATATGAAAGTAAATAAATTATAGAAAAAGCTATTAACTTATCAACAAAGGAAGGAAGGATAACATGATATACATAAACAAGCATCACACTTTATATTGCCAATCTGCTATGGAAAACTAAGCTGATTGCTAAAAGTAAGAATATGAATTAATTTGTATCCAGAATGGTAAAGCTTTTATTAGAAAAGCATAAAATATGAAATTCCCAAATAATTTGAAATGAAAAAGATCTAAATATCATAGATTAGATTAAGAGTACAATATTCTCAGGAATTGTATTCCTTTTATTAACGAATTGTGACAAAATAGAAATGGTAAAAACAAGGAAAGAAAAAACCTATAATTTTAGAGATTTTGAAAGGAATTTAAATAAAAATGGAGATAACAACAATATTCTGTATGTAAACATTAGATCTTTACAAAGAAATTAGTACGAGTTACAGGATCAACTACCTCCTGACAAAACTAGAACCAATAGTTCTCACACAGATTAATATTGAAGGTACTCAAGCAGTGAAGGAGAATAATTTGAAGAACTTTCAAATTTTGCTAAGAACTGGAAGGAAAAGGGGTGGGATAATGATTGTTTTGGAGGATGAATACAAATTTAATATAATACAAAAAACAACAACTCGTAATTGGGAATCCATTCCTGGAATTTTAATTCAATTAACAATAACAATCATTGCTTTTTATAGACAAGCTTTTAGCACCTTCACAAAATATGCCTATAACAACCAACATTCTAATTATTCATAATTGTTATATTTTACCAGTACTCTTCTTTTCTTCAATTTTTCTTAGGAATTCATGGGACAGTCCCTTCTTTTATTCTGGAGAATATCTCCCCATTGGTCATTCAGGTTTGTCTTTTTATGATTTTTTTTAGGAGGGCGGAAATGATTTTTTAAAATAAGATTTTATGATCACTAATACATGTTCCATATTGGAGTTTAAACTACTGTTTTCGTGGCTTAGGAAACTTTATTTTTCTTATAAACGAAGACGACCTTGCGTTACCCTTTGGAAAGCGCCTACTGGAAGCTCTCGGAGCGCTTCTTCACCCCTCTGTTCCGGATGCTTTGAAATCGCTCCGCAGATGCTCGCTCATTCTGAGTAGGACGCTCACGGATCGTGTTACGAATGTTTACCAGTCGAAGCCAAATTGGTTATGGGCCACCGATTTGTAGGCGCATACCCTCTGATAATTTGAGTCAGCTTTTATAATTTCATGATTTTTAACGTTCACATTATTCAGGGAAGTCTGCAATTTGGTACGATTTTAGAAAATTCATGTCTGGGTTGCATGAAATTATTATGTAATTCACTCTCATTTCATAACATGTAATTTCGAAGTTAATTATGTTTAAGAGTAGTGTACTTGAATAATTAGAAATGTTGTGTTTTAGCGCACGCGGGACGCTTTACGAGTGCTCTTGAGTTGCAAATTCTCAATAGTTGCAGTAGCTACCGTGTGACGTCGCTGATGTTGTGCTTCGGTGGCGCGCTGGCTGAATTGTGCGATTTATTTCGTATTTAACAACTCGCCTCATAATGTGCCTAGTTGTTGTAGTCTACTTTGGTCAACTAACCTACTTGTAGTAAGGATGGTATTGATAATAAAGCAAGTTTTGCACATTACTTGTTACTTTAGGATTTATGCGTTAAATGCTGAAGATGAAACTGCTTTCACTTCGTGATAGTGTACATGCGGATGTTATTGGTCCGAAAATAATACAACAAAGTGGTACTACATGGAAACCTCGAAAACATTCAAAATCCGGACCAAAAAATGGAATCTTCGAGATGAAGACGAAGAATTTATAGGCGTGATTTAAAGTCTTGGAGGTGAGTTTTCTCTGGAATTTGTTTATCTAACGAGTAATCAAACAATTGATCGCGGATTTTCCATTCACGTTTGGCGACAAAAGCTCGCTCGATTCTGTTGATGTGTGTTATCTGGAGCTTTTGACTTTGTGCCAGTAATATGAATACATAGAAATTATGCTCCTAATCCTATTGGATACATGTGGTCACTTTAAATTTTATGTGTAATACCCAATATCTAAATATAATTTGCAGTTGCATCACTAGCATAATGTATCATTGTTCATGATACTTGAGTAATTTCCATCAATGTTAGAGCATGTAATACAAGAAATGTTTTATTGTTCAAGACAATTTTTAAACATGATCAATTTTTCCGTATTTTGTAGGTGTAGATGTTAGGTAGTTAGATGTCAGCAATGCTACTATTGGTAGATTAAAATGTTGACATGTCCTCCAACTTCCACCAGCACCCAAGGTAGGTTATCAGATGAGAAAAATGAGCAAAAGGGGCATTTCAGTTAATATTATATCAGTAGAGCAGCAGTCCCTGGTATCAGACTCTTTGTTGACTACAAAGCAAAGTGTGTGTTGTAAGATATTTATCATAACAAAACTTAAACAAATAATTGAATTTCCTCATTAATTTTTATGTAGACAAATCTCTATGATGAATTTCTTGATGGAACCCGACTGTAACGTCGGCGCCAGATGATGCCATCAACTTGCGAAATATTAATAGCTCTGTAGGAACATGTCTCTCCCTACATAGTACACACCAAATGCGTGCCATACATACGCATCAATGAATCTCCCCCGTAACGCCGACGCCTATTAACAACGTTGATGTAGGAACGCTATTCCTACATATCGATAAGGTACATACCTTCACACGCATGAAACTTAGAAAAACTCGCCACGAAAAGCTATACGCTCACCATGTTGCTTACTGATCTCCAAGGCCCTCTACCGCCCTCTATATAAGAGAACCTCAAACCACGACGCCAAGGAACCTTCGAAACAGTAAACAAATAGAAGATTCCATGAAACAAGTCGTCTCGACTGCGATTCCATAACGGCACTCACTAATCTGCCCCCCGCACGACCTATTAGGATTATTATCTTTAAGGAATGAACTATGAGACAGTGTTAAGCCCCCAGGCAGTCATATGTTTCTGTTAAAACGCAACCTGATAGCAACGAAACATTTATTATCCCAGCGAGCCTCGACTGGAGTACATCTCTGCGCATGAGCTCTGAAACGTTCTAAGTTGAATTTCGTCCATACCGAATTCCTACGTTGAATCTTAATCATATCCTGGCGATATATTTCTGCAACTCTGACAATATGTATTTCTACAATTCTGGATACATATTTCAACGAGCCTAGAAAGCATTCAACGCTGAACTTCAACCACGCCGAAGTCTAGAGAAACCATATCCTAACGATACACATTTAAACTTCACCGGCGCTGAACCCCGGAGAAGTCACATCCTGAAGACTTACATTCAAAAGGATCTTCGAAGTTCAACACTGACAACGCCCTGACGCTGAGGAAATTTCGTCCTCCAAACTTGGCGACCGCGACTTCGAAGCCCGACACGAGNCTTGGCGACTGCGACTTCGAAGCCCGACGCGAGAGACACCACGACGAAGCTTTCCACTGGCGGTACCACTACGCAGAAGAGCACTGGGTTCCGTGGATTGCTGCCACCGACGCCGCAACTTGGTTATATACGTGAGAAACTAATTCAAGCGGAGCGTTCAATCGGCCACCTGTCGTGTCGTGTCAACCTCCTTTGTTTTATCCCAAGACAGGTTCATTCATTTCTGTAATAAAAACCTTGTTCTTTGAAGAACCAACTTGGAAATATTTATTTTGTGAAGGAAGAGATTTCGTTGCAAATACAACAAAATCTCACCCTCGCAACAGCTCTTTGTATTTCCCAAGCAGGATGCTGTTAAGAATATTACAATAAGTAGCCGGTCAGCGCCAAGACGGACGTGCGACGAGTTTTCTGTGTGGAGGTATTGTTCGAACGAACACTTTTCATCTTAAGGAAAGTATGTACCAGTGTATTCGAAGAATGCAGTCGGCGACGTTGACCCACGGGGGTTCAGGTGTACCTAAATTAAAGATGAATTCCACGAAGAAATGAATGAAGAACGAAAATGGTGTTTGCGAAGCGCCTAGGTGACGCTCATGACGATTCGTCCTCTACGGCACATCCTCTGCATTCCTAGAAGCAAAAGAAGTGCTTGCACGGAGGTGGCGAAGGCGTGGTTATTCACTGATCACGTGACGTCTGGTACAGTATATATTGGGAGGTGTGAAGCTTCTCGGGGATGCTTTACAAAGGAACGTAGAGATCCGTCAGCAAGGACAAGTGACTGTACAAAGTTTTGGTCGTGGAGACCAGGTGTTTGATAAGGCTGCTGCGGTAGACTTAATGAACTCATTACTAGGTATGAGGGTCGTAACTAGTATCAGTTAGTTGTTGGGGGAAAACAACTTATCTTTTCGAAGAAACAGATATCCTGAGGTTTTTTTAAAAATTTAGTTGTCTTCAACTATATTTTACAAAGTATAAACAATGCTCTTTGTCAGCATTATTTGTCTAATAACAGATTATTAGATGTATTAATAATTTTGGGAGTTTGTGTCTGTAAACAATTGATATTTCATGTAATTTGTAATAAACCATTATTTATTATTATTACATTCGAGTTTGGTTGCTCGGGAAACCGAGCTGGTGGCAGCGACAAAAACTACCATAGGAATTTTGGTATTTACGTGGATCCCGCTTCTACCAAAGAAATAATAACACATGAGGGTTTGAGGTGTGATGTTACAACTGGTTTAGCAGCGATGGGATACGAACACTGATACCACGCGTGGAAGCAACGCGGGTATCCGCTACTGGTGCCGTTCTTCAAAGGACCGAAGGACCGCAACGCAGCTACAACACAAGCCGTTCTTCGAAGGACCGCAACACAACAGATTAGGTAAGCAACTATAATCGCTATCTGCAATTGCAAGTCTCTGGGCGTAGTTAACTGTTTTATTAGTGTCAGTGAATTTGTTTTTATTTTGCTACTAGAGTTAATTTGAAAACATGGCGTATTTAATGCAATTGAGTAAAGACATGTTAAAACAAGTAGTGGAAGAGTTGGGGGTAACCGAGATAAAAATTGTACTAAACTAAAATTAAAAAATTTAATATTTAATGTGGAAGGTTACGAGGAAGAGCTAGTCAGAGGATTAATTGACGGGTTGAAGGAAGAACGCGCCGAGCGGGCGAAGGAAAGGGAGGAAGAGCGTGAGCGTGTAGAGAGGGAGAGAGAAGCCGAACGCAGATTCGAATTAGAAAAACTACGAATCACGTCCAGTGCAATAGAATTACCCAGGGAAAGGGAAACAAATAGTGTTGATATTAGTCGTGTGATAGGCAAATATCAAAAGAATAGTGATTTAAGTCTCTATCTGAATTTTTTTGAAAGACAAGCAATTAGCTTAAATGTTGCGAAATCTCAGTGGGTTACACATTTATTAGGTTTGTTACCTTCGGAACTAGTACTGCAAATAATTAAAGAGAATGAGAGTCAAGATTGCGAGCAAATTAAAGATAGCTTGCTTAAAAGATTTAAATTAAGTGCTGAAAAATTTAGAATGTTGTTCTTCTCGCGTAAGAAAGCAGAGTACGAGAGTTGGGAAGATGTGCGAATTAGTTTAGCGATATATCTTTCGGGATGGATAGAAGGAATCCAAGTGGATGACTTCGAACAACTTAAAGATTTATTGATCACGGATCAATTAAAAAGAAAAACTCATCCCGATGTAAAAGAGCATTTTCTTGAAAATTGGGGTAAAATGAATCAGTCTAAAGAATTCGCGTGTAAATTAGACGAATATGATTTGTTGAGATCAGAGATGCGTAAACCACTTAAAATGGTCAAACAGTCGTTTCAGAATAGTTTTTCAAATGGAGGAAAACCTCGCGAACAAACTCGAACGGAGCGGACTGAAAATCGTAGCGAAAACAATAAGAAAAGACGGTCAATGGATTCGAGTAGAAAGTCATTACCGCAAACTGAGGAGAAACAAGACACGTTCGAAAAGGCGTTCGTTAGAAGGTGCTTTGTGTCGAGCAACTAACCACTTGTCCTTTAATTGTCCTCAGAAGAGTGAAAGACCCGGGCAGGCGGAAGCTATTCAGAACGTTACACAGGTTATTCAAAATTTAAGAGAGCTGGGCTCTAGTGTCAATAATCCTTTTATTTTGGGTGGGAAAATAAATGGAGAGGAAATGGATATCTGGAAAGATAGCGGTTCCTCAATTGACTTAATATCCGAGAACCACGTGGACACGTCGTTGTTTACGGGCGCTAAGGTGATGGTGTCGCAACTACTACAAATGGAACCGGTGTGTTTGCCACTGGCGAACATTTCCTTAGAAATGGCCACGGAAAAAGGCGAAGTGGTTAGAGTAGTCACTCAGTCCGCGGTAGTTCGCCGCGAGTTAGGATATTACTTATTAGGAAATAAGACAGCCGCTCTGCTTAAAAATGCACAAAATGGCGAAAGTGTTGTTACTGAGAGCACTAACGCTGTAATGCCACGGAGCATTCAGTGTAATGAAGTCACTGAATCAGTTTCTGAACGCAAATACATTACACTTTAGAAGAAACATCCGCGATGGCATCCATGTTCCAACAAAGCTTATTAGCGCAGTTTCTCGCTGACCTACGTGACCAGATCGCTAGGTTCGTATTAGTTCAAAGACCTGAAACATTTTACAAGCAGAGGAAATGGCACGCGTCAAGGAAATGACTATGCAGGATATTCAGTGTCGCGTGTCGCAAATTCCTCTTCCTTCGCTACTTCAGTGATCAACAGTCCGAATTCAACGGAAAAGAAATTTGAAAACAGACAGCGAAGCAGTAGATATTCCGATCAATTCTGGCAGTCAAATAATCGTCAAACCAAACATAACTTGTCATTTCAGCCAGAAAAAAGGTCACATACAACGCTTCTGTCGTACAAAAACACGATGTGCGAAAACTGTGGGGATAGCTCGCATCTAGCTTTTTCATGTCCACTTACCATTTGTGGAATCTGCAAGAAAGTCACATCGGCCTATTGATTGTCCTGAAAAGTAAAAAAACCTGCCCATCCCCGCCCAGCTGGGCGTGGGGAGCCAGTAATTGTAGCAGTCCCGCCAGATGACGGATTAACAGTTCAAGTAGGATTATTCGGATCAAAGATTCGTCTCTTGGCAGACTCGGCAGCTTCATGCTCCATATTAAATGTACAAACTGTTAGAAGTAAGAATATTGACTTATACCATATAGAAACAATATACGAAGCGCCTCGGGCCATTTTATTCACATTTATGGAGAAAGTAGATTACAAATTTTAATCGATGAGAAAAGGTACTTAAACGATTTCCTTATTGCATATCTCGGAGATAATCTGTATGACGGAATACTCGTTTTGGACTGTTTCAAAGCAAATCAGAGTACGATTAGCCCAGGTTGAGCTAAAATGACAGTGTCGCCAGGACATGAAACAATTCTTACTCCGATACATCAGCAGACAAAAAACATGTATTCGTTCTGGGCAGATGAAGTGACGAACTATGAATTCAGTGAAGTGTAGTAATATCAGTACAATCCAGTCAAAACCATATGAATTTAAAATCATTCAATTTAACCTGACTCAAGTTCACAGTCAGAAACAAAATTAATAGATCACTCAAGCTATATAAATAGTGGTAGTTCGAAAGCTGTAGCAACTGAAGAAAGTGATATTTTTTAATCATTATCAAACGAGGTTAGCTCTATCTTGCCAGAACCTTTAAGTAAGGAAAATTACTCGAAACTTTGTGAAGTACTATGTGTAGACTTGCTACATATAGAAGACGTAGATTACCTACAGTAAAAATGTAGTTAACGAAATTTAGGACTTATTAAATGATATCAGTACTATAGATGCGGAACGACTTCAAAGTCTACTTGAGCCTAAGAAACTAAAGGAAGCAAATAATACAAGCAGAAAAGATATGTTGTAGTGCACGCGCAACTAAATAGTTTTTTCCAACAAAAAGAATTAAATTTGTCGTTAACCGAAATGCGTATGAATGAGATTAAGAATGACACGGTGTATGAAATAGTATGACACGATGATTCTATTGTTATGGAAGGGAATGATTTTTTTGTGTTCTCCCCCTACTGTTATTGTTAAGAATCGGGTAGATAATATTCCAAAAGATTTACGTGTATGTGAAGGGAACGTTGTTGATTATTGCTGTTCTCCCTCCACTGAAATAGTTGAGAATCGAGTAGATAAAATTGTTTATGATTCATGTATTTATGAAGGGGGTGTCGTTAGTAAGGTGTTGTGTTCACCCTCTCCAGCTATTTTGCAGAATCAATTAGTGAATTTAGATTCAGTGCATGTCAGAAAAAATAGTGTGAATGACAGTTAGACGAAGGTAGCGAAATAGAAGGAAACAAAGTTCAGTTTTGCACAGGAAACGACTCAGCTATTCCTTTAAGCGTCAATGGCCGCGTTGAAGAAATTAACAGCGAGTTCATCGTACTGCAAGAAACAGTATCAGTACGACCTTTTACGCTGACTCAAGTTTCCGTAATTATAAATAAATCTTACAGTAGGTTCCGTAATTAGTATTGGAAAAATTTCGGTTGGGATTCTACCGATATTGTGTAAAGTACAACTAGATAGGTCTGTTACCATTATTTCCATGAATGACACGAAAGATTGGAAAAGATTTCGCAGAAATCTTAAGATTTCATTTTGTCAAATATAAGAGAGAGAAGACCATTTCATTCAGATGACGTATTTCGTTGATACGTCACTCGAAAACCATTTATTAGGATTTAGAGAAATTATTTTGCTGTTAAGAAAGGCTAATCTTAACAACCCAGAGAAGCGTTATTTTTTTAATCAAAGGACTAAGTTTCTGGGTTTTACAATAACAGAAAAACGTTCAGGTTATTAAACAATATCCAGTCCCTAAAACAACTAAACAAGTGCGATCATTTATAGGACTGACAGGGTTTTATCGCAATTTTATTCCAAATTTCAAGTATTTTAACTGATTTAACTAAGAAGAACACCAATTTTTTAAATGGATAGAAAAACATCAGTGCGCGTTTGAAATATTAAAAGAAGCTTTACTAAGGCAGACAGTTTTACAATTTCCAAATTTCTCCCAAACTTTCACCTTGACGACAGACCCATTGTCGTCGGAGGAGTGTTGCCTCAGCCTTCAGAGTTCACTGACTGTATGGTAGCATGCGCAAGCAAGAAACTGAACGCCCAACGAAAATTTTACTGTGCAACATCGCGAACTCCTTGCAGTAGTTTTAATGGTACGTAAATTTCGAGTTTACCTTTTGAGTACGCATTTTACATTAATTGTCGACCATAAGCCACTTCAATAGGTAATTAACACAGCATGATCCGAAACAGAGAGTAGTACGCTAAATAATGGAATTATCAAAATATACTTTCACTATTCAGTATAAAAAGGGAAAAAAATTCCACATGCCGACGTCTTATCGCAAATAGTTTCATATTGTCTCCATGATCAGCGACGACAGATTATGAGCCCGTCTGGGACAAACAGGGTTTCTTGTGAACAGCAAAAATTTAAAACCTTCGAAATAGAAAATATTAACGATTAGAAAAAAGTAGTTGCCTACCATCGGAAATTAATCTCCTTCCCACGTTAGATAGAATCACAGTCTCCCAAGGTACTTACAGAGTATGTTCAACGCAACGTATTTGATTGTGGTGACGGTTTGCTTGGAGCGCGCGCTGGCTTGCATTCTGGCGCAACAAAGACGATATCGGTCGTACGTCGACAATTTAATTTAAGAAAATTACCAGGCTGACGAGACAGATACGACAAAATAGTGTGTCAGAAAGTTTGTCGCGTTACAGTCCACCACAATTGTAATCCAGTATGAATGTATACAGTGAGCAAAGCCAGTACAGTGGACTGTGGACGAATCAGGATCACCGCCTCACACCCAGCCGTCCAGTGCCACACGGAGCAACAAAAGTCTGTGGCTGCCCACGTACTTCAGAGAGGGGCTTCAGAGAGGGAAAATTTGAGAGAAGCGAAGCGCCCGGACGAGCGCCGGCCAACGAAGAGCGCGTCTCACCCTCCGCCAAGTGCCTTTCACCTAACGGGACCAAGGGGGATGACATTGTTCCCCGGCCTCGGACGCGGTGGCGTCGCCAGCCAGTTGGTTCCGAGGAGGCATGCTGGACTCGTCGACGTGTACTCTTATCGAATAAAGTAAATGTACAACGCACCAAGTGTAATATTTCGGGGGAGATAGAGTAACCCTAGGCACAGTGTGCCGATGCCTATAAGTGGTGACCCCGTTCAGTGACGTGCAGTGTGTTCCTCGTTGTCCGCAATACCGCCGCGCCCGCGATCATCCGCGTACGCGAACCGCCCCTGACTAGCGCACGACATCATGGGAGCACTGCAGGCTCAGATCGAACAGCTGTAGCAGCAGAACGCTGACCTCCTGCTCCTCATGCAGCAACAGCAACAGCCGGCGCACGAAGCGCGCCCACTCGAACCGCCTCCAGAAAGCAACCACGTTCACCGCGTGTCTGTGAAACTCCCATCCTTCTCGTTGTTGTGGTTCGCGCAGGCCGAGAGCCAGTTCGAGCTCTCCGGCATATCATCGGAGAACACGCGGTACAACTACATTGTATCGCAGCTGGACTGCCGTTTCGCCGCGGAGATGGAGGACATTCTCCTCAACCCGCCATCCGCAGCACCGTACTCGCTCCTAAAAACGGAGCTCATCCGGCGCCTCTCGGTCTCGGAGGAGCAACTCGTGTGCCAACTGATCGGCGGAGAGAAGCTGGGAGACCGCAAACCGAGTCAGTTCCTGCACCACCTTCGCAACCTCGCGGACGCTACACAAGTTCATGACGTTTCTGCGCGAGCTGTGGCTCCAGCGCCTACCCACGTCAGTACAGGCGATCTTGGGCACGCCGAGCGAACTCGCCTTGCACAAACTCGCCGATCTCGCAGACAAGGAACTAGAGGTAGCCCCGGCTCCTGTTCCGATGCCGTGTAAGCTGTGCGCATCCCGCTTGCCCTGCTGGCCGTCAAACACGACGCTCTGGCGCGTCGACTCGACGAGCTCTCGCAGCAACTCGCCGCATTGCTGCCGCAGCGCCACCTGGGAGAGAAATCGCACTCGCCATCACGCTGCGGACAGGGCGCAGCTGAGGCCCGCCCCCGGACGGGTTGTGTTGGTACCTCGCGCAGTTCGCCTCAGCGGCCACCAAGTGCCGCGCGCCGTTCACGGTGGCGGGAAACACGAACGGCAGCCAGTAGTTGCGGCGTCTGGTTGCCCTTNCCTCATTGACAGCGGCTCGGACTTGTGTTGTTTCCCGCGACGCTTCCTGCCGGGCCGCCGCACGGCGACTACGTTCGAGCTTGGGGCGGCCAACGAGACCCGCATCAAAACATACGGCCCCCTGCGACTCACGCTCAACCTAGGTCTCCGCCGCGACATCTCGTGGTGTTTCGTCATCGCTGATATCGACGTAGCGATCATCGGGTCCGATTTCCTGGCACGCTACAACCTCGCCCCGGCCTGTCGCACGAAGCAGCTCGTCGATCTCACCATGGGCCTTTCCGTGAAGAGGACCGCCGCCACGACGGCGCAGTGCAGCGCTGAGGCCATCAAAGCGCCCTCGCCGATAGCGGCATCTTCGCGGAGTTCCTAGACATCACGTGCCCGCCAAGGCTGCCCCACGCGGTGCGGCATGAGACTGTCTATTTCATCCGCACGACGGACGGCCCTCCCGTGTTATGCTCGCCGCGCCGCCTCGCGCCGGAAAAACTCGCCGTCGTCAAGACGGAGTTCGAAGAGATGGAGAAAGTTGGGACCGCGCGACCGTCCGACAGCCCGTGACCGTCACCGCTGCACCTCGCCAGGAAGAGAGCAGACGCGTGGCGCCCGTGCGGGGACTACCGCGCCCTAAACGCGCGCACCGTTCCCGATCACTACCCGGTGCGCCACTTCAGCGATTTCACGCACGACCTCGCGGGTTGCACCGTCTTCACGACGATCGATCTGGTATAGGCGTACCACCAGATCCCCGTGCACCAAGGGTACGTGTGTAAAACAGCAATCACGACGCCTTTCGAATTTTTCGAGTTTCCGTTTATGACGTTCGGGTTACGGAACGCGGGCCAGACTTTCCAGCGTTTCATTGACGCGGGGACTGGACTTGTACTTACCGTACCTGGACGACATCCTTGTATTCTCGCGGTCCGACGAGGAGCACGACCAGCACCTGCGTGCACTGTTCGAGCGCCTCGCGCAATATGGTGTCGTGGTGAACACCGAAAAGTGCGTTCTCGGTGGAACCGAAGTGACGTTCCTCGGCTACTCGATGTCCACCGCGGGCACGCGCCCACCCACCGACCGCGTCGCCGCATTCCGAGACTACGCTCGGCCGGAGACCGCGCAGGGGCTCCGTCTCTTTCTCGGGATGCTGAACTTTTATCGTTCGTTCGTACCACGAGCGTCTGAACTCCAGACTCCGCTGCACGACGCTCTCGCCGGCAGTTACCTAAAAGGGAAGGACACCGGAGCTCGAGAGCGCATTCGAGACCTGCAAGGAGGGTCTATCGACGGCCATACTCCTCGCGCACCCGGTTCCCAATGCGCCATTGGGACTTTTTACCGACGCGTCGAGCGTGGTCGTGGGTGCCTGCCTGCAGCAGCACGTCAACGACGCCTGGCAGCCCCTCGCATTCTTCTCACGGAGATTAGCGGCCGAGTGGCCTGCATACTACCGCGAACTACTCGCCGTGTACGAGGCAGTGCATCATTTCCGCCACATCCTGGAGGCCCAGCACTTCCGCATCTACACAGACCACAAGCCGCTTGTCCACGCGTTCTCGCAACGCAGGGACAAACTTCCTCCCGTACAGGTAAACCAACTCGCTTTCATCGCGCAGTTTATCACCGACGTGGAGCACGTCCGCGGCGCCGACAACGTGGTGGCCGACTGCGTGTCGGGCGTAGAGTCCATCGTGCAACAACCCTCACACCAGGACATCGCCGACGCCCAGGTGGGCGACGAGGAGATTCAGGACTACCTCAGTCCAGACTCTTTACTCCGCCGACTGCGCGTCGACATCACGGATAATTGCAGCACACTCCTCTGTGACGTGTCGACGGGCCGCCCCCGCCCCTTCTTGCCCGCCCCGCTCCGCAGGCGGACGTTTCACGCCCTTCATGGTCTGAACCACTCGGGCATACGAGCAACATCCCGTGTCGTCCCGGACTATTTCGTCTGGCCGTCCTCACGCAAGGACTTTCTTTTTCTTTTAATTGTACTACACCTAGAGGTTAACATTATATACATATAATTTGACAGGACTGCTTGCACTCATGCATAACACATATGGCAGGGAGTCCTTATTTACACAACTACATTACTACTATTTACAAAACATTTTACTAAACAAAACATAACACCTCCACCAAAAATAAAAAACAGCAAACAAAATAACTAACTACAACAAAAATCTTAAATCTAAATCACCATATAGCCTCCCCTGATGCTTGCAGCGGGTTGCCACAAGCATCAGAAGAGTTACCGTCCCCGCCACGAGGAGGCAGGTGACTACTTCTAACGAAACCAGAAACATAACTATATATATAACATAAAATATTAAAATAAACACAACACAATATCAATTAAACAACACATACATATCATATATACAAAAACAACATATCCAATCCACAACGCACAAAATCAAATACAAAAATAAGAAAATATAATACAACTCCAATCCACAACAGAAAAGATATTCGAATACACAAACAACACAAACACATGAAAATTTGAAAACAAAAATCGGAACGCAGAGCAGACCAAAAAGAATGTACAAAACTATTTACAAAGATATATACAACAAGTAACCAGTATATAATCATAACCTGTTCTAAAGCCAGTTTCAGCAAACTTCACCTGAAGGAGAGTCAATTGGTTCAGTAAAACGCACTTGGAACAGACAAAGCAAGGACTTAAGCAAGGAATGTCGCGACTGAGCGCGCGCATGCGAGCTCTGTCAGCGCGCATAGGTGACACGCCACGTCAACGCCCCGCTAAGCACCTTCGTCACGCCGTCCGCGCAGTTCGAGCATGTCTATGTGGACATCGTCGGCCCGCTTCCCCCTTCCTCCGGATTTCGCTCCCTGCTGACATTAGTTGACAGGTTCACACGCTGGCCGGAGGCGTACCCGCTCGAGGACATCACATCCGAGTGTGTCGTCCGGACTTTCCTCATCGGCTGGGTCGCGAGATTTGGCGCCCCGCGGCGACTGATGTGTGACCAAGGTCGCCAGTTTGAGTCGCAGCTTTTCCGCCGTATCCTCACGCTTTGCGGCACGGATAAACTCCGCACCACCGCCTACCATCTTATTGGCTGATGTCACCTGCGTTCTCACGCAGGTACGAAAGCAGATCGCCCGTCTCCTCCTTACGCCGACTGCACACCACGCGCAGCCAGCGTCATTCCTCTTCCCGGATCTGGCGCAGAGCACGCACGTTTTCCTCCGAGAAGACACCGTGCGTGGTGCGCTGACGCCACTCTACACCGGGCCACACCCGGTCCTGCAGAGCGACAACATGAGAGTCACGCTGCAACTCCGCGTGTCCATTGATCGCGTGAAGCTGGCCTACCTGTCCGTGACCGACGTCCCCAGCACCGTCACCCGCGGTGCCGCCTCAAGCGCCCACAGCGCCGTCCCAGACAACGACACTTTCGGCGCTGCTTCAGGTTGTGGCGTCTCCGGCGACCCAGCTGACGACGGCCCCACCGGCGCGGCCCACAACCGAGGCGCTCTGGGAGATTCCGACGGTCGCCCCGGGCTGCAATCGCGCGCTGCTAGCGCCGACGCGCCATCACGCTACGTACGCGCGCCGGCCGCCGCGTATGCTTTTTTCCAGCACGTCTAGGCTCCGCCTCTGCGCGGGGGGTGGTGTGGCGGCCTCGCTACAAGCGAAGTGCCCGGATGAGTGCCGGCCGGCGAAGGGCGCTTCTCACCCTCCGCCAAGCGCCTTTAACCTAACGGGACCAAGGGGGATGACATTGTTCCCCGGCCTGGGACGCGGTGGCGTCGCCAGCCAGTTGGTTCCGAGAAGGCATGCTGGACTCGTCGACTTGTACTCTTATCGAATAAAGTAAATGTACAACGCACCAAGTGTATTATTTCGGAGGAAATAGAGTACCCCTAGGCACAGTGTGCCTATCCCTATAAACCTATGACTACCGCAGAAAAATGGACTACATAGCGTTTCTTTTATACCAGAAGCACCATATCTGGCTGTGCACATCCAGGCCACCAAATTTATCCTACTTCCAGATAACGTTTCCGGAAATGGTTTATTTATTAATGAATATCTTTGCCCACAAAATTTCCCAATCCTGAGATTTTTCAACTTGTAGAACTGCTGCGAATCTCATCATTACGGCCACTATACTCAAGAATTGTGATATGGATATTGTACCAAAAGCCATGAAATCAGTACTTGGTATTATTCAGTTAGTGATCACACATAAATTAACATAAAGTGTAACAAATATTCAAGTAAATTGAATATTTTTCACATATATTGTTCTGCTAGCACAAATATGTTCCTTCTACCGTCCTTCATTAATGAAATGTATTCGAAGGTTGATGTGGCAATTCCAAGTGTTGAGCCTCTAGTACTAAATATCAATGTAGTGCAGATAAAAATGAATTATCAATCTTCATCGTCCTTTAATATTAATAAATTGTTGAAAGCATTAAGAAAGGAAGACTCGCATGTTATACTAACTTTTAAAGTTTCAGAAATTGAGAGCATGTTTTTTTGTATCCACTAAAAACAATATTAATAAAGTTGCACATTGCAGGAATTAGTGTTATAACAATTCTTCTAACAATATGTACTATTATTATAATATATTGTTATAAAAAGTGTAAGCAAGTAAAGGTTCAGATAGAGGTGGCAGGGTAAAAATTTCTTTGTAGAAAGTCCTTATTTTTATTTCTGTATGATAATGTAATTTGTAATCATGTACTTTTGTATCTCATGTCTATAAAATAAGCTATATTTGTATGGGTTATGGCATGATGCGACCCAGTGCAAATCGTCATGCACGCGATCTCAGACTAATGCTTAATGATCGGAGCGTTGTCTCCCTTTGAACGGGAATCTTTTGCGTGGCTGTATCGTGAATACGCCCGACATTCAACAACCGCGCACATTTTTAAAGCAGTCAAGCGTTTTTTCTTTCAACGTTGCACGGTTTACCGCACATAACTGGAAAATTATCGCGTGTTTAGAATGTGAATTTGTGATTGAAAGACCTTCCGCGCCACAAAGATCAACAAATATTCTCTCCTCTCCGGCAGGTGACTTTTCTTCTTCTTCTGAAGAGCACTACCTTTCCCATATTGTCGCACCAATCAATACGCGCTGTGATCAGTTTCACGAGCGGGAAAGTGGTAAAGCGTTAAAGCATTAAACTCACATCGATTTTCACCGCATGGATGACAGTCGTGTCGGATCTGCCTACGTCATGTTACCCCCACCCTTTCATGCCCCCAAAAAGGAATTATAAATGTAGAGAATAGTGATAAGGCGTGTTTCATTTGGTCCATTGCGGCAATGCTCTATCACCGACACCATAGTCGCATTTGGAATTCAAATCGTTCGTCACACTATCGACCACTCTTTTATCGTCTCATGTCTACGCTCGATTTGACAAATATTTCTTTCCCGATGCGCGTGAGCGATATTAGTTTCGAAGCACAAAATCCACACAATTCCCGCCACGTCCATTAATTGGTGTGGTCGTCTTCACAGAACACGTGGGTGGTCCGTCGCATTTATTACACGCAGGCGCTGAAGCAACACCACACCAATTTCTTATTGTATCAAAAACATAAATGTTGGGAAAAAATGTGGGAATATTACTGAGTAGTCTATTGTCGAATCATGCACGACGTGTCGGCGACACATGTTTACGCTTTTTCCGACACCAGGCGAGATTCAACACTCACGATTTTTACACGGGAGCGAAAGCGCGGGTCTTTTTACTTTCACGGGTAGACGCAAATGTTCTTAAAAAATTATAAACGACAATAGCGCTCACCGCTCGTGATCTATTGTGATTTTGAAGCTTTGACGAAACCCATTGGACCATGTCAACCACCGATCTATGCTGCCAAATCCGAAGGCTACCAACATCACACTTTTAGCAGTCGGACTCCAGGTGCTCTGCACCTTTGATGTGACACTTAATCGCTATCGTTTCACGTACGAGATTTAGCGAATTAGCTATTGTAGATGTTGAAGGATGTTGCACGCGACTATGAAGCGTGTGCCACAACCCCCTGTCGCTTGTGATGCGACCCGAATATGAGATGCATTTTCGTAACGCGACGCCGTGTTGTATGTGGGGGAGAAGTTTAAGACAGACAGCGTGCGCGATCACAATTACCTCATCGGTACGTATCGCGACACCGTAAACTATGTGTAATGTCAATTATCAAGTGTCTTTTCACATTCGTATACTCATTCACAATTCCGCTTACGATTCCCATTTCATTCTTCGCGCGTTGGGTAGAGATCCGGGTTCTAAAAAAACAAACATTTTATTGGACCGCACAATCACGAGCGTTTCATTTCTCTCGATACGTGTTGGCAAAGTGGAGCTTCGTTTTCTCGACTTCTTTAAAAATATGTCTTCACTTGATGCTTTGGCATGCATTCCCCGTCCGACAGTTTTCACACATGTGCGCGCTCATCTTCCCGACGACATCCATTTTACGTTAGCGAGTATAATTTTTTTCCTGTACGACTATGTCAATGAGGAAGCGAAACTTGAAGAAACGACATTACACGCGCAACACGTCTGGGAAGCGTTCGGGATTCTCGCTCTCTCTGACTACGGAGATCTGTAGTTGAAAATCGATGTGCTTCTCTCCGACATCCTTGAATCGTTTCGAAACTTGTGTCTCCATGTGTATTCGCTCGATGCTAAACATTATCTTACTACACCGTCTCTGTCGTGGGATGCCATGTTGAAAGTGACGTGGTGACGCTGGAACTGCTCACCGACGAGGAGGTGCTTCTCTTTTTGGAAAAGGGTGTGCGTGGTGGTGTGTGTCAGGGGAGCGGTCGCCATTCGCGAGCTAATATCTTCATTGAAGACAGTTACAATCCGTGTGAACCGAATCGTTATCTTCAATATATTGACTGTAATAATCTGTATGGACAAGCCATGTCACGAGCCTGACCTATGAACGATTTTCAATGAGTGTCGGACACTGCCACCTTTAACGTAGCGCGAGCGGTTTCGTAGGACGCACCTCGTGGATGTGTTAGAAGTCGATCTCGACATTCCGGAACATCTCCATGACACCTTCATTGACTTGCCGTTCTGCCCCGTGACACAAATATCGCCCCATCCGCAGAGTCAACAACCGAAACTGATGGCCACACTTCTTCCGAAACAACGCTACGTTACTCACATTGGCAATTTACAGCTGGCGTTACACCTAGGTTACTCGCTCACCCACATCCATCGTATCCTCTTCTTTCGTCAAACGCGTTGGCTTCTCCTCTACCTCCACCGCATTACGACAGAATGCCACCTCTTTTCTCGAAATTAATTTGTTGAAATTGATTGTGAATAGTATTTACGGGAAGAGTTATAAAATTGTGCGGCAACATCGACGCATCTATCGCGTCAACACGCGGGAGGAGAGGTGCGGTGCGCGGAAACCTATTGCAGATCCGGCGTTTCTCTGCAGTCGACCGATCTTTTAACGATCGAACTCCTCAAAACAATAGTGAATAAGAATAAACCTATTGACCTCGGATTTTAGATCTCTCCAAATATTACATGTTCGGTCTCTTTTATTCGTTTCTCAAACCGCGCATGTCCGACATGCGACTGTTGTATATGAACACGGATAGTTATATTCTGTCGATGTCGCGTAGCAAGTACGACGTGATGAATCTTTCTCCTTTCTACTACAACACATCCACGTTTGAAGTATCCAATCGATTTAACATTCTTTCATACAATAAGAATGAGTTTAAGGATGAGTTTGAGGGTGGTATGTTGGTAGAATTTGTGGGTGTTCGACTGAATATGTATGCCATTCGTACACTCTCAATGTACCTCGTGCAGGGCAAAAGGTATTAACACTCGTGTGTGTGACAGTTTCGTTTCGACTACTACTTGGATTGTTTATTCCGTGACAAGCCGCGCATGGATACCCAACATTGCATTCTCTCGAAATCACATACGCTTTTATTCTATCGAGTAGCTGAAGCGCTTTCTCACTTGTTCCGATGATAAACGATTTTGGGTTGATAAGGTAACTATCGCATTCCGTTAGATGAGAATGAGCTATCGTCATCGTCATGGACGATGCTATCACAACCCTTGCATGTAATATCACCGACATCATGCTCCGCATTCAACAGGGCGGTCCGACTCTGTGACATGGCAATCGATGCACATTTAAATCTCTTGGCGACGTTTGAGACATTGGGTGGTCATCATGCATGTAACACACAACGCAGCCTCATGCAAGAACGCGTCCTCGTCCTGCGCCATGCACTCTGGTTTGTGTCCTCTCCTGCTGAAAATCTACCACCCGCCTACGATGGAGGAAACCCTAGGGCGGAAACTACGACGCAGCATCTCTCTGTTTTTCAGTTTGCCATCTGCTGTGACTACATCATGCACCGTCTGCGGCCACATCTTTTGTTGGCCATATTTGGCAGAGTGTGTGAAGGTGCACAGGCGTTCCTCCTGTCCCATGCGTCACGGCAGCCTCTCCCACTATCGAGAGTTTGTGGCATGCTGTTGTCGGCCACGTGGTTTCGAGACATGTCGCTACAAGAGATTGTGGTTTATATCACCAATCTTCTCTCCGACGGTGCGTAAGATATTTTTTCTTCCTTTTTATAGTACACTAGCGTATTATGTTACTAACATATTTTTTTTAATGTTTAAGATTCCAATGACGATGTACACCGACTCTCCCGATTAGTAGAAACTGTGATTTTGTATCTATTTTTTAATATCTATAAAAACGAGTTTTGTTTTGAAATATCTTTTTTTACCTTCTCTACCCCTGACTAGGCCCTCTTCCTCAAACAAAAGTATCATAAAATCACAATACTTTTTCCAAAAAAATTATTGATAGAGACTTGTGAATACACGAGTCACTCTACACTGCTGCTTTTTAGCAACATAATGGTTTTTGACATAACTGAATGTAAAAGCTTTCTGCGGATGAAGCGGATTTTCTACATTGGTGAGACATGATTTTTGACAGTCGAAGAGCGATTCTCCTCCGCGCATACGTTCCGATCCTATTTCTCGTATTTTGCGAACGGTCTGGTAGCGAACAGCCTCTTCCACTTTTTTCCATTTTCTGTTCACATATAACTTGGTGGCCACATCGTTTTTATCTACAAGTAACTTGACTTGACGAATGGCCTTGTTTTTCATGTGTTCTTTTTCAACTTTCACGTCGTGGACTACGAGTTATATTTCATATTTCACCTACTTTGTTCGTTGCATATGACGCGATTAATGGAAGACCTACTATTCTATGCGAAAACGATTTGCGTCATTCGGTTGTTGCAGGATTAATTTACTCGAGGACTTGTGTTGCTCCTCCCTCATAAATCCTCTTTGTTCGAGTCCTTCCAATCGTATTCATAATATACATTTTTAATATTTTGATAGTTGTGCTCTCGGGCGATGGCAATCTGGTCCTCCACATGTTCTTGCGCAACGCTTTGCTTCCTCTTCAATATACTCTCACGGCATCCTGATTTTTTTAAATCGAAAATCTATAGCTTCGGTGAGTGTGTGATGCAAGAAATTGACATTGACTTTAGTTTTCTAGCTCACAAACTCTTCACTCGCGAGATTATGTATCTGTTTCCACTTCGCCACTTGCTCCTCTAGATATTGTTTCTTGACAAACTGTTGCGATACAATATCGAGAAAGTAGCCTGCGGTAAATCATCGATGAATTCCTTCACCGTCGTCTCTATATTTTCGTTTATCGTCTTATGCAGAATGTTGAAGCGTTTTTCCACATTCTCCACCGTGTTTTGTATAAGCGTGATCACATAGGTTTTGTCCACCGCATTGTCCACTTCACACTACCCGTTCTTCCTTGAACACTTGCGATACGGGTTCCTTCACTTTTGTTTCAACGTTTTCGCTCAAACGCTTGTTGAGCTCTTCCACATCGGTTTTACTCGCCCAGAGGTGTTGTTCTGAACGCCTTGCTTCCTCTTCCTCCGCGAGGATCTGCTGCAGTTCACTCAACCGCATGTCCACATATGCTTTCACATCTGCTAGCAAAGGGCATGTGCCGTCTTGTGTTGACATGTTGCAGGCCATGATGCTACAACACCGCAATGCACTCTACTCCCCCATTTATACCATCTGGTCACCCCATGACACCTTGCAATTGACATCATCCCAACCTGGGTGTAGAGAGCGCGCGCACGTGAGACAACAGCGCAGTCCGTCGTCAACCGTCCCCGCGAGCGGATCATGTGGGTGCTGGTGAGCGGGTTACATCATGGATTGCGCAAGTCGCGATTGCTCATCTTCTGGTGCGCAAGCGTGTGATGCAAGATTGCGCGCGTCGTGATTGCTTCATCGTAGGACATGACGCTGTGCTTTAACCGGCACACCTGAGCATGCCAACTCCCTTCCCCCACCCCTGTCATTGCATAAACTGGCAAAATTCTCCTACTTATAACCTCCTAATTTTTCAAACTTTTAATGATACATAATTAGTACATAACTCGACTGTGTACACTACACCATCTCGCAGGAACTGCCCCGGTTGAATTTTCATTACCTAGGCATGACGCGGCTGCATAATTTCATTAAAAGTCTTGTATGAACTAAAGTATCTGTCGATTTACACACTTTTTTAATGTTTGTTAAATGCCCAAAACAATTAATCCATTAAATTTGATGATCGATTTTTTCTTTTGAAATTTGAATTTTAAGTATTTTAACACTTGTATTATTTAATATTGTTTTATTGATAATTTAGGTTAATTTTTGTGGATGGAAATAAGCTGCCGCGGACTTTTTTGTAGAAATCTTTGAGGCAAACAATATTGTCAATCATTGTTCTCACCTATTGGTAACGTTTTAGGCAGCGCAAGCGAATATAACTATCTTTTTCCCGATATTATCGACATTTAATTTTAAAACCCATTCCTAAATTTTTAAGAAATAAAAGTTGGTCTATGTTCATCCTGGATATCTAAACTATCTCATTTTCAAATTTTATCACGTTATGTTCACTTTGGTCGTGATCATGTAGCAAACAGACATATACATTTTCTCGGTACATATTTATACAGAAGTTACGTAATTTTGTAAAAGTTTCTTGATAAAATGACTGAACAATAATCACCATTACCTGAAGACTAGAGACTCTAGAACACTTCTAGGCAACAAACTTGTACGTTGATTAAATTGTACTGGAACTCAACAATTGCCCAATATTTGTTGGATCACATTTTTCTCTCGGCGCGTCTATCAGTAATCACACTTCCTGCTTCCAAGCGAGATTTTTTTCACTCTCTTCACCATCAACACTATTAATTGTGTTATTTTTATAAAGTAATTGGTTAATACTGCTTCATAATTTATTCTGTTGGTAGGAACGAAAATACCACTCCGCACTCGGTAAATTCTGGTGTATGATTGCCACTACTGTCTTTCTACGAACATGATCGCTTTGCCAGATCTTTCTCATTCTACACGCATGGATAGATATACCTTTCTACACGTGGGCTAGTTCGTCTACGACCCAGCTACGGTGCCGTGAAGTCGACAGCTGCCTTTCAATCGTCGCGTTGTAGGCTCTTATCACATTGAAGCGTTTTGATGACATCGGTCTCTGGAGGAAACATGAAATTTGGTATGACCCACAGATTGCAGTGTACGCTTCCGTTCAAACGGCAGATAGTGATTTTTAAATAGTTTTAAATATTCTCAGACATTATTCAGGAATAGGAATATTCAACACTCTTTAATTTTGCATCTTTATAGATTTTTTATCACGAATTTTTTCGGGTGATAACATAACAATTATATTTCACACTAAAGCCAAATGAATAACTAATAATTGAATAAAATATTTAGTTATATTTATCTCAGAATGATAAACTGTCTAGCAGACCACCATGAAAACAAACATTATGAGAAACCTCTTCTAATAGAAAATCGGTCCTACCCGAAGGGAACCCGACCACCGATTCTAAAAATATTTTTAATTGTATTTGGAAGAATGAGAAATATTCTTGATGTCGCCTCAAGGCGAAAAGTTATAGAAACACGTCTGCGTGAAGGAAGTGTTAACCCCTGAGAGGAAGGTTGAGAAGAACGTCGGAATTGGAGCTGATCTTTTTTGTTTGCGTTGCCAGATTTACAGGGATCCTGGTAGAGGGAGGAATTCGAAGCTGGAACCTGGGTTCGTAAAAAAATTCTGAGGTTAATAGTTTACTCGGAAGTCGGAGAATTTGTATAACCTTCATATATATATTTTGATCATATAAATCAAATTTCTTCATATCTTCATACAAATCTTCATATAAATCAATTTTGATCATAAAATTATGCTCTATGCAGTTTCGATTTGGTATAGTTTTTTTTCGTTTTACAGAATAATTCTTAAATAGATACTTGATGGGGGTGGCTTTTCCCCCCCCCCCGTAGGTGCTCCCGTTTCACATAAATAGTCCCAATAATGTCTATTTGGGCATGTCAATTATTTTATTTATTTTTTATATTTGTGATGATTTCGAGTAGAAACATAATAATGAAACAAAGAAGACACTTGGATTAGTATGTATAACTGCAGGAACTAATAGAAGTAGGTAGAAGATGCGCGCGCGGTGAAAGTCGGTAGAAGTAGGTAAGAAACCCAGTAGCAATTGCGTCGAGTGCATTTATTGGGAAGACGAGAGGTATTGCGCCCCAGATGGTGTCGATAGCTCTGATGATTTAGATGGCTGGAACGCAAGGGGCATTCGTGCGCAAATGCTCTAATGACCTGGACGTTGGCGAGCCCTAAAGCCTCAAGAAAAAACATTCGTTCGCTGCATGATAGTGAGGAACACGTGGAACTAGTTGAAGTACAACTGCAATTACATTGAATTGCAGTAATTTACTTATTGAACAATTGTTAGATGTTCATATAAGACTTCTAATTAGATAGTTGTATATTTATGTAAAATTATTCAAGATTTTGATCAGTGAGTGATATTCAGCCAGCAATGTGCATGGCACGATACTAATGAACTTTATAATGCAGATTATCTGAACGAATCATATTTCTTTCTGAAATTTAATAATTATAAATTATTGTTCAGTTAACGCAATAAATGCAATAATATATTACCACGATTTGATGAATTTAAAGGACTTTTATAATCAAGCACGTGGTGAAATTATAAGTAGTAATGAACTGTGAATAATTGATTTTAACATTCATTATAATTGCAGTCAATTTACAAATGGTTAATTAGTTAATTCCATGTGAATTTGTGTTAAATTTTGGGGCGGTGTTTAGACAGTGCAGCTATTGCGCAACATCGAGTCACAAACAGTCGAGTTAACTAAGTAATTTCTTAAGAATCAGATTAATCTCAGTAATGATATTAATCAGTATTAGTGGTGTTTCGTAAGAATTTACATGATAAAAGGATCAATGAACATAGTAAAAAGGTTATCTTGGTGTAAGGAGAAATGTGTGAATCTTTTAGTGGTGTGAGGAGCGGAGACCCAAGATCACTACAGCTCCAATAAGCTGTTATTGTAGTGCTAGCGGCGAGTCTGTTATAGCAGTAGCTAGTCCAGTGATTAGGAGTGATAAAGGTGATTAACACAAAAAAGACACACGGTCCTTTCCAGCTCGGTGAATACTGCCGGAAACAGGAAACAGTACATAAAACAAAATATGGATGACAAGGATTACATATTGCCAACCTAAATCCAACACATTCCTTTAATCTTGACATCTAAATAACACCCAGGGCTTTAATACATCTCAGATGATTCAGACTAGTTAACTCTTTAGTATGCACATCTGCAAGTATTTCCGTGGTAGATTAATGGCACAATATTGTCACCTCATTTTTACATATCTCCCAAACATAATGAAACCTAACATCAATATGTTTAGTTCTAGCATGAAGTCTCTGATTTTCAGTCAACTTTAAGGCATATTATCATTACACATTAACATAGCACCAGATCGTCCACAAAGCTCAAACAGAAATCCCCTTAGGAACAATGCTTCCTTAGATGCATGAGTTATGCTAATATACTCTGCTTCAGTACTTCACAATGCAGTTATCTCTTGCTTCCTTCTCTACCAACTAATTGGTCCTTGACAAAGATTAAAAACATACCCAGAAACTGATTTTCTCTGTTCAAGATAATTACCAAAAGAAGCATCACAATATCCAACAAGATCATTATCATCACACTTGGAGTAAACAGTTCCATTACTCAGTCCCTTTTAAATACTTAGAAATTCTCTGTACAGCATTCCAATGCTCTTTCCCATGACAATTGTTGAATTGACTCAAGTAATTTACAGCATATACAATATCTGACCTAGTACATAATAATAAATACATTAAACCTCCAATTGCCTGTTGATATAGCACAATGGCACAATCTTTACTCTTTGTTAACGACAAACCGCACTCTATGGGAGTCTTCATAATCACACAATCCAGCATACCAACCTCTGACAATAATTTCTCACAATATTTCGTTTGGTCTAATTTTACACTATCTTTTGTTCTCGTCACTCTCATACTTAAGCGCTCAGACACTAGTCCTAAATATTTGGTAGAAAAATTCTTTGACAAAACAGTTTTCAATTTTTCAACATGACACTCATCATTAAAGATAATACAAAAATCTGTAACAACGCAATTATAACATTTCTCTCCTTTCTTCCACACATAAACACACGGTTCATATTTTGACTAATCAAAGCCAATCTCGGAATTACATGAACTTTCTCAACAACCAACACTTGCTGACTTAATTGTTATGTTGAATGAAAATGGGAGACGGGACCGAGATTCGAAGTTGGGACCCTGAGCTTAGCGCGCTCATGCGCTAACCGACTGCACCATCCCGTTCGCCTCCCGGGCCCTTCTTCCATCCTCATTAAAATTGCGAGACCAAAAGACCTCTGAGGTGGTCTCGTAGAGACTACGCTCCTCATATGAGGCGACTCCCTTAGGAAGTACCAACTCGAATCTCTGTCCCGTCTCCCATTTTCATTCAACATAACATAATTAATATGCTACCTGGCGGTGAGGTTCACTGCAATCTAGGAGATTTCTGTGTACTTGCTATGTATTTGTATTATTGCTTCAAACCATAAACTTCAAAGCTTTCCTTAGTTTACACACTTTACCCTCCACTATTGGAAAACCCTTAAGTTGAGACATATATATCTCCTCTTTTAACACACCATTTGGAAATGCTGTGGAGATGTCTACGTGGAGGATATGCAGATTAAGTTTAACAGATACAGAGAAAAATAATCTCAGCATACTATACCTAAAAACAGGAGCATAGGTATCTAAAAATCTATATCATATTTTTTAGAACAACCTACAGTAACAAGCCTCGCTTTGTATTTGATTATTTCACTGTTACGCTCTATTTTGAAAACCGATTTGCTTCTCACAACATTTGTATCTTTAGACTTTGTTTCAAGATTCCATATATTATTGTCTTCATATGACTTGAGTTCAGCTTTCATAGCATTTTCCCAATGCAAAGCATCTTTACTTACCAAAGTGTCACTTACTGTTGCAGGTTCTATGTCTTCATTAAAAACTACATTAGTATATAACGAAGCAGCATAGAGTTTAAAATCAGAAAATTCCTTTCTCTTTCTTTCTCGCAAGATGTACCTTATTTCAGTTTCAGGGTTTCCATTATTATCGTTAATGACTTCATTTTCCCCATTAAATTCACCATGTTCATCAGTTGTTTCTTCTATTGGCACAGTCTCTACATCCTTTCCTTACATAAGATCAAGTATTGGACAGAAAATAATATCACTTATATCCGTGACAGTCTTTGAACTAGCAGAAAATTTGACATCACAATGATTGTTCAAAAACTTTAACTTCTGACAGCCAACATGACCTAACATTTGATGCCATAGGTTGTAATTTACAACGTTACTCACAAGAACAGATTTTACTATTGGTATACCGTCCAAGTGATACAATCCATTCACTCTATTTCTAGTACCTAGCACTGAACCCGTAATATCACAAACATCAGCATCAAAAAATTTACAGCCTGTCGAAGTTAGCAACACACATACACCACGATCAGTACATTGACTAACTGGTAGCAATGTCACACTCAAACCAGGAATATAAAGCACATCAGATATTTTATCAATTGAACAAGTTGAGGAAAATTTTAAATCGCCCGTACCAGGAACTTCCACCTTCTCATTATTACCAACAATAACACTCTGATCATGTTATTGGCCTTTTTAATCCACAAGCCATCTCTTTTCTGGTGACATGTGTCTCTCAGAACCAGAATCTATTACAGTGGCACTTTCAGGCACCCGAATAGACAAAGCACGCAAAAAGTTCTCTTCTCAGAATTCTTTTCCTTGCGTTTCTGATCTTTACTCTTTTTGTCCATCCTCGTTTCAGCGCCAGTTTTCGATTCTTCCGCTTAGGATAGTTATTGACATAGTGCCCCATTTCGTGACAACGCCAACGTCTTTGAGACACGTTAACCTCAGACTTGTCACTTTTCTTATCTGGACGTTTCTTCTTCAAGAAGAAAACAGCACAATCACCCGACTCTTCATTAGTAATATCTCTTCTTTGACCTTCATCCAGGAGTTTACTAATCACAGTGTCCAATATCATGTCATTTTCCCCAGCACACAGTGTTATGACTATGCTGTCAAACTCACTTGGCATTCCTTGGAAAATCATAGCAGGTACTTCTTTCATTTCTTCTCCTAGATTTTTCAACTCTTGACCTACAGAGGTTATGTGGGCAATATACGACTCCATACCTCAGAAATCTTGATACCTTGCTTGGCTCATACTCCGCACTAGATGGACGTAACGCCAGTGTCCCTTGGTCTCAAACTTCTTCTTGAGCAATTCCCAAACATCTTTTGCTGTCTTCCCGGACTCAATATATTGATAGTTTTGGAGGTCAACCATGAGGCAGATATCGGCCAGAGCACGTTCCGCGCGGCGCTCCTTACCATCAGCCATATCGGTACCCAACACAAAACTCCAGAATCCTTGACGTCGAAAATAGTTAGTGATCGAGAAACAACAAGTTTTGTAGTCACCTTTCAGCTTTGCAATCCCGAAGTTACAGGGTCCCGTAGCACAAGGTTCCTCCATTTTGGATTTCTGAATTACCTTCGACTACAATCACACGTGTTCATTCACAGCCACCGCTCATCACCTCTCAATCACAAAAAGAAACACTGCCGACTATTACAAATAATTAGTCTTGGGCCCATAACCTGTTAAATTATAGAGCAGTGGCTAGTCCAGCGATTAGGAGTGATAAAGGTGATTAACACAAAAAGACGGTTCTTTTTAGTTCGATGTTTAATGAATACAGGAAACAGTACATACAGTACATAAAACAAAAAATGGATGACAAGGATTACATATTGCCAACCTAAATCCAACAGGGTCTCCGTGAAAACGAGGCGTTTGAAGGACAAGCAATGCGCCAGTTTCAGAATGGATCCTTCATGAATATATAATACAAGAAATCTGTATGTAAAGAGAGAATTTGTTTTTCTTAATTGTTTCATTATTTTTTTAAAAGTCAAATTTAAAGTTAGTAATTCAAAGAAAATTGTGTTATGTATTCTGAATGTTAGTCAAGTTTCTCACTGTGTGTATTATGCAAACGTTTATTCTCATTTACAATACGGAATAACCTGCAGGAGCCAATTCGCTCAGAGCATACAAGCTTGTAAAATCCAAAATAGAATAGTTCAGATTATATGTAATCTCAACCCAAAGTTCATGAAAACCTTTATTTAGAGAATTAAATATTCTCCCTCTCCCTTGCATATAAATTAAGCACCTAGACAAAAGCCTAAAAAAACCGTAAATGATATCTGCCTCTATCCGAAGGAAACCCAGAGAAAAACCCGGGCCCGGATGGGAAAACATGAGCCAGGATGGGAAAATGCGGGCCAGGAAGGGTTCAACACATGGCAATCTTAGGTATTCAACACATGACAGCCTAAGGATCAGTCAGCAAGAATTGATATGAACAAGGGTTCTGAAAATGCATTCTAGATGTAAAATTTTGTCAAGTTTGTAACTAACTTCACTGAATTAATGTTTTTTATCACATAACAACATAGACCACTTTTCTTGTACATAGAATCAATATAAAATCAACCATAAAGTAACTTTACCTAGGTTAAGACTGAATTATAGACTATTCACTGTTTCCTGCATTTTGAGAATTCTATGTAATCTCACCCCACAATTATTTAGATATTTAAATATTCTCCCTCTCCTTTGCATATAAATTTATAAAGTAGACGTGTATGTTAAGACAGAACTATTAGAATCCCACCCCTGCTTCAAAAGAAACATCTAGTTCACAAACTTAAGACTTGTGAGAAGGTTAATATTCATTGTTCTGGCGTGCCAACAACTCTTTGCCAAAGAAGCCCTGTGTCATTCAGAAATAAATTTGTATCATTCCCTTCCCAGAAATATAAAAGATATAAATAAATTGAATCTCTTGAAATCTGCAGTTAAAAGCTTTCTTATGTGCTATTGTTTCTATAATGTGAAAGAATTTACAGATTTTAATAAAAGAAGATAATAAGAGTTTCAATTTTCTAACAATTTCTTTTTTCCATATGACTTTGGATGATGTTGGTGGTGTTAATACCTCTTATCCTTTATCATGCCATTGTTTTAGTACTCTAGATACTGATTCAATTCCTTTTTTCATGCATGTTGTTCTTGCTCCTTTAGTTTTTAATACTTTATTTATAATTGTACGGTACGGTTGTGTACATCGTCTCTGAAGCCTGGCCAAGGTTTTTCTCCGGTTTTCCTTTGGGTTGTAATGGCTTTTCCTTGACCGCGAAAGTCATTAATACTTTTGTTTGATTAATCTTGAATTTTTCCTGCACAAATATATTATATTTATTTTGGAATAATAAATGGAAAATTCGGTATGTATTTCTTCATAATTTCTTCATAAATATTAAATCCGCCACTCTCCTTGGACCCATGATTGGAATTTATGGCATGGTCCTTTGCTTGCTTTCGGAGAGTAACTTAGTTTATTGCCCCCCACGTGGTCATTCGCCATTGACAACTGGGTTTTTTCACTAAAGTTTATTTATAACCATTAACACAGTGAGTTCTCCAAACAATTCTCATTGTGAGTATGAATTTCTCTGTATGCTCAATATTGTTGTTGTTATTATTTGTATCAATTTGAACCATTTTCTTCTTAAATCCATAGATTTATTCCTTTACCTCTCCCTCACTATGGTTTTGCAGAGAAAAGGAGCAGGCTATACCAGAGTTCCAAATGATGACAATTCAAAGTAAAACTGTCCTACAGGTGCCCAAGTGTTTTGTAGAGATTAGAGCTTTGCTATTTTGACTGTAAGAGGAGGAGATGACTCTGACCAGTTAGATTCCAGCATAGATCATTTTAAAGAAGACTGTTTAGGGTTAGACCCAATCCCACTGGGGATTGAACTCTGGTTATGTAGTCAGAAGCTCAGTGCTCAGCCCACTGAGCCACACTGACTCCACCAAGATAATTACTCAATAAACTGAAATTAATTGAAAAGAACTTACTCTGACTGTTGTTGCACAATTTTTTCTTTACAATTGGTATCAGTTTTCTCTAAAAGAGATATTTTCACATCCTTCCCAGGATCACCTAAGATTTCCTAAAAGTGAATAGATGTGATAAGAAATTAAATAATAAATTTCTCAATGAACACATAGGTTTGCTTTCAGCAAACAAATACAAATACTGTACATTATTTTTACTTCATGTGCATTCCTTAACGCACTGGCCATCTTTCTAGCTAACCTAGTATATTATGAGCACTATACATCAGAATTCAAATACAGGACATTGAAGAAAATATATAAGATTTCCTTACTTGCAATGGAACATCCAGAACACATTCATTCTTTATGGGCTCCATGGAAGATGTATCACATCGTACCGAGGGGTCACTAGTGATGGTAACCTTAATATCAACATGGATACCGATCTGTAATGAAACATTAGATCAAGATAATTGGTACTTAGATGTATTGCATGTGTAAAAAAAGGAAAATGAAGAATCTTACTTGTACTAGAATCTCTTTGATTGAACAAGCACCATCACCCTCACCATTAAGGATTTGTTGATTACCATTTTGAAAAACAAGTAAAACTTGATTTTTTTTTGTTGGCTGTGGGTGCATGTCTTTATCAGGAAAAGTCTGATGTATTTGGATATATTGATCTCCAACATATATAACAATGCTGAAAAAGAAAAATTCAGTTAATAATTGACATAGGACATAATCATGATTAAGCTCCAGATTCTTCTAAACCATCAATCAAGTTACTCAATATTTTTATTGCATTGAACACAACAAGTATCACAATAATTTGTTTGTAATCATGTGTGAATAGCTCAATCAAACCTGGTTATTTATTCACCATTCCTTGAAATAAAATTCTAATGTTATCCATTTTCTTCTCACAGAAAATAAAAGGTCATAAAGTTTTTAATGAATAAATCGAAAGGAATACATACAGAATCCACACCAAATAAATCCAAATAGAAATTTCTTTCCACACACATTTAAGTATTTCAGTAATACCATTTGATTTACTGAGGAAATCCATATATTAAACTTATTATAAAGAAATAATGAAATTAAAAAAATACAAGTTCCAAGAAATAATCAAGATTTATTTGGCTTTCATTTCACTCTTACTTGAAATACAAGTTCTTAAATTAAATTTTAAAAAATAATCTGTACTTCCTAAAGCTTCCACTATTTCTCTTTTTTTAAATTTATTATTGTAGTATTTGTAAATGGGAAATGTAGTGTGCTACTGTTTGTTGGAGGACCTGTTAGATGAGTTTACCAACAACTTGGCCTACATGGTGGGTTAGTAGGAATAGTTAGAGTAATTGTTACTAGGGGCGGTGGATAGAGGAAGAATTGTTCGCTTTTCAGTAGTCACAGCTATATGTACTGGAACATTAATGTGAAAAGCTACAAACTGTTTCCAGCACCAATGGGAATTGAACCCTAGATGACTTGGTGATGAGCAAGAATGCTACCATCTTAGCCACCGGAAGGGCTCCACTATCTTGTAATCCAAGTAAAAGTTTATTCAATTTTCTCAAATGTTGATTCTGCTTAGACTCCATTTTCCCTTTGAAACATTATATATGGAATAAGGTCTCTAAAACATGACTGATTACATAAAAGCTAGCAATTTCAAAAAAATTGAGTTTTTCCCCCCTCTGTATTATGGAGTTGTAACAAAAATCTCTTGCCATTAATGTTGTCTACTATATAAGATAATCGTTTTCAATTCCATTTGTCCTTTAGGTCAAATAAATTCAGTGAAATAAATAAACTACTTCTTGAATGGTATTGGGTCTTCTATCACGATGTAAAATCCCGATAAAAGGATGTTATATACTAAATATATAATAAACATACAATGCTGTAGCATGTCTACTATGGGATAATCTATTTTAGAAAGGGAATTCTAAGGAATGTTTTTGTAATGGAAATCAGAAAAAAACAATTGATGAAAGTATTTGAAATTTCAAAGCAGAAAAACAATTAAAATTGGATGCTAATCAGTAGATGTGAATTTTCACTCCCATGATTGTTAACTATTAAGCGTAATAATGTGTCCATGCGAGTTCAATTGAGTTACATGAGGCAGACGATCTACTGAATGTAAAATCTTTGTGATTGAATTGTAGAAACAAAATTACATGAAGGCTGTGAAGAACATATTTTTTTCAAGTACATAACCTGAAAGTAAAGTGAATACCTCAGAATTCAGTGGTTGTAACTCTGCACTTTGTTTATTAAGCTTTCTGTATATTTTCCTTCTGCCCGGTTTTTTAAATAATTTGAAATTACATACATATTAGCATACAATACTGAAAACTGTATTTTGTAGGTATTGTTTGTAGTGTTTAATACAGTAACCCAACCTCGACTCTGTACATTTGCTTCTCGCATCACTTCCTATAACCTACGCCATGCCCCCAAACCCAACAAACCCATGAACCTATAACATTTCCTAACTTCTGCATCTGACTTGACAAGCAACAAAATACCATCTATTCTACACTATTATTCTTCATACGATTATTAAAAATCAAAATAAATTTGCTAGAGGTACAATTAGACACAACATTAAGGGATATATAAGGTACTATGTTTCACTAAACATTGGCTGTCAGACACTCAAATTAACATCACATCATTACCAGGGTACTATCTAGCAGGATTTTATTGCTGTAACATGACAAAAGTAAGCATCACGCATATGGAGGTTCTTGTATTTACCTAAAACTTAACATAGAATCCAGGCAAAACACAGATTTTAACGACTTGTTTAAGGACTCAGATTTTGAGTGTACTATAGTTGAAATCCTCTCTTTAAAGATATTTATTTTAAATATTTACAGAGCACCTGATGGAAATCTTGAAATGTTAAAAAAGAACCTAGAAACAGTTCTTAACAAACTGTCAAAACACAAGGACCATTGTATCATTATTTGCAGAGATCTGAACAATGACTTTTTACAAACAAACAACATCACTGAACATGCCAGGCTCCTTCCTCTCTCTTTCCTGACTTTCCTTGGTCACCTCTTGTTCTTTTCGATCCCAACGCTCGGGTATCTTTCATTTTCCTTTTGAAATTCTGGAGGGTTTTTAATGGGTATGGTTGAGTTATTCAGCAAGTCCCACATGCGGGGAGAGTCATGTTTTCTCTTCCTTTCCTTCCAGTATTCTTGATTCTTTCACTATGCTGCTTCATTTTGTCCTCAGACCACTTCACACCAGGTGCCTTTCTCAATCTTCCCTGGAATCCTTCCATACTTAACACCTTCTTTCTAAAAGTGTCTTTGTTAACAGTTTCTTCTTCTTTTATATTATTTCTTTGTAAATCTTTCTTTACCTCTTGAACCCAGCTAGCCATTGACCTTTTCTCCCAAAGGTAATTGAATCTTCTTTTTGTTAATCTGGAATCATCCATTCTGTAAATATGTCTGAAAAATAACAATCTCCTTTATCTGATTGTTCCCGTTATGCTTTCAACGTTCCTATAGATTTCCTCATTAGATCTTAATTTCCATACTTCTGTTGTTTTCACTGGACCTAAGATGATTCTCCTTCCTAGTACTTCAAGTTTATCGACTCTATAGTTTAGTACTAGACATTCACTTGCATATAGGCACTCCGGTTTCACCACTTTTTAGATAAGCATTTCTTTTTATAAAAATTCTTGGTAATGCTGTATACTCTTTCCATCTTGTGAATCCTTTCTTCTAGAGCAGCCTTTTCCAAACCATTTTCTTGAATGATTTCTCCCAGATATTTGAATTTCTTTACTTTCTCCAGTTGTCCAATGTCAGTTGTCAAAAATTTTGGAGCATTCTTAATGTTTGTAATAAATTTTGTTTTTTCCACAGATTCTCAAACCTGTTTTGCTGGCTATTTCGTCCAAGAGATTCATTTGTGTTGTTGCATCTGTTAGGTTGTCTGATAGTATAGTGAAATCGTCTGCAAAAGCTAGGCAATTTATTTCAATACCTTTGTTTTTTCTCCCCAAAGTTACTGCCAAAATGTTATGTTCTCTTAATTTTCCATTCCAAAGTCTTACGATTTTCTCTAGGACACAATTGAACAGAATGGGTGATAAACCATCACCTTGCTGTACACCGGTATTTATCTTGATAGGTTTTAATACCTCACCCATAAATTTTACTTTTGAAAACATGCCTGTAAGTGTAAACGTAGGCTTCCGCGGCCAGACAAACAAGCTTATATGTCTGTAAATGTTTTACGTATTAGGTTCGCCCATTTACATTTCACTCCAAATTCATGAATTGTTTTGTCTAAGGTTTCTCTATCTATGAGTCAAAGGCCTTTTTAAAATCTACAAAAGTCACTACTATATCTTTTGAGTTTAATATCCTATGGCAAATACTGGATTTTAAATTGAATATTTCTTCTGAGCAAGATCTACCTTTTCAAAATCCAGCTTGATATTCACCCAATTGCTTGTCAAGTATTGTTTCTACTCTGTTCAGTAAGATTTTTGAGAATACCTTGTAGGCAATTTGCAGAAAAAACACGCCTCTATAGTTATCAATGTTTTTTCTTTGTTCCCTTTTTTATGCAATGGATGTATTAGAGCCACTTTCCATTCTTCCAGAATCTTCTCTGTTCTCTAAATATCTTCAAAGATTAACTGTAGCTCTTCAATGACTTTTGACTGAAACCATTCCAAAAGTTTAACTGTTATAGAATCTTCTC
The DNA here is from genome assembly GCA_002313205.1 of Laupala kohalensis. NCBI lineage: Eukaryota > Metazoa > Arthropoda > Insecta > Orthoptera > Trigonidiidae > Laupala > Laupala kohalensis. Next base: position 100,357 of record NNCF01126223.1, on the reverse strand, counting down.
CACTAGCTTTATTATTATTTTGATTGTTAATTACTTCTTTAATCTCTTCAGCATTGGGTGGTGTATCTTCTTCTAGGTTTTCTGTTATTTCTGAAAATTCCAACTTATGATCTGGCTCAGGGCAGTTTAAAAGCTGATCAAAGTGCTAAACAAGTATTTCACAGTTCTCAACATTACTTAGGCCAATTCTACCATTTTCATCTTTGAAACATGTACTGGGCACTTGATAGACCTTTAATTTACTCTTAAAAGTCTGATAGAAGTTTCGGGAATTATTTTTTACAAGCTATCTTGTAAATCAATAAGTTTATAATTTTCGAAAGATCTTTTAACTCCCCTTATTATTCTTACAGTGTCTTTCTTTTGCTGTTTGAATTGTTCATAGTGTTCCACCTTTCCAGAGCATTTCCACTTATTCCATTGTTTTGTTCTCTCTGTTAATGCATCTTCACATATTTGAGTCCACATATTTGAGTTCTTTTTAAGTTTGGCTAGCCCAAATGTTTTCTGGACTGCATTGGTTAGTACTTTACATAAACCTTGCCATTTACAATGATGTACCTTTATATCTTCCCGAAATGTTTCTAGTGATTCTTGTATGATTTTCAGTCTATCTGTGTTATATTTGTTTACTCTTTTCCCTCTTCTAGGTTTCTGTTGGGTAAGAATTTGAGTTTGATTTTAGACAAGTAGTGATCCAAGTCAAATTCTCTGCTTCTTACTACCTTGACATTCATAATTTCTTTCTTGTTTCTTTTGGATATGGCTACATGATCCAGCTGAAATTCTCCTAGTAACAGATTTGGAGATATCCATGTTTTAGCTTTTCTAGGCAACTTCTTGAAGAAAGTTGATATTAACTTTAGTTGAAAAGTTTTACAAATAGCAATTAACCTCATCCCATTCTTGTTTGTTCTTTGGTGTGCAGCGTATTCTCCTACTATTGGTCTACACATTCCTATTTGGGCATTGAAATCCCCGAGTAATAACACTACATTTGATTTTGGAATTTTAGAAATTTCATCATTCAGGAGATCTCAGAATTCATCTATTTTATTTGGGTTCCTTTTGTTGTCTTCATGTATTGGTGCATGACAATTAATAAAAGTATACCTTTTATTTTTGCATTTCATTGTTAAAAGAGACATTCATTTTGTGTGAGATTTGAATTTTTACACTGTCTATTAATCTTCTATGGACATAAAAGGCTGTTCCCAAAAGTGGCATTCCTTTCATAATTTTAATCACAGGTTTACATTTAAAGATTCTATAATCTTTTGTTTCTATTACATTATCATCCAAAAATCTCATCTCCTGTACTACTAAGATTTGAATTTCATTTCTATCTAGAAGTAGTTCTAATTCCTTTTGTTTACCAACCTTTAGCAAAGAATTTACATTCAAAATACCCGCAAAAAAATTCTGGACTCAAGTCTGGAAGGATTTCAAGGATGCCCCGACTCATCCAAATTGCAGATGTTAGGACTCCTCAGAACCCTAGGTCCCAATGAATAACGCAATGATGGATTACTCTTCTGAGCTACCACATGGGGTAGTGCTTTCTTTCAGCGGCTTTTCCATTCTACAATTGAAATTATGTATTTCAAGGGTAGGAATAAAATTCCAAAGTAAGATCAGATTGTTAGTCTGAAATGCTTTGTTTTTGTGGTTAACTCCACTAGGTTCTTCCGCTCTCTCAGCCATTGAGAAATGAAATTCTTCTTTCACCCTTGAGACCGTTGACCAGTATTCTCTTCACCTCAGTTGATCCATGGGTGCTTATTTGGCATTGCCTTATTCACACCTGTCCCACATATCTATAAGAACTTCCCCTATCAGCCATATGGGACCTGTCATTTCAGGGTTAAGGTCCCCCACCCCAGTGTCTTATGCAGGGTAACATTTAGCCCCTACTCAATTCAGAACCAAGCCCCCACACAAGGTGACCAGACACACTACTTTATTTATAGATATTAGTGAATTGCTTTAACATTTTGAATGAACAGTAATGATTGCTTAAAGTTTATTTTCAAATCCTAGGCAATGTGGAGTAGTTCTAATAGTACATAAATAAATATGCCCATCATCTCTTACTTCTCAAAATAACAAAACTAATGTTTACCGAGTGTACTTGTGTGCAACGCAGTATTCATAATAAATTTATTGTCAAAAAACAGTACAAACTGCATATGACCCATGTAAATGTAATGTAAATTCAGTATAGATGAATCTACCACAGAAAGTTTTCAATTCATATTATTGTCATATTACTTTTCTCTCAATACTCATTAAATCAAGCTCAATAATATAATTACTTACTCATGTTTCTTGAACAGGTTTTGTTGTTCCTCTGTAGGAGAAGCTGTAGCTTGCGGAGTATTATTTGGAACTAAAGTGTGACTACGTCCCCTTTTGTTCGCGTAAGTTCTTCTTGGGAGAGGAAATGGAGGAGGAGTCCTGGCAACAAAAAGTAAACTACATTATCTTCTGCACAACTTTTCTTTCCTCCACAAATACAAAAAATCAAAGGTTATATCAATTATAGTTTTCATACTACGAATACTTACATATGAATTTAAAAAAAAATACAATTGATTATTTGTTTTCTCCTTTTTTGTGTATTACAAATATGATACTAAGATCATAAGAAAAGGAAATAAGAATATACATTAGGATTCATTTTTTACACATATTTTTTATTCGTTAAAACAAAGTTTTTCTTGTTTTACATTCCCCTATTTAAGGATTTCCTATCATTTACACCATCTCATTTACACCATTCAATGTTAATACGTTCATAATGCTATTTAACACAAATTATTCTATGAATGCAATTTATAGTTGCATTCTTTGGAACTTCTGCAATTTGTATCATTTTAAAGCACTTGAGATAATTTTCAGAACCCTTCTGACTCATACCCTTTTATCTTGATTTGAATAATGATAACATTGTCAAAATTGTTAAAATAAATTGATTTTTTAATCATTGGTAATACAAATAACAAAATAAGTATACAGTTATGCAAAACCTTACAAAAAGCAACCACCTTTAAAAAAAGACCAATTTCCACAAAATTAATCCATCATCCAGGCTCTGACAAAAAAAATTTAATGTTGTAAATAAGTATTACTTTGGCACCACAAAATAAATTTAATGTAGAATCATTATTCTAAACTAATTATAAAGAAAAAGAATCTTCCTACATGTAGATCAGATGTATAGAGAAAGTGGGAAAACTGTACAACTAATGATGCCTGCTGTGATAGGCTATGTGTCCCTCTCTTCAGACTAATTTGTGAAGATTACAATAAAATTAATGTTGAACAAATAAAGAAACAACAAAATTGGTCAAGCAGATTATTTTATTCAACACATGACAGCCTAAGTATCAGTCAGCAAGAGTTGATGGAACAAGCATCTTGAAATGCTTCCTAGGTGTAAAATGTGTGTCGAGTATTTAACCAACTTCACTCAAATTATTTATTTTTATTGAGTAATAACATAGGCCACTTTTTTTGTCCCTAGAATCAATATAAAACCTTACAATAAAGTAACTTTACCTGGGTGAAAACGGAATTACAGACAGTTTACTGTTTCCTGCATTTTTAGGAAATATCCTTTGGGATGGCTACTGCTAATGGAGTATAGTAGATTGATTAACACCAAGTTGTATTTTCTGTTGTTGTAGTGTTTTATGCAGCAACAGCAGCAAATTTTGTGTTCAAACAAATAGAGTAACCATTGAATTTTTTGTTTGTTCACTTTGACATGTAATTACATCAGACTGTTCATTTGGTTTTGTAGACACTGAATTGGCATTTTGAGACACATCATTTTGTTGGGTAATAGCAATTTCCAGGAAACCTTTTTGGGAGCTGGTAATGCTCTGTGGAGGAATTTCTTGTGGAATTTGAAATTGAGCATTTCTTTCCCTACAAATTAACACTTGAGTTAGATAGAGATCACCTCTCATTTAGATCCTTAATGTGGGTTGTAAAAAATACACAGGATTGATACACAGGTTTTGTTAGTACTAAAGATTTATTAGCATTCAAATTTGTAGATTAGAATTGATTATCACTTTCATTTAGAACTGAAAAGTTTAGGTATTCTAAAAACAAATTGTAAGTATTTCATTTTAAAAGTACTTAACTTGAAAAAACAATTATTTTTTATAGAGTAAGATTTAAATTTTTTTTACATTAATATCCACCTTTTGTTGAATATTATGAAACCAATTATTGAAAAAGGAGTAAACACTTGACAAAATCTCCAAAAATCTTACAGTTCAGTACTTTTATGATTCCATCTATTATTTTTTATAAATGAATAAAATGTATGTATATCGTTCTGGCCGGCTAAGGACTACGAATGACGAGTACCAGTAAGGCTTAGTATTTGTGAGAGTTTACTCACTAGACCCATTGTAATTTTTATTGAGATCGGAGGAACAGTGTCTAGATAGGATCCAGACTGCTGTATCCGAGCATTACAACTGCGGTTGTTAGTTGCAGAGGGTGGACTTTTCATACATCACAACTATTTAATCTGAGACATGGAAATGAAAAGCTATAAATTTTATCTTGCCCTGCCCAGGGATCAAACTCGGGATGACTTGGTGATGAGCAATCACGCTAACACCATGGCCACGACAGGGATTAAATGAATAAATACATTTATTATCATTAGTTCTGAACATTTTAACAAATACTGGTAATAAACATTTTTATTTGTTATTCCTTTTTGAGAATAAGAAAAAATATATTTTTTTATCAAGAAATGTTTCATTTCTTGGGGGAAAAAAAGTTGATCTTATAATCTGCAATTTACAATTTAAAATGTATTTTTCAATAGGAGATACCTTCTGCCCATTGGATAATTGTAGCAATCTTCCTTGTAGTTGACCACTAACTATGTGGGAGACTTTCCCCCAATTGTTTCGGCCTGGATCTTAGCAAAGTTAGCTAAGTTTGCCGAAGAATGTGCAATATCTGTCGATACTATGTCTTCTGTATAATATTCTCAGGATCTAAAATTTATAAAACAAAAGCTAGCTTATTATCCACAAATTATATTTTCTTTTAATCATAATTTTAATTTTATGTACCAAAAGATAATTTTTCCCACTTTCTTATATTAAATCATGAAAGAAAACAATAAAATTTGTATATCCTAAACAAAATGCAAGGAAAGCTTTATTTTCAAGCTCCGACTTTCTATGGGAAGTAAGCATTATCTTAGAGACGGATCCTAATGGTGATTTTTTATCTTGTCAACATGAAAGTGTTATTGTGTAAAAGAAACTTTTGATTAGGCACAAGTTACCTAATTTGTGAACAAACTTTGTGTTATTGAAGAACGCTATGCAAATTAATTAATTGATCAATGAACATAAATTTACTAGCATGCAGCTAACTATTATTTTTTTGAAAATGTTATTCATGAATTTGAATAAACAATGATTATGTACTGAAGTAAAATTGTGTAAAAATAATAGTGTATTTAACTGTAATAAGATTTGCATGGTGTTTTTTACTTTTGGTGGAATGTGTTGTTTAATATTTATGTATCAAAATGTGTTGGCGTGTGGAGGAGGAGAAATATGTGATGTATCGCCAATGAAAAAGGGTAATTATATAAACTATCTTGAACAAAATGTGTTTTCTTTACGAAGGATTAATGTGTATTTCACGATAAAGGACGGTCGAACCCATGACTTTGTTAAAGAATCTTCTCAGTATCTTCAGTTATATAAATTTCAGTAAATTAGAATACCATTAAAATCTTCAACTATTGATCAATAAAGTAATTAAGGTAGGTGATAAATTCATATATTTCCGTCGTGTTTATGTTTTTTATTTCAGTTCAGTTGGTATCTTAGGTGAGGAGCAGTGTGGAGATTGGTCATTCATATATATTCGACTGGAAGCGCGGTCCGATGCTCTTCTGTCACTAGCTGGCGGAGGATAGTCATAGACTGGTCATCTGCTGGTCATAGTCTGTGCTGGTCATAGAGTTAGATATAAATTGTTGTATGTGTATAAAATCTATGAGGATAGTCGAGAAAAGCGAACAGTATTGTGCCTTGGCGTATGAGAACGTTCGCGTTCGTTCGTAGATATAACTATTACTTGTTAAATTCTGAATGACAAGAATTATTTGATATTGTTCAAAGACGTGAAATTAATGTCGAATAAGATAACTAACATTGTTGCAAACATGTACTCGACGCATGTGTTGTTACGATTTATCTAATATTAACCTCAACATTTCCTATAAATCCGAATGTATATTTTTTTACCGTTATGTATATCAAAGAAACACTAAATGTTGTGGTAGAAGAAATAAATATTCGGCGCTAATGTCAAGAATCATAATTGAAGCTGCAGTGGTTAAAGTTATTTTAAAAAAGCAACCATAGTGGGTGTTTACAAACCACGTGGGGGCAAAATCAGAGAAGCAGTGATAGCTATATCAAATATCTTAAACCTGAAATGTCTTTCTCTCAAAGAAATTTTGTCTTTTTTCCCAGGTGAGCAATTGTTGCACTTCTGGCAAAAATACATATTTTTGGGTATATGATATTAATGTGTGCTAAAATTATGAACTTCCTTTTGTTTTTTGTCATTTTTCCAAGCCTGAGGACTTTGAATTTTGGTGGAAAGAAATGTAAAATTTAGATTGTTACCTCCATAATTCATGTTTTAAACCAAAGTATAAGTAATATGAGCTATCATATTATAAAGTCGGAAATTTTCCTTGAAATTTGAAGCTTAATGGAAGACTGACCAAAGTTAAGGAGTTGGTCCAAAAAGGGTTCGAAAAAATAATTAATGTCATAATACTACAAATATTATTGCGGTTCCGAAAATATAAGCCGTATTCTTCGCTCTTCATATTTACGGTAGTTATAAAGTAATATTATTCCGCACTATTTTCTTCTCTCCGCCACCGTTTATGTTAGTATGTTAGGGTATGTTAATTATAAACAATTGTTCGGTCAGTCGGAGATGTTAGGTTTGAAGATCCCGGCGATTTAGTTTTAAGAAAATATGTTGTAAGTGTGAAGATGCAGGCGATGGTGGAGGTAGCAACACTCCCGGAAGGATATACGAAGAATAAGGTTATTTTTCTACGGCTTTGGACCGGAAGGTAGAGTTGATCCGATAATTGTTCAGTACAAATAGTTATTTATATATATTTTTTAAAAGAATAAAACTATACTAAAAATTTGGATGTATTGTTGAGCGATGAAAAATGTAAATATATTTGGAACCAGTTATTTTATCGTATTCTTGTTCGTTTATAGTAAAATTCGAATGAAGGAAATGTATGTTCACATGTAGTTTTGGTGATAGCATACGGCTTTGGACCGGAAGGTTAACTTGGTCCAAAAAGAAAGTCATTTGTTGAGCTAATGTTATTTGCACATCTGCAGCAATGTTTTGCTGCTAGTTTTCCTTTTTTCTTTCTCTTATGACCATCCAATGACTTTGTTCTTATTTCATGGCGTCATTTGGTCCTTTCTTCTTCACCAATATCCCTTCTCTCTTTTTACCGTGACTGGACTTCCTTTTTTTCTCAGACCAAATTTTTTCTGTTTTTATTTCTTCTGCCTTGGAATCTTTCCATTCATTTAATACTTCCTGTCAACAAATATCTCTTTCTGTCATATTGAATTTTTAAAATTTTTGATATTTGAATTTTTGGTTTTGTTAATCTTCTGTCGTGTACAAAAAAATATTAATCTTTGATTCCTTGTAGACTGTTATATTTTCTATATTTTGATATATTTCTTTATTCTGAATTTCCACATTTCTGTCGAGTTTAGTAGACCTAGGATTTGTCTAATGATTCTTCTTCCCAATACTTCTAATGTACCTAAATAATGATTTAGTGCAAACCTTCACTTGCATATAAGCATTTAGGTTTCTTTATTGTGGTACAATTCATTATTTTTAAATTACGATATAGCTCTATTGATTACACACATTTTAAGTTATACTGAATACTGTTTCTATTTAATGTATTCTTACTTCAACAGCAGATATTTTGAGACCAATTCTTTCAATTGTTTCTCCTAGATATTTGAATTTTTGCAATTTTGTGATTCATCCAATATGTCACTAAATAATTTTGTGTATTTTTTATGTTCATAATACTTTTTTTTTTCTACCATGATTTCTAGGCTTGACCTCTAGAAGATTAATTTTGCAACTAATCTTCTCCATAAGATAACTTGTAAAAATGGGGCACAGACAGGGCCTGCGAGAAATTATTTCATTTCCTCATTTTCTATGCTTAAATTAGTCATGCCTCTGGCTGTTTCAATTAGTTTTTAATTTTTATTTTAGTTTGAAATTGAATTAATTTATAAAATGAAATGAATTGTATTAATATCAACTACATTCATCAAAAAAGAAGTTTGTAACCAAAATTTAATAATGGGCATTTCAATAATTATATTGCTTAAAAAGAATCAAACATTTACTTTACTAAAACTGTATGAATTACAGGTTATATGAATAATGTATCTCGCTAATATTTGTGTTCAACTTGTAGAAGATTTTCTTTTGAAAATTAAAAGTTAATGAGGAGTTCAAAATGTGTGTGTAATATGTTTTTTATGTTTCTCTACTACATTCACCTTCTGCAAAACCCACAAAGATTTTTGTAAAGATTTGGTTTTTACAGATTCACCAAAATATTAGAATTCCTTTTCAAAACTTTATAAGAAATAAAGTTATAATTATTTATTATTCTGTAATACTTTAATTTCAAAAGAGAAAAAGATTAAAAATTATGATACATAAATTTTTCATTGGTGTTTTATTACTTCACTAATATCAACATTTCATTGAACACCTCTGCAGCCTTTGTGACCTGCATGAATAGTTTAATGGTTTAGCTTTATATTTACAAAATTTTGTGGTATTGATGTGAGAAAGACTTATCCTATCTCGTGTAAGATAAAGATAAGGATCCAGAGTAGAGCTTTCCTAGACATAAAAAATAATGTAATTTCTTTTCCCTGAACTATAAGGAATTGTTTCCTTGTAAATTGTGTCACTCTTACTTTCATATTGCACTGCACTGTCTAACAATTAATTATTCATAAATGTACTCACATTGTAGTGAACTGGCTGGGTTTTGTCACCAGTCGCATGTGACCAAAAAAAAATAATTACATGCTATATTATAAAATTATTGTTGAAGTCAATACAAATTAAACATAACATGTTCCCATTTTACTGTATCCATCTCCCATCCTTGGTGTAGGGAGTGTAGAGAAAATGTAGTTTTAACCAAATTGTTCTCACCTAATCTCTAATGAATATCATACTTATAAACCTATAATTACCTAAAGTATTAATAAATAAGGATTATATTGTAAAAATTGATGAGAAAAATTTGAATAATTTAATCTTTGTTACTTTTTCAATCACTACATTTAGTAACAAATCCAGCATACTCAGAACCTGAAGCAGATTAGTGATTTTCCCAATTACTAGTTTCTGCAAGTAGTCTCAATTCATAATTCAGTTGATACACTATTTATTCACAATGAATATAGAAGGAGACTCTGTCTTTCACCTTTCATTATTTTCTTTTAGTTGTTTTACAGTAATGAGAGGATCTTTGTTTATTTTAAAGATTTTATTAATACTTGGGACATAAGTATTTAGGGAATCCTTGTCAATTCCTCTGTTCTCATTTGTGTTAGGTAATCTTTGTTTCAGTTTTACTATTGTACTGTTGTTTTGCTTAATTTTCCCAGGTAGTTTTTAGTTTTAGCTATCTGTAGCGAGAAACTGTAAATACTGCCCTTTTGATTTTCTACTGCCCTCATTGTAGGGTTTATATTCTTCATAGCCCTCTCTCTCTTTTTTATTTTTGCAATATTGGGAGGCCCTTTATGTACTTGAAAAGTTGCTTCTTCTCTTTTGTTATCAGCCTTTATGGGTAATGGCATCTTCTGGTCTACTATTGTATTATTATATGATTTTCCCTGATGTATTTTTTTCTCGCTACCAGAAGAGATACACTAGTGTAATTTTTTTCTTTTCCACCCACCATGTTGGCTTCGTATATCTTTGTAGCTTGGGGAAAGCTAGTTGTTATAGGCAATATTTGTGGAGGTGCTAAAGACTTGCGTATAAATAGCAATTATAGTTATTAATTTTTTATTGAATTGAAAATTTCCAGAAATCGATTCAAAATTATGAGTTACTTTTTGTATTATATTAAATTTATATTTATTCTCCAAAACAAACATTATTCCCCCTTTTCCTTCCAGTTCTTAGTACAATTTGAAAGTGTTTCAAAGTTTCCTTCACTGTTTGAGGTCCTTCAATATCATATACCTCTGTGAGAACTATTGGTTCTAATTTTGTCAGGAAGTAGAAGATCCTGTAACTCTTCTCAATTTCTTTTCAAAGATTATGTTTACATGCACAATATTATGGTGATCTACATTTTTATTTAAATTCCTTTCAAATTCCCTAAAATTACAGGTTTTTTCTTTCTCTATTTCTACCATTTCTATTATATTTCTATCCATGAAAAAATGTATACAATTCCTGAGAATATTGTACACTTAATCTAAGTTATACTGTTTAAATCTTTTTCAGAATTAAGTCATATTTTCTGTCTGCATATTTAATTAAACAACCCTATTTTTTATGAAGAGACATATTTACTGTAAAACACAAATAAATAAAATAACATACAACATTTCAATCCTTTTTGTGAGATCCTGAGATTGTACATGAGATCACACTATAATCAAAACACCTTCTTTTCTCTTCCTTTGACATGGAATAAAAGTTTTACTCTACTACAAGTGGTTAGTAAGAAGTATGACTATTATCAACCAATGAAGTATATTTCCATTAATGTTTTCATGTTTATCTGGAATTTTTTGAATCAATGTTTTCAATAACTGCATTTTAATTTTAAGTGAAGATACAGGGGCTACGTTCCTGGATTGGAATTTTTTCCAAATTTGCACATTCACCAATTAATTGATTCAAGAATCTTATCGTCTTCTTCAACCTTATTACTACGATAAACGACCCCACTCGCTTTTCCAGTTCATCTCAAACATGGCTAGATCAAATTATCCTCAACAATGGAATCTCGTGTTTCTCTGAAGTGTTTATCGCCGGATACAGCGATCACCTTGCTCAATTTTTTTTTAGGGCTTTACGGCTCATCGACATCAAGGTCATTAGAGCCCTAAAAACATGTACAGGTAGGGAAAATGCAGTTATGCACTAGGGAGAGCCAACATGACTCTCCCCGCATGTGGGACTCGCTGAATGACTCAACCATACCCACTAAAAACCCTCCTGAATTACAACTCAAAACTTGAGTATCAACATATCTCTTTAAAAAAGAGAGAGAGGAGGAGAAGAAAGAGGAAAATGAAAGATACCCTAGCGTCGGGATCAAAAGGAACAAGAGGTTACCAAGGATGGGTAGGAAAGAGAAAGGAAGGAGCTTGGCACAAGTAAGTGGAAGTAATGCCAGACTCAGCTCGGGGCCCCGTGTTTGCCAAACACGTACTTGCTAGATGTAAGTTTATTAAATTAGCAGTTGAGAAATACAGAGTGAGAAATATTACAATTGTTAAAGAAATACTTGTGACCAACAACTATCCTTTTGGATTTATTAATTAAAAAATAAATAAGAGGATATGTAATATAAAAAAAATACTGGAGAATCAGAATAAAAGAGTTAATGCAGTATTTCCAAACAATCAACATGTTTCAGGTAGGCAAGCTTTATAAATATTTGGGAAAGAAAGAATAGAAATAGGGAAAAAACATAAGAAAACAGGTGGAGTTATAACAAAAGAAAATGATAAAAGGTAAAAATTAAATGAAAAAAATGTGTGTTAAGATTACAATTAATGATCTTAAGAAGAATGTCAACAAGAATGATAAAAGTAGTGTAATAGTTGATCATTGTATTAATGAAGATCAGAAAATGAAATAGGAAGACTGCACTTTGCTATCACACTGATTACACTTGTCACACAAGCTCAAAGTGTTTAGTCCTTTTGAGCAGTCACACTACGTCTTCATTGTCTTAACAGTTGTAGCGCTTCAATGTTAGTATGTTTATAGAGCCTTTCCTAGTGCTTCTTGGCAATTTCCTCAACTTCTTCCTTTACTGTCCTCACCTGGAGCTCCTGATGAAGATCAGCATTCCGAATATACCAAGGAGCATTGACAATGTTTCTCAGCACTTGGTTCAGATAGTTAAAAGCTACTTGGAGGCTTTTAACGTCACTTTCTTTGGTACTGAAGGCCATATGTCCAGACCGGTTTCAGAACTTGTTGCTATACCTGTACCTTTTTTCTTATAGACATATGGGAGTTCCTCCCTACCAGCCAGTAAATACTTTTATATTTTAGCTTTAGTTCTTTTGTTTTCTTTTTGACATGCTCTTTCCATCTAAGCTTGGTGTCTCCATCTAGATATGGCTGTTTTTCTATTTGAAATTGTGATGTTATTCAATACTGTAATAATAATAATAAATTTATTGTCAGAAAACCAGTACAAACTGCGTATGACCACGTNAAAAAAAACTAATTTACTCTCCGGAAGCAAGCAAGGGACCATCCCATCAATTCCGATCAAGGGCCCTAAGGCAGAGGCGGATTCAAAATTTTTTTGAATAAGTTCCTAGATAAGATAAAAAGTTAGCTGAGAGTTATAATACATATATAATATGTTTGTAATTTAACGCATATATGTTTGTAAATTTACATGTTCAAGTTATTATTGAACTATAGATTATTCTGAGTACAGTGTTAAAAATCATAAGAGTTGAAAAACACTAAATTCACGATTTATTGTTACAATAAACACGCCCTTCGACAAAGCCTGGAGAACCTATATAAGACATCCGCCTCTACCCGAAGGAAAAACGGAGAAAAACCCGGGCCAGGATGGGGCTACAGAATTTATGTACACAACCGTGCCAAAGTTGAGTACACATAAAACTATATTAATATGAGCCATATGGCAACACAATCATGCAAGAAAATAGTTTTTGAAATTGTTATAAGTTATTTAAAAAGTGCTACAGCTATGGCGTGATAAAGTACAAGACGAATTTAACTTTTGTTAAAATCAATAAATTCTTTTACAGTGTAGAAGCACTGGTGCAGGAGGTAGTTTTTAACCGCGGATTTGAAGATATTCAATTTCATAATATCTTTTATATTCTTGGGCAGGGAATTATATAGAACGATTCCCGAATGATGTGGTCCTTTTTGGCAAAGAGTGGTTGACACTCTAGGGCGACGAATATTATTACTACTGCGAGTATTGTGTTCGTGAACGAGACTGTTTCGTATGAAGCAAGGGTGTCACTTCAGTAATTCCGTCTTAACAAACACGAGTGTTTCATAAATATAAATGCAGGGAAGTGTTAAGATATTTAATTCCTTGAATAATGGTTTACAAGAGTTTCGGGGGTGAGATATACAAATTATACGAACTATCCTCTTCTGAAAGTTTGAATACTCTGACCGGAATTACCCCAGAAGGTAATGCCGTAACGTAAATGGGAGTAAACGTTTGCAAAATATACGCAACGGGAAATACGTGGACTAACTGCGTTAACTAAGATTCGGAATGCGTAACACAATTTGCTTAATTGGGAATTAAGATTGTCAATGTGACAATTCCATTTGAGGTTGTCTTGAATATGGAGACATAAGAATTTTGTATTCGTAACAGTTTTTAATTGTGTTCCGTTTAAAGAAAGAGAAACCTGGGGTAAAGATTTTGTGATACTATTGTGAAATGACATAGACACTGTTTTGTCAATGTTTACAATGAGACGATTTGCATGGCACCAAGTCAAAAGGTGAGACAAAACCTTTTGAGCGTTGGCGTGTTTACATAGTAAATTAGTATCAGCAAAAAGAACCATTTTGCAATCTGACGTGAATGATATGTCATTCACATACAATAAAAGAGTATAGGGCCGATAATTGAACCTTGGGGTACTCCGCAAGTTAGTGGCTTCGCTTCTGAAAGGCAACGCTGAAGTATTATATTTTTAGTATAGGATATTTTGAACTGTTGATATCTACCTTTTAAATAAGAAGTTAGCCATTGATGTGGAAGTCCACGAATGCCTAAAGAATGCAATTTGGAAAGGAGAATTCCGTGATCGATGACATCGAATGCTTTGGATAAATCAAGAAAAAAAACCTTGAGGATTTTCTCCACGGTCAAGAGTTGCGGTAACATCGTTTAATAAAGAAAATATGGCGCTTGTAGTGGAAAAGGATTTCCTAAATCCGTGTTGATCGTCAGAGAGAATGTTATTTTTTGATAAAGAATCTAGAAGACGCTTTTAGAACAATTTTTCCAGGATTTTTGAGCAAGTGGGTAGTAGAGATTTTGGTCGGTAATTTCCAAAATTAAGTTTGTTTCCTTTCTTGTGTAAAGGTTTCACTTTAGCTCTCTTAAATATGTTAGGAAACACCCCTTCCAATAAAGAACTATTAAAAATAATTATGAGCGAATATAATAAAACGTGGGACGAAAATTTAACAATACACTCGGGTGTATCATCTATGCCTGTTGAAAATTTGTTTTTTAATGAGCTATGACTTCATGACCTAATGAGCTATGACTTTCATTTGTTGTAGTTATTGTTTTGTAGTTATCTTTCTTTGTCAAACATAAGCCCCAATGAGTATGCTTGACATTGAAGTTGCCTCCAAAAACAAGATTTTTTTCTCCTAACGCTTGAAAGGAGTGCGTATATTCCTCTTTTTGTATCTTATGTCTTGGCGGTGAATACATGGCTGCAACTGTTATTTCAAATTTTTATGTTCTAACGTTCACCCTTGTCGAAAATGAAGCGTCACGAGCTTTCTTCAAACTTCCGGAGAGCGTTTCTTGCGGCTCTAGAATGCTTCACGGTCGCCCCCAAAATGCTCCATGAGTCGCGCTCTCATAGGAAGCTTTGGAAAGCGCCTACTGAAAGCTCTCGGAGCGCTTCTTCACCTCTCTGTTTCGGATGCTTTGAAATCGCTCCGCAGATGCTTGCTCATTCTAAGTTGGACGCTCGCGGATCGTGTCACGAATGCTTACCAGTCGAAGCCAAACTGGTACTGGGCCACTGATTTGTAGACGCATACTTTCTAATAATTTGAGTCAGCTTTTATTATTTCATGGTTTTTAACGTTTACATTATTCAGGGAAGTCTGCATTTTGGTACAATTCTAGAAAATTCATGTCTGGGTCGCATGAAATTATTATGTAATTCACTCTCAATTCATAACATGTTATTTCGAAGTTAATTATGTTTAAGAGTAGTGTACTTGAATAATTAGAAATGTTGTGTTTTAGCGCACGTGGGGCGCTTTACGAGTGCTCTTGGG
Organism: Laupala kohalensis; assembly: GCA_002313205.1. Taxonomy (NCBI): domain Eukaryota; kingdom Metazoa; phylum Arthropoda; class Insecta; order Orthoptera; family Trigonidiidae; genus Laupala; species Laupala kohalensis. Next base: position 84,940 of record NNCF01126223.1, on the reverse strand, counting down.
TTGCAAATTCTCAATAGTTGCAGTAGATGCCGTGTAACGTCGCTGATGTTGTGCTTCGGTGGCGCGCTGGCCGAATTGTGCGATGTATTTCGTATTTAACAACTCGCCTCATAATGTGCCTAGTTGTTGTAGTCTACTTTGGTCAACTAACCTACTTGTAGTAAGGATGGTATTGATAATAAAGCTAGTTTTGCACATTACTTGTTACTTTAGGATTTATGCGTTAAATGCTGAAGATGAAACTGCTTTCACTTCGTGATAGTGTACATGCGGATGTTATTGGGGAGAAGAAAACAATTCAACAAAGTGATACTACTTGGAAACCTCGAAAACATTCAAAATCCGGACCAACAAATGGCATCTTCGAAATGAAGAGGAAGAATTTATAAGCGTGATTTAAAGTCTTGGAGGTGAGTTTTCTCTGAAATTGTTTATCTGACAAGAAATCAAACAATTGATCGCGGATTTTCCATTCACGTTTGGTGACGAAAGCTCACTCGATTCTGTTGATGTGTATTATCTGGAGCTTTTGACTTTGTGCAAGTAATATAAATACATAGAAATTAGGTTCCTAATCATATTGGATACACATGTGGTCACTTTAAATTTTTTGTGTAAAACCGATATCTAAATATAACTTGCAGTTGCATCACTAGCATAATGTATGATTGTTCATGAAACTTGCGTAATTTCAATCAATGTTAGGGCATGTAATGCAAGAATTGTTGGTATTGTTTAATAAAGTTTTGAAACCTGATCTATATTTCCTAACTTTGTAGGTGTAGATGTAAGGAAGACAGATGATGTCAGCAACGCTGATATTGGTTGACTAAAACTTCCACCAGCGTCCAACACAGGATATCAGGTGAGAAAAATGAGCAAAAGTGGCTTTTTAGTTAATATTATATCAGTTGTGCAGCAGTCCCTGGTATCAGACTCTTTGGTGACTAAGATGCAATATGTGTATTGCAAGATATTTATCATAATAAAAGTAAATTAATAATTAAACTTCTATCTCAATCTCATAAATTTTTAGTGTTGGTATTGGCAAATGTCTGCGATGAACTTCTTGATGGAACCCGACTTTCATGAGAAAAGACATTACTTTTATATTCTACTTTTAAATACCAATTTCTAGCTGCCCTAAAGATGAAGCCAAATCAGCATCGAATCATTGGCCAAGTATCTGTGAATACTAAGAAAGTATTACATCTTGGATTCTATGACCTTCATATTGTTTGTCAATAATAATGTTCGCATAATATGTGTCCTTCAAATAAAAATATATAAAGATAATCAGTATTATATAAGGTAATAATGTTTCTCATCAGAATGACAAGCCTGAAGAAACAAATGCAGCACTTACTTTGCAAAATACTCTTCAACGAGAGCACGAGGTTTGGGTTTTGTCGAACATGACCCCGTGGTTGATTGATATTATTCGGCACAGGGATATTTTCCTGAGCAAACACCAATTCATGGTGCTGGCAACATGAGAGCGGGGTCATCTCCGAGGATCTTCTTCTCCTGACCTCTGTGCAATGTTCTGCAGCACAGCTGTTGACACGATAATGGCAAAAGAATTTTCCACATTGATGCCCAGTCCCTGAGCCATAGCATTTTCCAAACCACAAAACAATCTCTCCACTGGATTAATGGTCCGTATCTGTGCTTTGTTATATAAGTGTTGAGCAGGTGTGCTGCATACCTCCAACGGTGTCATGTATATGCACAACCACCATCTCCAACAAGAACAGCATCACCACAACTCCCATCTTTAAATTTCGCTCTTCTTCTACAGTTGTTAAATATGCGTGCATCGTGGGAGCTACCAGGCCATCTCGCAACAATGTCAAAAACTTATAAATTTGAGTTGCATATTGCCTGGACATTTAATGAAAAGTACCCTTTTCGATTGCGGAAGAACTCTGCATGGTCACCACCTACAATCAAGAAAAATTGCAATATATGTAAATACTCACTGTGTTGAGTGGTGTGTAGTATAATTTCCATAAGTAAGTTACCTGGTGATTTCCGAAGTCTCACGTGGTCAATCGCTCCAACAACTTTTGGAAAGCGAGCCTTGTTATAAAACCCCACTTAAGTAGAGCGAATGGCTTGAGGAGCATTAGGGAAATTAATGTATTTTGGGAGAAGACTAGCTAATGCATTGCTCACTTTGTGGATTATTCTGTGGGCGGACGTTGAACTGCAAACTGTCAATCTGCTGTTGTATACAGATATCATCCTGTTGCATAAAAACGCAACGTACAGAGCAGTTGGTTTACAGGTGATATTGAATCTTTCCTGGTAAGAAATAAGGAAATAATAAAACAAATTCAATGAACTTAAGACCATATTATAGATAAAATAGCTTGAAGGCAACATTACCTAACATGTGCATTTATCATAGTACAATACGGTTTGGTTGTCCAAGAGAAATGAGAAATATTTCTCACTTGTCCATTGCGAACTCCAGACGATCCTCAATTTGTTCTAAAGAGTTCAGAACTTTGTTTTGAAAGGCGAAATCTAATTTTAAAATCCCTTTCATCAAGATCATCGAAATGGTTAATTCTTTCTTGGATCCATCTCGGACGTCGAATTATCACTTCATTATCATTATCTTCAATCTCTTCAAACACCAATTCGTATACACGGCGTCTTGCTCGATTCATATTCACGTTCTCAGCGTTTGCCAATTCTCTCCAAACAACCACAAGAACAGCTGTACACTTGAAGCACACGCAATCCAAACACTCAAAACGGTGGTAAACGATCGGCAGATGGCCGGTTGGTTTTAGGTTGGCAATGAGTAATTCTTGCCATTTCTATTTTTTATATACTGCATGTACTGTTTCCGGCAGTTTTTATTAAACACTCGAGCTGAAAGGAGCGTGCGTTTCTTATTTGGATTAATCACCTTTATCACTCCTAATCGCTGGACTAGCCACTGCTACATAATTATAACAAGTTATGGACCCAGGACTAATTATTTGTAATAGTCGACAGTGTGTTTCTTTTTGTGATTGAGAGGTGTTTCTTTTTGTGATTGAGAGCCGTGGCTGTGGATGAGCGCGAGTGATTGCATTCGCCGGTAATTCAGTAATCCAAGATGGGGAAATCTTGTGCTACGGGACCCTGTAACTTCGGGATTGCAAAGCTGAAAGGGTGAGAAGGGCTGAAGGGCACAAAATTTGGTGTTTCTCGATGACTATTTTCGACGGCAAGGCTTTATATATATATAAAGAGAGAGAGAACATATTTAATTTGTGCTTTTGTGGAAATTGAAAAAGCATTCGATACCGTTAATAGGGAAATACTTTGGTATATTCTAGAAAGTTAAGGAATCTCCACAAATTTTCTAAAAATGCTTCAAGGGATGTATAAATCAGATACATTCTTTGTGGAAAAAGGTGTAAGGCAAGGTTGCTTCCTTTCCCCACTTCTCTTCATACTATTCATAGATGGGCTCGTAGATAGACTAGCCACGGTAAATGCAGACGCACCCAGGATCGGAGATAAAAATATCTCAATACCAGCACTCCTTTTTGCCTACGACTTGATTATTTTCTCAAAAACACAAGCAGATTTACTAAGAAGTTTAGATGAATTATAAATTTTCTGCGAAGAAACAAAACTAAAAGTTAACGTTAATAAGACCAAAACCATGACATTTAAAAATGGGTGGGTCTACATTAAGAATGAAATTTGGTCGTATAAATGAGAAACGCAAGAAAACTTTAGAGAATTCATATATTTAGGAGTAACCATCTGCATGAACGTAAATTGGACGAGACATAAGGAGAAAGCTCGACGAAAAGGCAAATATATTTTAAGTACAATAACAAAATAAAAAATTACAATTCCTGAAATTGCACCAAGATTTATGGATAAAATGTTTCAATAGCTACTCCTCCCGGGAATAGCGAACGGAGCAGAAATATGGGGCGGCGGGGCTAATGATATTTTAAACTCTCTTCAAACGAAATATCTTAAAATGGTAACGGGCATTGCTCAATGCACAGCAAACATTCCCATTTTATGGGAATTTGGGTTGCTTCCCATTGAACTAACTCTCCAATTAAGAGCAATTAAATAATGGCTTTCGATAAGGACAGGCACCAGGAACCCACTTGTAACTCAGTTTTACCATTGTAATACAGAAGAAAAATGGGACAGCCAAATTAAAAATGTAATTCATAAAGCAGGAATCAATTGTGTATGTCAGAATAGACCGTCGTTAAACGATCTAAAAGATATTAAGACAAAACTCCAAGACTTATACCGTCGTGAAATAGATACTAACATACTGGAAAAGGCATTCCAAACGTAGATTTAGCCATTGCGATAATGAGGGACAATAGAGTATCCGTAGTGCAGTTCCTGGCTCAGTTCCTAAGCTATGTGAGCGAGATGAGAAAGAGTCATATGCGCTGAAAGTACTGATTCAAATGAACCGTGATTCTGCCGCTTTATCTTTTTCTTTTATTTCAGGTGGGGACGTGTTGAGAAGACATTCCAAGGCATTACTTCAATTATATGTTGTTGTTTCTTAGTATTGTAAATAATTGAATTTTATTTTAATCTTTATTTCTATGGCAAAACTTTTATATATTATTTTATAATTTTTCTCTTATTTAAGTATCTTTTGTAAATATGATTATATTAATTGTATATATTCGTGTCCTGACCGTTGGTGTCCCGTGATTACCAACGGTGCTCATTGAATTAATAGTTGCAGTATACTTAAAATATATTTTACAACTAAATTAGACAATATTAAAAAAGCAATAAAGGATGCTAAAAATACTATTACGATACAAATCACAAGTAAATAAATTTACAATCATTTTAAGTTCAAAAACAAAGATTGGCAAAATTAAAACTGCAACCATCCATTCAATGAGAATGAATACCAGGGCATTGTATGCACTGGCCACAACTCCACTTAAGGGACATTTTAAAGACGTACAGGTAAAAAACCTCGCCACACATTTGTACTTAAATAATACTTTTGTAAATAAAGTGCACTATTGAAATTCAATATATATTGTAATAGAACAAAAGAAAAAGGGAGGGGAAATAGGCTAATTGTACTAAAACAAATGAAAAACAATCTCAGGGAATTTAATGAAATAAAAATTCGTATTATTTTTACTTAAGTAGACACCACACACGGAGTTCCTTGTTACAGGAAAACGCTCTTTACCAAAATAACTTGACTTAATTACTCATGTCTACCCTCTACTAATCAACAATACCATGCACGAACCCCAAAAAATCACACGTAAAGCACATAACATTAACATGAATTTTCCCTTAAAGAATTTCTAGTATTTATGAATTACCAGTTAGTTACAACAATATCGATTAAATTGAAAACACCATCATAATTGCTCAAACTTCTTACTGCCCTCATTAATTATATAAACACAAGTGTTCTGAGCATGGGCAATTACGATTCTAGCTCGATGCACAATCTTTTCACCTACAGGGGACTTATATCTAGTAAGTACGTGTTTGGCGAACACGGGACCCCGAACTGAGTCTGACATTACTTCCACTTGTGCCATGCTCCTTCCTGACCTTCCTTGGTCGCCTATTGTTCTTTTCGATACCGACACAAGGGTATCTTTCATTTTCCTCTTTCTTCTTCTTTTTTAAAAATGGTTTTAAGTAATGTCTTGTGATATGTTGATATTTGAGTTGCAATTCAGGAGGGTTTTTAGTGGGTATGGTTGAGTCATTCGGCGAGTCCCACACGCAGGGAGAGTCATGTTGGCTCTCCCTAGTGCGTAACTGCATTTTCCCTACCTGTACAAGTTTTAAGGGCTCTAATGACCTCGATGTCGACGAGCCCTAAAGCCCCCCCAAAAAATGTTTTTTTCGAATTCAGTGGCATTAACAATACCCCCATTAGATACTATTTTAGCTAACAAATTTATAAACAATATATATTATATTTATTAAACTGCTATAAAAATGTTATACTTGAAAAACCCTCCCAAAAATTCTTATAATAGCTAAAAAGTGCCAATAAAAAGAAAACAAAAAACTTTTCAACGTGCAATTTGCAAAGCGAAACCCTCTTTTGGACATTCATTATCAATGTTATTAAACCATTTCTATCATTATTGTTTTATTAACTTGCAAAGTTTTACAATCTAAAGAAAAGAACTGTATTTCACTTAAGTATTTCTTTTCATATTATTTTTTAAAATGGGGTTTTAGGGCTCGCCAACGTCTAGGTCATTAGAGCGCATGGAGTTTCGCACCATGGGGAAGAGCCGTGGTGACTCTTTCCCCGTGTGTGGGACTCGCCGAATACTTCGACCACTAACTACAAAAACCCTCTTGAATTCACCAAATAACCAAAAAAAAAGATAATAGGAAAAGACAAAAACAATTGCTCGATATATTATACAAAAAAAAGAAAAGTTCTGAATGCTATAATTTTCCAAAGAAATGAAAAGGAAGAATGAAAGGAAAGAAGAATGCAAATCTAAACCCTCTCGAGAACGTGCGGGAAAAGCTATTTATGCTATTCAATAGTTTATTAACGTGATCAGTTTCATTTCCGAGAATTGTTGATAAATCTGCAGCCAGACCAATGTTTCTCTGTATTCTGGTGTATTTTCTACAATCAGTTAGTAGGTGACGCACTGTCAAAGAAGAACTACACTTCTCACAGACGGGCTGATCACCAATTTGCAAGAGATACCGTTGAGTGTGAGGAGAATGTCCTATGCGCAAGCGGGTCAGTAAGACCTCCTCGCGCCTGGATGACCTACAGGAACTGCTCCATGACTTAACAGAGGACTTGATAAGTCGGAGCTTATTCCCTTCAATAACCAACCACTCATTGTTCCATTCTCTCAGTATCCTTGTCTAGATGTAATTTAAGATGTCCCCTTTTGGAGTCGTGGAGAAATCCACGCGATTCTTGAGGCATTCCGCCTCCGCGGAAACGTCTACTTCCTCATTTCCTCTGATTCCCACGTGTCCAGGAATTCAGTAAAACTATGTTCTTTCTGTCACTTTGAAGAGAGAAAAGTACATCCTGGATGTTCTGGATCAGCTTATCGGTCGAGTACATAGTAAGGATTGCTTGAAGTGCACTCAGAGAATCAGAGCAAATAAAGAAGATAGATCCGCGGGAGCACTTTATTGATCGCAGTGCTCTCAATATGGCATAGCATACAGCTGTGTAAACGCTGCCCAAGTCAGCGAGACGGTATCCACAGGTCTTATGGGGGAACACCGAGCAGCTGACACCATCGGCCTGCTTTGACCCGTCAGTTAACACAGGAATATAGACCCGTTGTTTGTTGAGAAAAAGGTTGAAGTATACCCTCAACATCGTGGCTGGGGTGTTCTTGTCATATTGCAGAAGATCGACATTGATCTTAGGCGTATTCAAAACCCAAGGAGGAGTCTTACTGAAATTGATTTAAGACATAGGGTGTGCGTATATTTAAGATTTCCAAAATTTGTTTGGAGCGATATCCAAATGGTTTGGTTGTTCTAGAAACGGGTGGAAGAAAAGGGATGAAATACTGCGTTGTGAACTAGATTGTCGGGTAAAGAACGCACATGGATAAAGTGTTGTAACATGAGAAGTTGCTGCCGGAGGGAAAGAGATGGTTCGCCACTCTCGTCATAGTGGAACTAGTACGGTAGGCTCCCGTAACTAGTCGGATTCCAGCATGATGGATACTATCCAACTTTTTAAATAGCTTGCACGAGCAGAGCTATATACATCGCATCCATAATCGAGCCGAGCTCTTTTGAATACACTATAAAACTGGAGCAAGGAGGAGCGATCAGCACCCTATTCCCTACTACTCAGGCATTTCAGAAGATTCGGAGACTTAAGCGTTCTAGCTCTTAGGTCTGTAAGATATTCAATTCAATTTAGTCTTGGATCAAAGATGAGATCTAAGAACTTTATTGAAGGATAGAATTTGAGAACATTGTCCCCCAGGGAGAGGTGAGGTTTTGGTAGGAGTCTTGGTCTCCTACTGAAAAGTACACGTGTTTTTTCAACAGAGAAACGGAAGCCAGTAGTCTTTGACCACTTATTCAATTTATTGAGAAGCTGGATTCGTCGCACCGCACCTGTGACACACTGCGATGAGCAAAAGATGGGAAAGTCATCGACAAAAAGGACAGATTTCCTCACAGCATATGTTATGCTGTTAACGGCCACTGCAAATAATGTTACACTCAAGACTGAGGGACTCTTGAAGGAGATCCGAGGTGTCTCATCCAATTAGGTAGCGGAAGGAACGCTTATCCAAAGAGGTCTGTAACATCAGTAGATGTCCTCTAAAACCCCAGGCATATTGCAGTTATAGTTGTTGCAAAATGCCATGACGCCACGTAGTATCGTAAACGTTATCTATGTCAAAAAATATTCCGACGACATGTCTTCGGACGAATTGCTGTTTGCCTATAAAATATTGTAAGTTTATAATCTCTTAAACTATACATGTAACAAAAGATTTACAGGAGTGGAAGAGTAAGAAACAAATTCATGACATATGATAATTTACTTTAGAAATACTGAAAGAAGTACTAAAGGTGAAATATGGTATTGAAGCTTGGCTCGATATAATAAATTGAGAACTTAACTTTCTCTACATTAATTGCATACAGTATTTGAGTCAAATCAAAGCCACATTCAGAGGTACTCAAAATAATAATAATTAAATTTAATACACTAGTTATTAGTTAAAAAAATCAATTAAAACGAGAAAATTGTACCTATAAAATTTCATGTCTATTGAAGTCAAGTAAATGATTGGTTCATGAAAAAAGCTATATAATAGATTCTAATTATTAAAAAAAAATTAATACAAGTACTGGCATATCAATTAATCTAGTGTATTGATACTATAATCAAAATTTCTGTGCATTATGCATTAAAAATCTTTTAGCATAAAAAATAATTATAATACGGTAATACTGTTACTGCTTATGTGTTTGATGTGTAGACAAAATGAACCTGTTTGATGTGAAGGTCATAAGTGTGATAGTGTTATAGAGAATGGAACTACTTCCCTTTGACCGCATACGAAGTACTGCACCATGAAGTTAAATATGTGAGACCATTTGAACAGGAAGAGGTTTGATCTTTTGTATAGGAGAGGATATTGCTTCTCCATCAATTATTTATTTGTTATTTCATTCAACCTTTCCCCTACCCATCTATTGATTGACATAAATGGCATCAAAACACTTTCAAGCATTTCATTATGACAGTATTATTCTCTCACTAATTAGTGAAATCAATATGATATGAGCAAAGGTAGGTACAGACAATGCATATTAGCATATTTGCTTTGTATACATATTTTGAGTAATAAGTTCAATTGAGAAGAAGTCAATAAGGCGTAATACAATAAATAAAGATAAAGAAATCTTGATGCTATCTCATTTTAATAGTACCAAAAAAATAGTCACACAAATTATAAGTTTAAGATATTAGGCATCAATCTCACCATATTTTTATTCATTTATGTTTCTTCCTACAAAATGTACAAAATATAAAAATACTCCTACTGGTACATCATTACAAACCAAATATTAAAAAATTAAAGTGTTTGTATCATCTACATGTTGAATAATGCGAATGAGTAAACCTTAATGTTACACGAATAATAAATAAATAAATAAAAATAAATAATATTATGTTTTATAATGACTATTTGAGATTTAAAACAAGTACAATGAGTTTAACAGGATGCTTATTATAAAAAAAATATTTCATTTTCAGCATAGCAAAATGGAATTATTGAAAAGCTTTATTGACAATAAGTCAAATAAGAAAATTATGAGAACATATTACTGCCAAGTATAAACTTGATGTTGTGAGAAAGTACCACTTTGTATAGATTTGGAGAATCTAATGGCCCAATAATTTGCTTTATTCCATAATTGAAGAAATAGGCATTTCACTCAATTTCCAATACTACTTATTATATTATCACTCAACCTGAATCATCAAAGAATGTAAACAATGTGAAATGCAATAGAGAGCAGTAATGAATGAATGAACATTTTTCATGAATATTGAATTTCATATTATACAATAACAGGCTACAATATTTACAAATCATCCTGAAAGATAAAAATTGCCAAATATTGGTCCATGAAATAAAAGAAATCAATAATTTTCGCTTTAAGATTGTATAGAAAGTGGAAAATAAAACTAATTTTCTTTTTGAACTACATAACATATTAAGAATTTTCCAAGAATATTAAATTTTTTGAGACTAGAGGTAATTGATGATGTAAACAATGCAGCACTCATACTCTCTTAGGATTAAAGAAGGATAATACATTACACAGTGTGTCTTGGTTTATACTACATGAATGAAATTTCTTATGTTTGCTGAAAATGCAAGCTTTTGTCTGGTGTCCTTTGTAGAAACGGATTTAGGGTTTTTCCAACTATGGGCTACAGCAGGGGTCGGCAACCTTTATTGGCCGCGGGTCAAAATCAACCAAAATGTGAGTATTAAAGAGACGTTTGGGTTAGAGATATTTTCATATTAAAACAGTCTTTTAGTAAATAATAAGATATATTTTATTAAGTAAATAATTACAAACATAGTTGAATGAACTTTATTTATAAACGTTCTCTTCGATATCAATGGCTCCCCTGATGTTGAACTTGTGACATCAATTTAGTTTGTTTTATATTTTATTTTTATATATTATACTTTATTTTCGGAACTAAAGTGGGTCACTTGAAACTATCAAATGGGTCACTTGGTGACCCTCGGGTCATAGGTTGCCGACCCCTGGGCTACAGGTAAACTTGTTGCCTTACTCCGATAAGTCTAATCCTCACAATTAAAATTCATACTTAAATGTCAATTTCTTTTTCCATCTCATGTTCATCTCTCACTTTTCAACCTTTCCTCACAATTTTGCAGCTCTTCAATTTGTGCTGTGGCACACTTATCCCCATGGTATATATGCTTCTGGTCCTTGGAATCAATTAGAATTTACCATTATAATAGAAAGAAAAGAATTTCATTAATATCCTTGCAAATGGTTGATCTTTCAACAAGAAATAATTTTTGTCTGTTCTAACGAATTTTAAACTTGCCTTTTTCTTTCATTATCTTACAGTTTTCACAAGCTTTTTAGCAAGGAGTGATCCTAGAAAATGAAACCCTATCCTCAAAGTAGAGGTTTCACAGTACAGAGTAAGGGTTACATCTTTTTCTCAAGAGAGTTCAAGCACATTAATTTATTTCCCCCATAAATAAAATAATTGTCATCAACTTTGGAAAAATGTTCTCACATTTTTTAATACACAGAAATATAAATTAAATTTGGTAAAATATTAAAACATAAATCAGGAACCGCGTTCTCTAAAAATGACTGCACAAAAACATTTCAAAACGCTAGGACAGCATGCTGTGTGGCACATAAAATCCTACAAGTCTTCATAATTGAGGAATTGCTGAAATAGCACTAGGTTCTGAACCACTTGGAACAGCATATTTTGGTTTACAAACACATCCACTTTCTACCAGAACATAATCTTGTCCCGTTAAAGTCACAGGACCAAGTGGAATTACCAGAAACAGATAAGGCACGTATGTTTGCGTACATTCTCCCCTAACCACATCACACTCGCTTGACCTGTAAAAAATATAAATGTAAAAATTTTTCTTGAAACATATTTATCATATCATAATTAAAACTATAAAAAGATATATTGCAATTTGGCTAATTTTTTCAATACTTCTGCTTCCCATCATTTTATAAAAAATGCTACATGAACATAAGCCATTCCTTGTGGACACATAGACTGGGAAATTTATTAAAAAATTTGATAAAATTACAAGAGTTTACTTTATTAAATAATGATTATTAAAAATCATAGCATATAACATTTATATTATTCCCAAAACTGTTAGTATTTAACTTACTCGCATACTTCAAACACCACTTGCTGTAATAAATCTGGGAACTTCTGGACTATTGTCACTGGTTGACCAGAGGTAAGAGATACTCCGTACATAGGAGCAGTGGTATTGTAACGTGTCTTGCATAAACGAGCTGGAGTGCCTCCACAGGTATCTCTAGCAACAAAATTCTCTCCTCCACGTCCTGAAAACATAAATTTATGTACAGGAAACTGACATGACATCATAATCAGAGACACAATTTTAGAGAATAATAGGAATGTATAATACAGATAGGAATATGAGTTGTACACGATTCTTCTTAGTTCATAATTGCAAATATGAGGTTAATAACTATTATTATTACAGAAGCAAATCTCCCCCTCTCCTCTTCTTTCTAAGATCTTTTTTGTATTTAACCAGAAGATTTACTGATAATTATAGTTTTATATTGTCCATATAACCAAATGAAATCATATAATCAAGATCTGATAGTTACCAAGTATTTTTTACTTATCCAGTTTTTTGAAGCCAAATCCTCTTATCCACTTGCTTTTGGAGCAACTTTACATTACCAGAATACTTACTCAAATTTCCATTAATTAACTTAATTTAAAGTAGCCTACACTAGTTGTAAAAAATAGACTTTACTGATCACCCTGATCTAGGTTTTCCTTCAACCAGAGGTGGATTTTTTGAGTAGGATTTCTGTACAGACAGAGGCCTACTCTTTGTGGCAGCAAGATTTCAGGGTGGCAGTGTCATTGGTACCATTGGAATTAATCAAATTTTGAGTGATTAGTTGGCACTACTTTCAGAGTAATTGTAATATTTCAAATGACCTATTAAGAAGACAAGAATTTTCAGAATAATGTAAAGAATTTTTGACACAAGGTGTTTGTTAAATAACTGTCCTATTATAACAACTAAAAATAAAAAATTTAAATATTCTAAAAATATTATATAAAGTAGCTAACTTTAGTGGGATGTATGTCATAATTTTACTTTGGAGTGCAGAAATTTGATATTTGCCCTCCACTTATCATTGGGCCCATTGATAAGAATTGATGAGATGGTCTCTTGTTTGCTTGGAGATTAAATAAATGTATTGTCATCCATGTGGACATACAGAGTTTTTAAATACTTTTTTGACGGTTAATTATTTACTTTTTAAATGATTATTTTCTGTTTTCTACATGTTAATTATATTTCTATGATAGGGATATATGTTTACTTTACTAATGTGATTTCTTTCCATTTTAAGCTCATGCTTACTTTGCTTACAATAAGAAAACAAAATTTTACCAAATCTTTAGAGGCCAAAAATTTACAAAATAAAAAACAAATTTATGACTGAAAATGGTTATATGAAGATCCTCTCAACTTGATGCATATAGTATAATGTATAGTACATCAATGGAAATTTTTTAGTAGAATCTCAACTCCAGTAAAAGATTAATGTTCCAGAAAGCTACTGCAAATTTAATGAGCACGACATTAAATTAAAATAAAATTAAAAAACAAAAGAAAAGATCAACCAAAGTTAGAAATAAGAAAAGGCGATAAATCAACAACATAAACATATAATTCCCTAATGTAACTATCAAAAGACATAATTGATTATTGCAACATAATTGTCCATGATTATGTTTTGATCCGTAAGTAAAACAGCACTACGTGCAATGTCATTTTCAACATCATTAAGATACGCGTTGGATGTTGAATGCGACGGATGGTAGTCAGAAACACGGCAACACTTTACCTCTCGAGCGACCCGTTATAACGGGACCTCAAGAGACTCGTTGGCCAAGCGGAGACATCGCACATCGGGTAAATCCCGTAACGTGCAAACATAGGAACAAGATCTCAATTCTACCCAGTAAAGCGGGTTTAAAAAAACAAAGAATAGTCTACCTACCAATAATGTACTTGTACAGCTTCAAACGAAAGACATTTAGTTATCAAATTATACATTTCATGATAATCAAGCATTATAAATTCAGAATCAGTCAATTATACGTGTAGGCAATATATTTTTTGTTCCCTCTCACTCAATTGATTAATTCGTGAACCGATTATTCACACGCCTTTTCAAGTGTAGAATCAAATTCACGAACGGAAATCGAATCCACTCGGTTGGAAATTTATATACTGGCCACAAAAAAGGTTCATTGAAATAATTTGCTGTCGCTCTGATGCGTCCTTGCGCATTTTTTTCTGTCAGTTCCGAACGAGAAAAGAAATCGATTTGAGGGTGCGAAAATACCATTTGGTGACAATAGCTAAGCTTTATTCAGCATTCACAAAATAAAAAACTGAAATGTTAATACAAGAGGGCGTATTCCACGATGATATATAGTGACAACGGACTCATTTATTTAGAGTACCTACGATTAAAGCGAAATTGCAATCCTATTCTACAGAGGAAGAGAGGGAGTTAAGTCATGTTACCCAAATGCACACAACTAATAAAAATACATTTAGGGAAAATATGAAATTAAAATTAAATAAACATCATAGCCGTAGATATTAAGAAAAGAGAACAGTATTGTCTATTTCCTTGGAGCCCATCAATCTAGATCTAAATAGTTCAAGACACAGTGAGAATGCAATTTAAAAAATCTGGAGTGTGCCCTTCTCAACTTTCCAATTACAATTCATACCAAAAACTCATGGAACTAAACACGCAACAAAACACAAAAATTCAAGCAAAAATAAAAAATCAATATACAAATATTATTAATAATGAAAATATTATACAAGGTGATGTATTTCTTAGATCATTCGGATGCAAAATATTTATTATTACAATACATGGTATCCTAAAAACCAAAGTATCGTATTCAAGTAATGATTGCGTAAACTATCTTCCCAATTGAACTCTTTGGAATGATCTTATTTGCAGATTCAAATAAAGCGCCTCCAACATGTTTTCCGTAATAATTTTTCGCTATATCTCAAAAACGGTGCGACGTACAGGAATGTGGTTAAGCAATCTGCACGCAGAATTAACTCACCAATCAAAATGCTTCTATGCCCATTTAAAAAATTTTGAATAATAAGAAACCGGAAGTGAAGCGCGGTGTGGGAATGAAGTCGGAACGAGATGTCCAGAAATAGGCTTTTATTCCCAAATCTCAAGTTTGGTTTCGATACATCAATTTGTTCTTAAGTTATCGGGGGAACAACATTCTGAACATACATACATACATACACACACATTCTACATTGGACATCATCGCCAAAATTTGAAAATAGACTGTCCTGGAGCCAATTCGCAAAGATCCGAAGAGATCTCAATTTTGTTTTTGACAGATTACAATACCTCCCTTACACATTCTGTGTAATTCGAAAGTAAAATTATACGCAAAACTATATTCTATAGCCATTTAAAAGTACTTACTTTCTTTTATTTTAAATATATCAACGTACATAATTTTTCACAGTCAAAAATTAAAATTAAACGCCTTAATTGTAGTCGAAAAAATGGATAAAAACCTAAATGCTCATGAAATTATTGCATATCATACTTTGTTTTTGCGCACTTAATTAGTTTGTTTTTCAGTATATTTCGTTTGAACGACTCCCTTCACTCACGGAAGGTTTTACCTCAGATCTTTTGTCATAGCAAGCTCACTTACGTGTTTCATGCCCAGACACTTTTTGGGACTTCACCCTAGCTAGGCACCAAACATGGGTATCTTCCAGGCATTGACCACAGTTTCGTTATTTGCAATACAATGCTTTTTTGCTGGGACCCACAGTGCTTTCTTTTTTTAACGAAGTATAATGTTTCTGGTATTAATAAAATTGTAATTGTGCTCACATTTGAGACAAAGGTTCCTCGGTGAAATAATTTTTATTATAGTGCAATTGTATTGAGCCTTCTGAAATGGTATCATAAAAAGAGTACCTAGCCGTTTTTATAAAATTTCCACAATGCCTTCATCTTTAATTTATCGTTTCCTATCGGTTCAAAAAGTGTTCAAGAACCAAGAATTGATTCAGTTACTTCAGACAATAAATTCGTAAAGTAGTAAAACTAAGAGGAATAGTAAAGCAGGAAACTCCCACCTTGCTTTCGTTGTGGAAGCGGTGTTGAACAGTAGGACAAATGGACGGTCTATCGTGATTGAGTAGTTTGTAGTATGCAATACTCATAACAATGAGACGCCCTTTGCAACTTTAAACGAGGATGAGAAAGGGAGTGACAGGAAAAAAAATTGCGTAGGATCCGTGGTCTTCTGAATTGAGTAAATATACTACCAATGTCGTTATATTTCAGTTCAGATCACAGGGGAGCACAGTACCATTTAAGGTAAGTAGAAAAGGGCGAAATACGTAAAAATAATGGAAAATGGAAAACAACCTAGGTTGGTGTCGGACCCATAGTTTTCGGGGATTCTCAGATGAATTATCACTGTCTTGATGTCGTTACGTCCAAGGTAGGATCACATGGGATGCATGCCACCCCTGGAGGAAGGGGGTGATATGTAAAAATAATTGAAAAATCCGATATTAGATTTGAAACCGTGATTTTTGGTGCCGATGAGATGGATAAGCACGCGCCGATGTTTCGTAAGTTCATAAACAATCCGCATTGGAAATATATGCACCTAACACCCATGGGGTAGGGTTGAGAATAGCGAGCAGGTAAAAATAATCAAGAACGACCGATATTGGTGTTGAATCCGTCATTCTTGGGACCTCTGAAGTGAAGAGTGACACTCAATGCCACTCAAGTACACAATCATCCATTACGAGAGATAAACACTTTTTGATGGGAACTGAGAAGGAAATGAAATGTTAGAATAATCGAAAGTGGATGATATTAGTGTTGAGATCATAGTTTTCGAGACCTCTAAAATAAGTAGTTCCCTATACATTCCTAGCTCTTCTTGGGAAGGGGATGCTATGTAAAATCATCGGAAGTGACATCCGTGACCACAATTTTCGGAATCACTGAGCTGATAGTAACATTATGATATCGTGTATGCCTGATTTCAACCCAAATGAAAAAAAAGACACCCATTGTTCCACTAAAGGGAGGGCGGAAAGGGTACAAAGGAAAAAAATGATTGAAAAGGAGCGATTTCCATAGGACCCATATTGTCAGGGTGCCTGAGATATACTATAATTATTCTAACAATGTCGTTAAGTTCAAGATCAGATCACATCGGGACACGGTACCCTGAGACTTGGAGATGGAAGAGACGTAAAAATGAATATATAACAATCGATATTAGGGTCGAAAGCATGGTTTTCGAGGTCATTGAGATGAATAATTATACTATGAAACCGTTCACACCGTATGAGACGCACGACTCTTAGAGGGGGGTAGAAGGTGTCACCAAAAATTATCGAAAATGGACGATTTTAGTGTCGAATCCCTAGCTCACAGGGTTGATGAGATGAATAGAGACTCATCCGATGTTATGTAGATTTTGGACACCATTTGGGGAGAAACCCCCATGGGTAGGGTGAGAAGGGAATGTGATGTCAAAATTCTTAATTAGGAAAGACCATTATTTGTGTTTAATCCATTGATTTCGGAGCCTTTCAGTTGAACAGTGCCATGATTCCATTTAAGTTCATGTTCAACACTTATGAGTGGTGTGCAAGGTTAATTGGTTATGTTTCGATTGATTTGTTTCACTCATAAGCAACTTAATGTTGCTTGGTCAAGGGTGGTTTCACCCAAGAATTTATTTATTCTTACTCCTCGAGGAGAAATTAAAAATGTTATGTACAATGAAACTTTGTATTTTATGAATTTGTAAAATTAGGATGCTACAGGTATATAAAAAACAGCAAGGAAAATTATTTTGATATTACAATATAGATTTTATTTTTTCAGGAGTAAAAGGAGATTGGTATAAGAAAAAACCTGGACAACGTCAGGTAATCAGCTAGTACTTTCTATAAACTACGTATGCGAGGAAATAAAATGAATTTATAGTCCCCACAATAATTTCTTAATTTAGACGAATTGTCAGCCATTCTCTGGAACATATCTTTTACCTTTTCTCATGAACCGAGTCCCAACTAGCCTAATTAGCTTCACATCAAATCTAATCGTGATTGTCTTCTGCATCTGATATTTGAGAACAGAAATAATGAGGAATTCTTTTCGAGCAATGTTGCTCAGGGAAAGTATTGAAGCAGTATTTTCACAAAAAAATTGCTCATACGACTTATTACTCATATGAGTTATCGCTTATACATTTCTCGTATCCTTTATTTATTGCAAATATAGGTTAGGAAACATACAATAGTATGTGTTCGATTCCATTTCCACTTGTCTATTTCTATTATACACCAGCGCTGTCCAACTTATCTTAGCCCGCGGGCCATTTTCTATACACATTCGATCAATCGTGTTGACACGAGATAGAGTTCTCCAACATGTTGCCCGATGAATTAAACTAATATGCCACATTTATTTAACGAGACAATTTTATGATCATTAACATTAAATTAAACAGTAAATTATATCATTAAACATTATCATTAAAAAGTATATTTAGTATATATTTTATCTTTCCGGACATATAACGTCAAATGTTCATGCGGACAGCACACACGCACACACACACAAAACAAAGTTGTGTCCGGCAACGTTTGATGAAAAAATTGATGTATGTTGACTCGTACTATGACTCGCAGACCGTAAAAAAAGTTTAGGGGGCTGCATAAGACCCGTGGACCGATAGTTGGACAGCGCTGTTATACATGAATTTATACATCAGAAACAAAAATCTTTGAGCTTGTAATATTTTTCGCCAAGGAAAGTGGATCAGAGAAGATGAAATCCTTTTCTAAAATATTTTGAAAATACAATGAAGCAAACGATGGATAAATGACAGTGAGTTACCTGTGCGACTGGATACTTTACTAGTGCTGCTTAAGCTGGCAACGTCATTAACGTTGCTATATCGGTGTAGGAGAGCTTGCCGCACAGCATGGGGATCGGCGGTAGACATCGCTCGACCCGATCTGTCGGAGAACCAGGAGCGGGAACCCCCGCCTTGCCGAAATGTTCGCGCCACTGCACCCCTGCACATATATTGGTTCAGAGAAGTAAGCGGAGTAACACATAGGCGGGAATATTAATTGTCTTGTAATTAATATTCGAAGTGTTACTGATTTAATAGATGCGGTTAATTTTGATTAAAACAAATAAGAAAAAGTATATATTATTAAATAACTTTCTTTAGAAATATTAAATCCACCATTGCCTTTGGACACCTGATCGTAATTAAGGTTCCCTTACTTGTTTCCAGAGGGTGAATTAGTTTATTGCTCCCTATGTGGTAATTCTTAGAGTATAACTGCTATTTTGACAATACAGTGAAGATGCAGACGTTTAAAAATCTCAATTTACAAAACTGTTTATTTGTAAAAAGTAATAAGCGAAATCCAGTAAAAGAAAAGACTAATGTTCATAATGGTTTTAAACATTCTCCCTGATAAGCCTTTATAGTCCACAAGACATTAAAAAGGGATATTACAAAATATTTCAAATATGTCAAGTGTTTGAAGAATGTAGTAAGAAAATATGACATATTTCAAACCACATTAATCTTCTTTTAATACCACTTTCACGAAACGATTCTCTGTCTCACAATAGATAATTTATACTTGGTATATGATTTTGAAGCTGGAGAACTAAAACTACTTACCACCTGTATTAGTAACTTAATTTTAGATGCATAGTCAAAAAAGCAGTTACAAACTGCGTATGACCACGTGGAGGACAAACTAATTTACTACAATATAAGGACAATTATCTGTACTAGTAAATAAGTAATACATTTTTAAATTATGGATTAGATACCTGACGAAGTCTAAAAACTATAAACGAAACGTTTTGTAATTGAAATTAACAAAAGGTATTATTAACACACACAAACATGTACATATGTCAAATTTTGCGTGAAGACACTTTCATATTTTGAGACGTCACTGCCCTTTGCGCTAAGCGACCCTACGAATGTCTAGGGGTGAAACATCCGCAATGCATCAGAACAAAAATCACACTCGTACATGTCAGAGACGGCTGTCACGTGTACAGACCCAATTAAGTCCACGCGTAAAGACGACATCAAAATCAATTTCGAAAGCCACCCTCCACTCCAATTCTTGTTTAGGTTTCTCAAGTGTTCTGAAACAACTCAGGAGGGAGTTGCCTTGACTGAGCCAAATTACTTTAGTTTTCCAACACACCTTGAAGTATTTCGTTGCTAGCCACTCCTTCCAACAATTCTCTGCATTTCGAACATAAAAGTTTTCTTTTTTCGTTTTAATAATGTAAGAAAGCAATTCATTTTATGTCAACCAGTTTAAACTGCACATTGCATTGAAACATTTTGGCCCCTCCCCCTAACCATCCATGTAGCGGTCAATTCAAGTAAACTATTTCACAAACGATTCCTTCAGTCGCTCGACCATTTATAAGTAAAAAAAAATTTTTTTTTACTGTTATTTACCTCGAATGTCGAGAGAACATAAAAGGTAATATTTTTATACCGAAACGTTTCTTCGTGGCGGCTATTTTTATTACACGGTGATTTGCAAACGCATTTGCAGACGTACACGGAAAAACTATGATCTTAAAATGTATTAGTCTTAGACATTTGAAACAACGACCATTAGTGCTATTTGTAATTCTTATCATATTTATTCCTATAAAAATCCTACAGTGAAGAATAACTTACGAAGGGCTGTAATGACCTTGCCGTTGACGAACCCTAAAGTCCCACCAAAAAAAACAAACAACGAAATTCTCGCCCACCTCCTTCCTTACCATTAGGAGTAAGAAGGAAAAAATACATGTCTGAGTTGTACACGCTAAATTTTTAGTCGATTGCTCAAACCGTTTTTTAATACGAAACAGAAAAACCTCTGATACTCAACTGTGAGTTCAACCCTTTAACCTGATCGACCGAGCAAGGTTGGCATCGACTCACCCTCGTCAGAAGAAAGACAAAGCTTTATTATCTTCAGATCAACGGATAACCCGCCAGTTTTAACTGAAAGAGCTGTAGCTGTACCAATGCACACAATCCCAGTATAAGCACTTTCAGAGTAATCCTGATTGTTTATGGAACCCACAACACTCACTCGCTGAGCGGGTGGGATCTTACAAAGAAATTAAACAAACATTTGGGGAAAAAATGTATTATTTTTAAAAAGTCCGGAATTGATACAGTTTTGGACTAAACATCATAGGTCAAGCTTTCTTATGCATCTCATTCTCAGGATTCTTGTATAGTTAGATGAGAGAGGAGTGAAATTGCTATCGACCATCGATGTCCTCCATTATCAGACGGGATTGCGGACTAGACAACAACCAACGGGAGGATACAATTCATGCAATTCTTCCATACAACAGAAATATAAATGTAGTATCGACATATCATCATTGGGATACGTTAATAACTAAAGAAAGGGACAGAAAAGATACTATAGAAAGGAGAAGAGTGTTTACAACGTTAGTTACATAGGATAGACAAAGGAGAACTAAAATAAAAAAGTTCGAGAACACCAACTTCAATGGCGCGAAACCAAACGTTTTAGACGAGGAACATCGATGGATTGGGAAAATATCAGCTAATTAGACTGGGAAAGCAATTAAACGATACACGTCTGTAATGAAATATTCGCATAAAACCGAATTAAACTTTAAATTTACGCGGAGATTCCGAGAAATAATCGGGTATTTATTTACAAAAATTATGATATTTTTGTATATGGTTTCTGTCTCTTTTGTTCCTTTTCGGATGGTGTATATTTTTCATTCATATTGTGATACCAGGATACTTCCACCTGTATGTCATCACCAAAGGGAGGTCAAAAATCTGGCTGACAACGCTCTGACTATAAAATGTAGCGATCAGTTGTCTAAAAAAGTGTCGAAAAAGTATAAAACATAATCACATTTTTATTTCTCATGAGATAGTCGCGAAGACAAAACTTTTGGTTGTTCGGAACTCGTCCGCGGACCGTAGTTTAGATTCCCCTGTTTCACTCAATGAAAATGAAAGCAAGAACCGTAATTGAAGCAAGAAATGCAATCCCTTAATTTTCGCTTGATGCCACATGGTATGGTATTAAAACAATTGAAGACAGTGAACAAAAACAAACGTCTATTCAAATATACTCCAGGTCGGGAGAATTATTACGAATCAAGACGAAATGGTGAGCGGGATGGGCATTTGACGGTAATCAAATGATAAAAAATCAAATTGCTTAAGTAAAAACAACATATTTCTTTACATTAGTTCTCTTATTTATTCTCTAATCTATTCCCTTCTTTATTCTTTACGTATCTAATTACCTATTTTACTAGCTGCTAAGAATGATACGATTACTAAATATGTACGTAAAAGAAAGTGAAATATTTTGATACCTTTATTTGCTATGTAGACCTACTGATTGGGGGAAAAGGTTGAAGAACTGGAAGGAGTAAGGGGCAAACTCAACTTCTGCCCATACCCCTAAATCCGCTTGGTGGTCCTGATTATATCACATGCCAAATGCGATTTGGAACGAATAGTTCCACAAAAATCATAAAATTCGAGTAAAGCTGCGGATACTCAGCTAATTTGAATTATTAAGAATTAGTGTAACAGAGATAATATTACCAGATATAATACTTGAAAACTTTGTTAAAACGCGAAAATATATGTTTCTACAACATAAAAACATATTGGAGACAAAATACTTCTGCGATCCAGCAACAGTGGCCTATAGCGAAAACCGCAACTTAAATGCTGGAACGTACTGCGCTTTGTGGGTGCAGTTTTCGCGTTCCCATAGCTCATTACAGCCGCTATGACAGATACGAAACATCTTAGAAAGTCGCCAGTGTTTAGTAGTTTCTAAACGACACGAAAATCGAGGTGTGGTTTCGTTCGTGACGATAATATGGTACGGAAGTGACGCGCCTCCTTTTAAATAGTGAAGTGTCATGAAAATATTTTTTTTTGTGGGGTTTTAAGGGCTCGTCAACAACAAGGTCATTACAGCCCATCACGAAAATCGAGGCGCGATTTCGTTCGCGAAGCCGAAGTGTGACGCACATTGGGAAGCAAAATAAAGGTGATATGAAAGGTACAATCCTCCTGACATTATAATGAAAAAATTTTAATACTCAAGTCAGTATTTTTATTAGTAAACAAATAAAGGTACTAAACAAATGGTTTAAGAAATCATAGAATGAGTCCAGTATTCGGGGAGATCTGGAAAAATCCCTCGTTAATTTTAGTGAAAGAATTTAAAATTAGAATTAAGGAATATCTAATTAATACAAAAAATAATGGAAGACGATCAAAACTATGTTGATACAAACAAAATTTAATTTGTTTGAAAATCAGATTTATTGAGAACGAGTTGATGGTTTTGAATGGAAGTGGTTTTGCAGAGAATGAGAATACTTCATATTAGTTAGGAGGCAACCTATCATAAAGCCAACACACACACACACACAAAATTTAAATTTCGTATGTGCGGGATAAACTACCTGACACATTTCTTTTATTTATGCATCATCAGTATTTATAAGTTTTGTGTGTAAACATAGATACATTAAAAAATATTGATTTGTTAATATTTTTGTGGAGGATTTAGAACTCACCGTCAACTATGTCATTAGAGCCCTCTTTTATTTATCGTCTTCAGTACTGCCTAACTTTTGAGATAACTCGTTCTGATAAGTTGACAGGGGTGAATTTTAAGGGAAGAAATCGAAGTTAGTTGAGATGGGAAAAACTCTAACGATTATTATCAAAAAAATAATTAAGTGTTCACATAAATTAAATCAAAAGAAGGTACAACCATATAGTTTCATGTAGATTTTAAAAATTCATAAAATGAGAATGAAAAGGTGTCGTAGAAATAGTCAATAGAAAATAAACCAATTTCCTCTTCTTCAAAAAACAATGACACTTGAGAATGGAACCTCACAAAATCAAGTATGCCCATGGTTTATTATTTTGACCCCCCCCCCCCGCCTTATATTGTTGTAAATTTTGCTTGAAGTAATCAATCAATTGAAGTTTATTCAAAGAATGAATAAACGAACTAGTTTTCTGCCGAATGAAGGAACATGTCCTGTATTCATTCATTCCCCGAGAACAACTCATTGACATGCCATTCATGTATTCTAAACCTGTTATAAGAATCGCAGTGACCTGAAAATTGCTAAGCGTATGCCCTACTGTCATCTTCCGTGCGTTACTCGTATATTACGTTAATGGCTGAGATTTGGGTAAAACGTGAAATTTGTTAATTTCCCGGTGAAAAGCAGAAAATGACCTGGGAACTGTGTTAATTTGAATACACGTGCCGTTAGATGCGGTGTACAATTCATCATATCTAGATCAAGATTTTTAATAATATTCGAGAAAAACATTTTACATATTGGTCGTTATCAAAAAGGAGGTTCGATATGTCGTTTCATCTAGAAATCCGTTTAATATACAGTGGTATATACAATTATATTTTAATAAAATTTCGCTCAAAAGCAAACCTATAAGATTACATGAAAATAATCGTATTCATCGGTAAGTAATATTGAACAGTAATTAGATATGTAAATTGTTTTTTTCATTCCACCAAAATTGTGAAATACTTAATTAAACAATACACCCGAGAACAAACCTCTAAATTTCTTTATATTTTGGACGTGGCTAAAAGGCACACATCGTTCAAATCGCGCTTTTGGGTAATTATAAACATTTATAAACTATTTTCATATTTATAAACCATTTTTTATAATTAAGTGAACAACTGAAATATTTTTTAAAAGTTAATTTAATATTTCAAAGAAAAATTTGTATGGCAAATATTTCATTAATTCAAATATTTCGAAAGAAGCAAGATATTCCGTTAACAACTTTGATGCCATTTTTACGGAGAATATAAAACTATTACAGTAGGGGTGACTGAATCGCATCCATGAAGATAAAATTTGGGGGCAAAATAGAATACTGACACTTGCTCTATAAGCGTCAAACAAAAAGAAATGTGTATAGTAGGTGGTCTGATTTCTGGCAAGAAATTGCATTATGAAACTAAAAAATGAGATTTAGAAATCAAAGGCATAAAACCAAAGCAGATCCAGTTCAGAACTTAGATACTATAAAACATGTTTGAAATTAATTTTTTTGGCGCTTCCTTCCTTTCTTGCTTTATTTTACCTGCAAAAAATTAAGATACAAAAAATATACGCAAAAAGCGATACAATATTTACTGAAATTGCAATATATAAATTTAAGTGTATTGTGACTTAAAATTATTGCGAATGTATTTAGTTTGAGTCTTAATTCTAGGAAATATGCATATATAAGTAATTTATCGCCAAAAAGGGTTAAAAACTGCAGCCACGTAGAGGATTTTATTCTCCGGAAACAAGCAACGGACAATCATGCCAATTTCTCTCAAAGTGACCAAAACAAAACCAAAGAAATACCTCGGACGGGATGGGGTTACAGATATACGTACACAGCCTTGTCAAGGTCGACTATATAGATAAAAATATCACTTAAATGAAAAATAGGAATCAATTAAAAATGTTACATAAAATAATTAAAAAAAATATTATTGAAAGCACAAAACAATGGTAGGATAATGCATACGAATGTCTTTGCTGAAAAGTAATTTAACATTTGATGAGTTTACATTAGAGTTAGTATTAACAAAAATATTGGATAATTTAATGGCCTATATATTGAATAATTAAAACTCAAATTAGTTCCTTTTATTAAAATCAATAAATTTAAACCAATCTTGCGCTATGAAAATCTTTTGGGAGAGAAATATACAGTACACAGTTTTTTTAACTATCTAGAATAATTGCTTATAAACATTGAATACTGGGAAATTAATTAAAGAGGTCATAAAGTTACAACAAAATAATTTAATTAATTTTTTTCTTCCATAACAAGTTTGGTCGGCATTTCCCTCATTCTCAGAGGTTTTAAGAACATAAATATCTTCTATACCAACAAAGTTCTTTTTTTATAAAGTATCCAACAAAGAAATCTCCATCTCTGTAATAAAATTATTATAAAACTACATATACCCAGTGTCTCAGGCGATGTGTGTATGCTTGTATGTGTTTTATACAAATCAATAGTTTTAATCCAAGCATGATGAAAATGTGTAAACTTGAGCATCAAAACTCTGGGAAGAGCACTGTCACTACTACTGTGAAAGTTTCGTTTCAATACTTTCGGTAGTTATTGTGATTGATGCGAGGACAAAAAAGATTTTGTAAGTCTCCAGGTAAAGTTACTTCCTTATTGGATCGGTGAGAAGAAGAGAGAGGACTAATGAACGTAAATTACTCACTAACACTACCAAAGAAACAACATTAATAACACTTCTGCCAGATATCAATGACGATTTGAGAAAGAATGATTGTACAAGCTCACTAAATTCACGCGGATTGTCGATGTTATTCAGATAGACCCTAAAAAACTCTCTATTAGTAAGGGAAATTTCAACAATCCTAATTCAGCAATTTCCGTCACATTCAATGTCTTTTTGTACTACTATCATATCAGCGAAGAGAACAACTTATCAACCATAATATATTAGGAGGAAATTAGTACTACTTAGAAAAAGCTCAGGAAAAGCATATAATATAAATAGATATTGTAAGTAGTGACTAATACGTTTTTTTTGTCTTTTTTACCCATAATGTAGAGCATTCACTAGCATCCTTCAAGTGCCCAAATTCAATTATCGTTTATGATTATTTTACATCGTCATAATTACTACAACTACAAACCGTTTCCAGTATACGAGACAAGAACTAGGCTTGTGAACATCGAAACCCTTAGAAGAAAAATGTGATAATTTGTATAAATCTGAAACCAATTATAACAAATATGATGAACTTTGTTGTACTACTGGTAAAAGAGAATCTTTAGTAAGTAGTTTACTCTGACTGATCTCGTATGTAAGCCACTCATTATTTTATGACTACGAGTAGATAAAAAATTAAAATTCAATTGTGAATGACCAATCTTATTAATACCTCAAAAAATGGAATAAACTTACAAAACTATACCTAACTCTTCCAAAAGCAAATTAAAAATACGGTACTGATGAGTTAATGGGCAATCATTACTATTACACGAACGTTTTACGGACAAAAATAACTGCCAATACATTTACTCTTGGGTGAAGGTAGATAAAGCTTGAAGTGGAGGAATCTTCTGTGGGACATAAATGTTTGGGACGAGAAGAATACGTATCGTTCACAATGAAGTAGAACTCTTCATAACTTACGAGGGGTAAGGGACCCCATTGGGTCCTAGGCAGTCTGCTGAGTCTGTTAAGGCATCACCCCACATATACTTGAAATGCTGCCCTCCAGCAGCGCATCCAACTGCTGCCGATGTCGGGATTGAAAGCACCATTATGACTGCAACCGCTCCGCTCAAAATCTAGAACAGACAATTAGAAGATCCAGTTAAAGTTAGTAATATTTCATAAAAGTAAAAGGAAGTGTTACAAATATACAGAGGATATATAATACCGAGAGAAGAATAGAAAATGGTTCACACCAAGTCGAACCTGGGAACATGAGAATTTTCAAAAGTATTTAGTTAGAAAAGAAAAAAAAATAGATGGCTGTCTTTGTGGAGCAGCTGACGAGGCGAGAGACCATATCTTATGGGATTGTGAACTTTATGAAGCGAGCATTGTGTGAGAGGAAATACAGGAGACGTGATATTTTAAATTAAGACAGTAGACGTAAACTGATGCACAATTAAATAAAATATGAGCTTTCAGAAAAATATACATATTTTTGTACATGTACAAAAACCGACAACAATACCCAAGATGCACTGTAATTTGAGGTGGATGACGCAGGACAGTGAAGGAGGCGTATAAACGACTAGAGGAATGTATTAAAAATTGCATAAATACATAAAATGTGAACACAAATATGACATTGTAAAAGACCAGGCGATCTTATCAAATATAGCAAATCAAAAAGAATATTTATTAAATAATTTTAATGAGTCAGACATTTGCGACTGACTTTTTATTTTTTGACTTTTTTAAAGAAGAGTTCTTAATATACAGGTGATCTACAAAGAAATTTTTAATTACAATTTTCCCACGGGTACGTCACGTGGGCCAGGGATGTACAGACTAGCCTGAAGATGTACAAAACAATTTCATTTGATAAAATTTCTTTTAGCAGTAAATTAAAAAAATACGATTCAAAACTGCTTTTTCTTCAAACCTAAAGATCTTAAAATAATTCCACTTCTTTTCTCTCTTTTCAGCACAAATATATCCTTTTTTCATCAACTTAAAAATATTCTTTGCTTAGAGAATCGACGTATTTCGGCTTAAAATTAAGTAAAAAACGTAGTTAAATGTTTTTTGTATTCTCTTTGCGTTAGGAAGTCTTGACTAACTATTGTGGGCAGATTCAGATTCTAAGTAAAATTTCCTGAAAGAAAATATACGCATTATTTTACAAGGATACTGTTCCATGTAAAACTAATTCATTTACACTGCAGTAGTCACCCCTAAGGAATAATGTGTTCCCATGTGGACTATGCCCGTAATCCAAATGTCATTTTGTGGTTGGGGACTATAATTTAGATTTCATTTTGCGTTGTCTCGAGGTTTTATGCGTAATTTAAGTTACCTCTCATGTATAGAGTATGATCAGTGTCTTGAAGAAATCAGAACTACATAGCAGTATTAAAAAAAACATTACTGACAAGAGCTTGCTAAATCTCTTAAGGAAAATAAGAATTTGTACGATTTATTTGGCATTAATGAAAAAGTATTATATGTAATTGCATTTACAGAAAAAAGTAACAAAAATATAATTCACTGAGACACACGAAATAAACAAACATATTTGGACATTTTGTGAAAACTGTAAGTCATTCATAAATTCTTTTGTATCATATTTTCCAAAAGAAATAAAAGACACACCTAAAAAGAATGTCTTCAAATTTACGGTTAAAAGCTTCCTTCAGCATCATTGCTTCTTAAATATCAACTACTTTTTGACGTTTGGTACCAGACCTTAACATCAGTTTTAAATGTAGCATTAAATATATTTCACAATGTTTATAACTCATTAAATAAATACTATATAGTACTTGTCGGTTAAAGGTCGGAATACTTTAATTATTTATTTAATTTGATTATATAATTTTTTACGTTAATTGTAGGAGAGTAAATTAGCTATAGCTTATTGTCATCGACGATGTACTATTGGAAGGATTATGATACAAAAAAGCAAATTATAAATAGCTTACTTTTTAGTTCACATGTATTAATATTTTACAACAAAAATTTTAGGTATATATATTTCACGTCTATTTGACACATATTTGTATCAAGTTTGTTTCGGTAGCGTTAAATCCTTAAATGCCCTACCACAGCCCTACCGTTATCATTATCATTTCGATTTATAATTTATTCCACCTTTTCCTCAGAGTTTTACAGTGTTACTTTTTTTAAATTTCATGATACTTCTTATCTATTCAACAGTCATAAGAAATACCATGGCCACAGTTTTCTTCAAAAATCACCCTTTAACTTTTAAAAAGGTTCAAGAAAATTGATATACTATTTCATGAAGGGTTACGTTGGATGGACTAGTGATCGATAGGGTACCAGTAATTGACTCAGTCAACTTAAAATAATTATAAGGACCATTAGCAAAGAATCGCCTTCAATTTATTCAGAACAGGACAATCTATGGTATTGTGAATAACGAAAAGATCTCAGATAGCTTTCCGTATAAATATTGGACGCTGGACCTCAGCAGCTCTACGGTATAGTTGGCGTCCATTTTTTACAAAGATTTTGCGAAGATCAATTGTCAATTTCTTTTTCATTTTATGTTCAGTACCCCCGCACTAGAATGCTTCTCATACGTTATATAAACTTTTCCCTCTATGTTTTACAAATATTGTTTTCAGTAGGATTGAGTATTAGGGTGAAAAATATTAAGTTCTAGTCAATGGACTCGTGCTTTCCTTAAAACATGACTGTGGTTGACACAGTCCCTTCGTCATTTCTTAATGCCAAGGAATTTCCCATAGCACTTATACTCGTGTTTTGAAACGTAATAGAACTGATACTAAATTTCACACACACACACACAAATTGGAACCAGTCTCATTCGTTTATTTGCTAGTGAAGCATTGATTAGAATATTGATCACCATACACTAAATACAGAAGTATTAATTGAAATAAATTGTTTAAGAGCATACTTCGTGGTATTTAAGATCCCAATGAATTGACAAACGTATGAAACAAGAGTGTAAAAACAAGGTAATTAGCAATATAACTTTATAAGAGCAAAAAAGGATGTCATAAAATGTAAAAAACTGGTCCCCCATTCTATCATTTCAATTGATGGTGATATTTTTATTACTTACTACCTAACTACCAGCGTATTCGTTCGCGTTAATTATTTGATTTTTATACTCATTGTCCTCAATTCCTCATTGATATCTTGTAAAATAGTTGTTCACTTATGCTGGGATTCTTTTAGAGTGTACTCCTCACAAGTACATTAATACTCCTCGTAATAATTATTTTTGTGTTAGTATTTAAAAAATGTAAGAGTTCGCTCGTTGCAACCATTAACTGATAATGATTTAAGTAAGGTAAATAAGTTTTTTTCAAGTAAGGTAAATACCCTATTTTCTGAAGTGACTCATGGAGTAGTCTTTATATTGGTAAAGTTAATCTCTATTTCCCCTCCCATTCAAATGGACTGTATTTGTATTTTCTCGCGGTCTTTTCCAAATTGGACTCTGATAAATTTGTTTTCATTTCATAGGTTACAGTAAGAATTTCTTAATAATCTATGTACTTGTTGTTTAACTTTGCAATAGTTCAAGCAAAGTTTTTTGAGCTTGATGCCAATTAAAAGTCAGTATCGACTTATCCATAAGGGCTTTCGAGTGCGGTCCTCCCAATTGAACAAAAACAATATTTAACTATCACTTAATAGTGATTTTTCACCAAATCGATTTAAAACCGCTCAACAAAATAATACTATATCGAGCAATATTCAACATTTCAAGTCTGGAGTCTTGCCCAATCACTATATTCAGAGTAAATGATAGATTCNGCACAAGTAAGTGGAAGTAATGCCAGACTCGGCTCGGGGCCCCGTGTTCGCCAAACACGTACTTACTAGATGTAAGCCCCCTGGGAGGCCAAGCTAGTGTCAAAGCCGTGTACAACTATATACATTTTGTGCGCTGCTACATATATCAACACATGACACACACACAAATTGGCCTAAACCTAATCATGCATTCGTAATCTGACACGCTGAACCCGAAGCCGAATTGCTCTATCACTCCCCAGTTTTTTTAAATCCGTATTTTCTGTATTTAAGAGAGTTTTTTCGCGATTTATGACGCGCTAAATCCGAATACGGGACCAGAATGTCTCCATCCTCTTTTTAATTTTTTAATCGCGATTTTTTGAAACGGCCTGTTATTAAACGCTGATCAAAACAAAAGAAACAGATAAAAGTATTTTTCCTGGATGTTGAAATATTTGCATTCTTTTCTCATAAGTAACTGGTATAACAACACTTCAGTTCTTTCAACGTCTGCGAAAGAAAGATTACCATAGAACTGAGGAACTAATTGGAGTTTCAACTCTAGATTTGTCAGAACATTATTGAAGTATCAACATGACATTGCAGATAATATTAGACGATGACAGCATTGTTATTAACCGTAAACTCATTCTCATTAAAATGTTACTAGTAACTAATTTTGGGCAGCTTCATAAAGTTCTAAATAAATAAATACAAGAACGAATGAATGCATAGGTGCGCGCGCGCATGCATGTTTAGAATTGCGTATTCGAGATAGAAAGAACCCCGCCCTTGTGTATAAATAAGATCCGTTAATGGTAAAATTGAAGAAAAAAATTGCAATTTGATGATTTTGTTACAACCATTAGCTACCAAATTTACCGTTACCGAGCTTAAGTATTAATTGAAGACTTCTTTCTCCGCTGCTTCTTCCGAGCACGTTTCCTTTGTAGTGGCGCTGGACCACTTACGAACTGAGTGAATGAAAAGGACTGGTTTCTCATAATGTTTGGATTTCATCGGTTTCTTTAGCTTGTTAATGACCTATTTCTCCATAATATCACTGAAATGAATCCATGAAATCATTGGAATACTTGGACTTACAAGTGCTACTTTCTCAATTCAATTCCTACTTACAAGAAGAAAAAAAAGAGAACACTAGCAAGTTGAGTACTTGCACCTGACGTTGTCGCTGAACTTCCCACCTTTATATTGCCACTTCATTGCAGGATGTAGACACCATATTTTTAATATCCGATGGAGATCTTTAGCGCTAGTTAATGTTATATTATTGTCTTTTAAATACAAAAAAAAAATCGAAATCACAAAGACTTTTGGAATTATAGACACAGGGATGGAAACTCATTTCCGTGTATTTACATGACATGATAGCGATTTTCAAAAAATATCAAATGATTTAAAATGTGCAATTTCTAATTATAAAAGAACAAAATAAATTAATCTAATGATTTTATACGTGATGAAAATTCTTTCTCTAATTATTGAACACAATTTCAATAAGCCCTAGATCAACTTTGTACGATATCGACAAGGAGAGTATAACATATTAATAAGTATCAATGACTCAGTACAGAAGATGAAAACCACAGTCAGTATTACACATACTACAAAAATGCGTATAAAATAAGTTAAAACGTTAAATTACTTCCTAAAATCAGTCGTGACGTCATGAGCTGCGAAGTATAGGAGGCTCATTTCCAGACCGCAACACTAACGATTCTCAATATTTGTACTGGTAAATAAATGATTGATCCTACACCGATTCTTGCATAATATCGAATCCACATGTCCACAATGATCACTATCTTCCTACGGTTTTTAAATTATTCGTTATAGGATTCGTTAAAATATTTTCTTGCCACACATGAATCAGGATCTATATTCTCTAGACAAGATATGCTCATCATGCATGAGAGAAACACAAACCTGTGATTGTCAGAGAGTCATTTAATACACTCAAGCTGTAACCTATGGATTTTTGTCTTTACATTCGATGTTCTTTTACTTTTTGAATTCCTATATTTTTTATTAACACCCGGTTATTTGTATTTATTTTTTGTTTTATATCCAATAATTTTCGGAATTTCACCTTTTGTAGGTGCAAGTTTATGGGAATCACTCCCGTTGGTAACTGAAATGTCTCAGTGAATACTGTTCGGTAACACTCACTTAACCTTAATGAATTACATTTTCTTTCTCGGCATTTGGTATTGAGTTTTCCTACATACTGATGTATTTATAAAACTGTATTCGTAACCCAATGCAACACCAATACAACATATAATGGAAGTTGTTAATTAAAAAAATTGATTATTAAAATTCATGAGGAAACCGAATTCTTTTTCATTTAGTGAGAAAAGAAGAAATGTTACACGTAAGAAATCAAAATTATCGGCGTACGAATAAACACGTCTTTTAGTTGTAGCGTATATTTTGTCTTCTATTGGTAACCGTTCTTTCCTGAACTAATTCCAAAAAATCAAAATCCGTGTAAAGCCGTTTCTCTGGAAGATGAGTTCCTAAATTCAACAATATGAACACAATATATTCCATGTGTCGCAGAATTTCTGAATCTGAGCTAGTGGTCCCCTCACAGACATTCATTAGGAATATTAGGACGCTAAGTCACTGCATTACTGTTTGGAACGTCATCTGAAATAATTTATGCCGTTAACGTGCATAATTTGTGAGAGATAACATACCGACTTACTTTTACGATTCTGGGTTTTTAAGAATGTTTTTACTCGTTGGTCTACCGAATATACTTCAGAAAATAATCATAAGTTCAAGAGATAATGTGCGTTGAGTACACAAATAAAAATAATTTAGAAATGATTCAAAAATGTTGTTTTCAATTTTCCCATTATTTTGTGTGATTGTTTTTCAGTATTTTTTATATCTACCGTTTGTTGGTATGTAGTAAGTATTAGTAATTTATTAATGTATAGCAGATTTTTGGCTGCTCAGTAGCAGGGTTCTACCGTACTATAGAATATAAAGTCGTTGGGATCTACAACCGATTTTTCCTTACGCTCGCTAACTTCAGACTTCCCAGAAACTGAAGCGGACGCGCAGAGGTGAATGGAGGAAGGAAGGAATGAATGGAAATGATTTATGGCAGGAGAAATGGAAGTACCCGTTCGTCCCCAGGATTTGGAAACGAGAACATGGATCATTTCACCACGGATAGTCTGTAGTATTGGTAGTACAACGTAGAGTTGGGCCGCTCGACTTGCGAGCTACTAGAGCCTGAACAAAAACATGGTGGCTCATATGATGAACGATTTTGTTCGTAGATCGACACATAAATTCAATTTTGGTGCGTCTAGCTTGTATGCGATTCTTCTGGGTCAGTTTTTCTTCAAGCACAAACTAGGTTATCTATAATTTTTATTCCGCTAATAAGTCAATGTATTTAGAAAAGTACCCCGCACCCAGAAGTAGATTCTTCAGCTGTTGACGATTGCATCGTGAGCAGTTTTACCTTCAGCATAAACAAACTGCTGATTCTAAATTCTAAACAATTCTAAATTTCATAGTTTTGAACCTTCTCCCAACTGCAAATATCCTCGAAACGCAAAACATGCTATTTCCTTTTATATATACACTTTGAATCGGAAATACACAATATTTTGCAATACTCGTGCCATAGTTCCACACAATCAAGTAGCATGCATCGAGATGAAAGGATAAAGAAATTAAAAATTTCTAATTCACTTAATAAATTGAACATTCATCTACATGTATATGAGACATGAATTCTTTAAAATATCGAGATACCATGGTTAATATTAACGAATTTCAGGGAAAAATATAACAAATAATAGCAAGTATGTGTTTTTATGTATTTATTTTCCAGATTATATCCGTAACCCCATCCCGATCTAGGTTTACCTTCGGTGAAACAGTACTTTAATAAAAATTATTGAAAAATTCCTTTCATACTTAGTTTATATTTTTCTCTCTTCGGAATATAAATCTACTCCGTTTTTCATTGCTTTTCGAGTACAAATTATTTATTATTATTATTATCATCATCATCAATGTTTCAAGATCACAAATATTTCAAGCATCGCATTGAGTCGGGGAGCATTTTTATATTATTCTTTTATTTCTTGAGAAAGATATGTCTTTTTCAGATTGAGAACCATCATTCATGAATGTTGGAATAGAATGTAATTCCTGGATAGCTTATAGCGTCTTTATTTACTTCCATTCACTTTTGGTATCTAAAATATGACCTTTATTAATAAAACAAAGTCAAAATATATGTTAGTTAAGAAATTTTAATCTACATATGTAAATTTCAAGCTCGTTTATCACACAAGCCGAATGGGCTCAGCTTCACGTGGGAGTTTTTATTATTACGATACCTTTCGTAATAATTTAGTGACAAAACAATCACGTTTACATACATAAAGCGTGCTGATAACAATTCGTGTATAGCAAAATTTTAAAAAATCACCTTAAATTATCCTTTTTATTGGAATTTGTGAAAATTCTTCCTTAGTGAGCCTCTACAATACAAAAGCAACTTCCAATCAAAATTTCAAGTTCCTGTCTCCAGTAGTTCTTTTTTTCTTCTCTGAGTTGATGAAGGTATGAGTAAGTCACAGTTACGCAGGACACTGCTGCTCGTATATAGAGATTCTTCTGCATTCGAAATATCGCAAAAAAATACGCTCGAAAAAGTTCCAACTATTTTTTTAACCTTGGAGCGATAAAATTACTCCAATGATAACTCGTGTCATAAATTTTAATGTAATCGAAGAGTAAACACTCCATAAAAAAGAATTCACGCATTCGCCGGATATGTTTGGCTGGAGTCCAGAACTAACAACGGAGTGAGACACAGGTTTTGTCGCAGAAGGGTTGGACATAAAAGCGCAGCATCAAGTCTCTTGGAGCCACGTGGACGAACGGTACCCACATAGCAGAAGCCGCGAGCGCTCAGCCGCTGTTCAGCCGCGTACGGCGCTGACGTGATTCGGCGAGGCACGCGGCTCGGCGTTGTTTGCACACAAGTGGTGTCAACGGCCATCGCTCGTAGATCACGGACCACGCAGCACGATGAACCCGCTCGTCCATTGTTAGTAGCGTGCTTATGCTCAGGGAGTTTCCATGCGTTCTTCTAGTGTATGATGTATAGGAGATTCTATTAAGAATCGTCACACTGCAGTAAAAATGTTAGGAAGAAGCTTCCTATTTCATATTATTAGTGCGCAATAGAATCAATGAAGGTAATGTTCATTCTTCACTCCTGCACCATATTTTCTTGTAAATCAGTTCTTTCATAATTCAGTTTTAATTTATAATTCGTACATGTCAAAATGAACTGTTGAATAAAAGGGATGTAGCCATTTTCACATACAAACACGAAAATCTTATGTTTTCACCTAATTTGTTCATTTTATTACCTCGCCATTTCGTTAACGAACTTTATCTCAATCAGGGCTAAATAAGAGGATAATGCAAATTAGGGGCAATAGTGAAATTATACAGTTAATACAGCACAATTACACATTACAATGAACTGATCCCTCTAACAAGCATCTAATTATTTGCATCCAAAATTATTTACAATATTCATAAAATATTCTTATTCTTCATGACAAGCATCTGACTCAATTGCACGGAAGAACAAGAATATTGTCATACGAGAAGCAAAAGTAAAATAACTATACATTCTACAACCTATTCTATTCAATAAACTACATATGAGTTGAATTAACAATTATTGTTGAGCAATTTGTTTCGAAGGGATGAAACTGTATTGACCAAAGACAATCCTATGTGCCCCAACTCTGTTTTTGGAAGTTGTTTACTGTTGTAGTCATCAGTACAAGAAGAGTTACATACATTACATATTCTCATAAAACGAACTCAGTGGCGTGCGCAGGGGTTTTGGTAGGTTGTTTAGGGGGTGCTAAGCACTGGTATGAGGGTGAGAGAACACAAATTCTAAATCAAACCTGTTTTTGGAAAACAAAATATCAAAAGGGGGGCCAATATTTACAATAATGTTTGAATTATTGATCATATTAAAAATGTACTGCAAAGTGAACATTCTTACTAATTTAGAAAAATATTTTGATTCTGGTAATTTCATGTCTACGCACCTATATACAAATATAGCATTATCATGTAAATTTATTAATTATTATTTATTTAATAATGAAATATTAATTAACACGTTTACTACGATAAAAACGTTATATTAATTAATTAACAACAAAATACATCAAGAGTGGTTCTAATAGTTGGCTTTCTCATAAATAAAGCAGTCGAATATTATTTTCATAAAACACTCTATACTTTAAGACGAGGGTGTGTTGAATATGGCGACTGTCGTACCTTCCATACCTCTCTGCACACCAATACAATTCACACTACTCAGCAGGTCACCCCTAGTCTTGCTTCAAAATTTTTGGTCATACATTTTATTTACTAGAATTGAATATTTTCAATCCTCATTTAACCTGCAATTAAAAAGAAGCAAAGAGATGAACTTAAATGAAATCTTCAGGAGCAAGAGCGATGATTAACGGACTTCATAACAAAGTCCTTATATTGTGAATCGGTGGAATATGAATAGGAATAATTGTCTGTATGAAGAGAAAATATGTAATTGAAAAATATCAATGGAAGGACATTATTAATTTATTTTTATTAATATTCACATTAACCTTTTCCAACTTGTAATCCTAATAACAAAAAATTCCCATACTGGCGTCACCCAAGATATTTTTTTACAAATTTATTAAAGATAATATAAGTTGGGGTTGAACATTACTCGAAAGAATAATGGAAAGAAACACACAGTCCTAGCATACTAGAGGCATGTTGTTGGATATAGATGGAAAACGATATTTACGCAAGTTTACCATTTTTACATTTTCTTGTGACATATTTGACTTAACCAAGTATGGATAACCAAGATATTATCATTTATTTGTTTATTATTCTCGGAGATATTGTTCTTGCCTTTATACACTCACGATCATTTACACCACCTCGTTGTTTTCTGCCATCCAATCTATCTTAGAATTCCAATCTTTTCTTGCGATAAACCGTTTTAACCATCATCAAACTTGTTAGTACTTATCATCCTTTCTCGCGCCTGATACACTCTTCAAATTATTTTCCAGCTTTTTTTTACAGATAATGTGAAGGAGGTTATTTCAAGACGAGCGACGTACGCTTACGTCGCTTGTAAAGGTATATGAAGAAGCAACGTATTAGGTAATAATAAATTTAAAGTCAACAAGCAGTTACAAACTGCGTATTACCACGCGGAGGACAAACTAATTTACTCTACAGAAGCAAGTAAGGGACCATCCCATCAATTCCGATCAAGGACCCTGATGCAGAAGCAGATTTAACATTTCAGCACACTTCCAAGTACGTCAGGTGATTCTTTTTTTTCTCTAAACGCCGCCCGACGTGCTCGGTAAGTCACACCTCGGTGGCAGGGCCCTCTGTTGGCCTGCTAATTCGTAAAACAGTAACGAAGTATTTTTAGCTCGAGAGCTCTTGATAATCGATGGTAAGTATCGAGGTGCGTTTTTGTCCGTTTCATTTTTACGTGATTTCATGAAAATATAATGAAGAATAATATGTTCATATTCTTCAGTAAATGCATTGTTTGTGTACCAATGTTTCTTCAAAAACTAACGATACAATTTTTTTTGTATATTTTTTTTATTTAAGGAGGTTTAGGGCTCGCCAACATCAAGATCATTAGAGCCCTTTTTTCTGGATAGCATTTCCTTTTCCAATTTATGTCACCAAATTACCCAACACGGTTATGCAAAATATGCATGAGTGTTTGAAAATACAAGATTGATGATTCCAATGCAGGAATTAGCTTGTAGGTACGATAAATGCAAATGGCTTCTCAAGTATAGTATACGAGTATTGGTTAAAATGCTGAGTACAGGGGTTTTGCTCTGGGACCTAAATGGTCACCGTCCCGAAAGTGTTTATAAGTAGATAAACGTCTTATTTACGCTCGCAGACGCGCACTTCTGTAGAAAAGGCATCGAAGGTGCGTGGGCGGCAACCACTGAAGCGCGCATGAATGCATATAGCGCACACGGCTCACCGCACTGTTGAGAACCAGATGGTAGGCGCAATGCGCCGCCGACCGACGACGTCGGAGCCAGCCAACTAACAGTACTCGCCCGCAAGTGGCCACTCACCCGCCTTAGTACTTCTCCACCGCTACGCGTAACACGGGATGCAGCCAGGATGTGACCAACTCAGTGAGAATGTCCCCCTTACTCGCTTCACGACCACCAAGCAATGGCTCGTGGAAGTGGAAACCATGCCGTGGCGTTCGACGTTCATCTTTCGATAGCGTGCTGATTTTAGCTCATTATAACGAGGTTCCATTCAGTGTGAGAACATGAAAGTCACTTTGATATAGCATCTCGAGAAACTTATTAACAAAATAAATGTTCAGTAGAGCGTTTATTAACCGAATGTTCAATTATCCAAACTAGCATCGCAGAAAAGTAATAAAAGCTATTGAGCTATCTACGTCGAACTTAAAAGAATTAAAAGACTAAGTTGTCATGACGAGGAGGTCATTTTTCGTGATCTTTACAAATCTTGGTACATATATGTGCGACACCTATACATGTCCTATATACAACTTACATATGTTTTGTTTGTCGTTTATTTTTTCACTTAGTACTTCATGGTACGTACAAATAAACGAAGATGCTTTTTGTACAAACATGATTGGTTGCATTGCATCTTTCTTCTTTTTAAGAGAATTTTTGTTATCCGAACCTTCTGTCGCAATATTAGTTCGGATAGTCCACGTTCCACTGTAATTTTAAAAAATGTAATTCAAGTTTGAAGTGTGTATAGGAAAGCATCAAATTTGAAGTGTTTAATTGTTTGTAATCATGAAAATTCCCAGCAAAGGAAATAACAAATAATTTTTAATAAGAAAAATTAATATATTACGACTTGTGACTTTTTATGGAGGTTTCGACATAAGAATAATAAGATTCCCTAAATAAATAGTAAAACCACATAAGAATTTCAGAATTATTTCTAGATAAGATTATACTACAAATCTCCAAAAGGTATCAATTCTGATGAATACATGTTATAATGTTTCGAAACCTGGTAGCGTGTGGCTGTCACCATGTGAAGTGTGTCTTTGAAAGCCTTTCGCGATAGTAAGTACACCACAGAAAGATACGAAATTACCGGTTCTCAACGCATCTTTGCATTTTGGGGTCAGAGGATATTCTTTTTGAAGTCCCAATAAGTCGTAGGACACGTGCATGTGAATGAAAATGAATGACAGAACTTGTTTCCTCATTAATTCATGAAGAAATGAAGTTCAATATGAAATCTATTTTTAGTTTATAACATGTATTCAATTATGAGACAATGAGGAATCGGGCGCTGCAATGTAAAATGATTCAATGATTCATTTTCTATTATTTCGCCTAGAACTATTAAATTATAAAATACTTTTACGAGATAGAAGTAGATGTGAAATTAAGGAATGGATATTTCAGTGAGACTCAGAAATCAAATGAATAATCAATTTGGAAAGGGTATTATAAAATATGGAAAAAAACATTTTCTTTTACTTATTAAGTCTTCTGAGTTTTTACCTTGTATTCAATATTAACAATGTAATATTTCTCTTTTGACCCGAGGTGCATGAGTCAGCAACAGAGATGAATAGAAGGAAAAGAAATACCACTGTCACTATACTCACATCTGACTTATCCTAAAAAGTAGATTTCTTTTGTAAAAGTGCTGCCAGAGAAAATTTCGGTACAATGTTTTTCAAACTTGGAATAAAATTAGTGCCCAATGCTCCATAGTATATGCTAGCTCCATAATACTTCAGAATATGAAGTCAACTTTCAAGTACGTAAAGGAGACCATTCGTTACTCATAGTCAGTGCTGTTTAATCACATACGCAAAAATAAAAGCAGAACTGAGAAAAGGTTTCCATGGTGACAAGAGTAACCATTCGAAACGAATGAACAGAAATTGATTTTCTCTCTCAAATGCAAAACGTAAGATCATTTTACACCGTTACTTCTAAAAGTGCTATTGGCATATTTTAGAAGGATTAATTCTTTAAGACGATGTTTTTAGCGATGCTATTTCTTTTTCTTGTTTCTCTGGAGATACCACCTCAATTAAGTACTGCCTGTGCGGGTGGTGAAGGTTTTTTGAGTACTTCGATGAAGCTGGGAGATACGCCGATTACGGCGTGTTGGTACGGTATCCCACGCCAGACAGGTTCCAGTGGAGGAGTCAATTGAAATGTGTCTCACTATGTCTTATCGCTCGCTTACGTATGCTTTGATCCTTACTAAAGGGGATAGAAAAAAATTCTGGGTGTATTTAAATTTGAGATGGAAGTTACCCTAATTTCAAATACGGTCATCCAAGCTGGGGTTTGGAAGTAGAGGCGTGACAGAACTCTAGAAAAGAAACACACCGTTCCGAAATGGAATCAAATTCTCGAAATTATTTACAAAGACGAATTAGGCCAAGTAAAATGGATTGTGAAACAAGTACTCGGAATGTACGATATCTCTAAAAACAAGGAACTGTGAAAAGATTGACAGAAATTAGTTAATGTGAGAACATACATAGGAGTCAAACGTGAGCAAAAATGGACATGAGCAAAAATGGGAAATAAAAAGATCCTCTTATTTAGCACTAGCTGAACCCATTGCTTTTTTAACTTGAGAGTACAACTATTTTTTCTAATTTGACATAGATCTATGTAAGAAAAATTTTAAATCAAATTTCGAAAATATTGCTCTTGCACGCTCCATACAAAACGCGTGTCCCGAATTTCAAAAGTGTATCGCTCCGCGGTTGACGCCAACAACAGATTACCATTGAATGAAGAAAATCTCATTCGAATTTCGAAAATTCTCTCCATAGTGCATTTAGAATCGCTCTAAAGAACGTCTCTACCGAATTTCGAAGCTCTAAGTCTTTCGACTTCATCACTGCGTGGCTGACGAAAACAAATTTTAAAATTAAAATGAAGAAAAATATATTTCGAATTTCAAAACTCCTTCATTCGTCCAAACGAACCAACCCTGGGGAACACGTGTTCCAAATTTCGAAGCTCTTGGTCTCAAAGTCTCAGTGCCAGGCAAGAAAAACAAATTATTTTTAAGGTTCAATAAAAAATTATCTAGATTGAATTTCGAAAAAAATTCTCGGTGATGCACTAAGGCCACCCTGGAGAGGGCGTGTGCTGAATTTCAAAGCATTATCGCAGTCTTTCTGCGGCCGCGACTTTTTCTAAGAAACACTTAAAAGTAAATTAAAAATTTGGAAAGAAAATATAAAAAAATCACTTCGTAATCTTCTTGGATTCCTTCTGTAGTTCGCGTGTGTTCTGTAGTTTCGAAGTTTTTAATTTATCCGTCTTCGCGCTATGCCGCTGAAACACAGGCACTCAAACATACAGAAAAACTCTTTCTTTTATATGCAAGTACCGATATAGATTGAGAAGGAGAAAAACCTAAAGAAGGTTCCCCATCCTGGACTGGGTTTTTCTCCGGTTTTTCTTCGGATAGATGCGGATTTTTATAAAGACTCCCTAGGTTCTTGCATCAATTGCATATCGGTATCAATTGAAATAATTATAAGCAAATTTAGTGTTATTTAATAGTGACGAATTATTAATACCTTCCGAAATAGCTTGATAATAACGCGTATTTATGAAATTACTTTTCTATGTTTTATTAAATACAATATTTGTTGGTATTTGTTAATACTTTAACACGAATCGAACTATTTTTTTATCGGTAGGAGTATGTTAAAATGTTAAATCCGCCTTTACTTAGGGCCCTTCAAGATATTCATACGCAGTTTGTAACTGCTTTTTTGACAATAAAGTTTATTTATTTATAAGGTTTTGTCTTTGTCGTTAACATGCGACGTAACATCATATAATTCAATTCGATCATTGGTAGACAACGTAAACTGCGGGTGGTACGCAAGCTCTTTAATATGGCCATCAGAGACGCACATGCACCTAGAGAAGGTTGGATGTTAGAAACCATGACAATGTTTAAAGCATTTTATGTGAAAATACGCTAGCTGAGACATCTGTCCCCAAGAATTTTTCAATTCATCTAAGATAAAGAGACAGTCAATAAAAACATGTTTGAGTCTGAGATCGGAAGATAGC
Organism: Laupala kohalensis; assembly: GCA_002313205.1. Classification (NCBI taxonomy): domain Eukaryota; kingdom Metazoa; phylum Arthropoda; class Insecta; order Orthoptera; family Trigonidiidae; genus Laupala; species Laupala kohalensis. Next base: position 41,661 of record NNCF01126223.1, on the reverse strand, counting down.
ACACATCAGTAATGTCATCTAGCATCTCCAAAAAATACTGTTCCCCTAATACTGACGGAAACCTATAGCGGAGGAATGGAAAAAGCGAGGTCAACTATGGAGAAATTCTGCAAAGGCAATATTGACATAACGCATTAATTTCCAACATGCATGCGATGCTACCTAAAGGCTGCGAGATAATAACAAAAGATGAACACAGTACCAAGACGTTTTTACGCAACATGCTTACTGTAACTGATAAAGACAGCAAAAGCTCAGAAACCTAGTTTCAACAAACGTTGTTTTCTAGAAACATGGTTTGATAAAGAATGTATGGATCTATAAATAGAAGTACTTACTGATTCTACTTTTATATTGTTGACGTTTTATTCCATCACAACTTGAAAATGGATACAGAAACTAAGTGGCTTGGTTTGCTGAGATTATGCGACAACCATTCGTCATGTCCTACGTTTGACATGTCTCTCATTCGCCATGTCCTATGTACATTTTCCAATTATGCATGACACATCATCCAATTCTTATTTAACCTTTGAGATGATATCAACAGTTAAATGTTTGTGAAACAGTATTCATTTAGTCCAATACCCAGGGCAAATATTAATAATTTATTAGTTTAAAAATTATGTATAACCATGCGTAGAACAATAAGGTACACTTATTTTCCGAAAGCAAGCATGGAACCATCCCATCAATTCGAAAAAAGAACCCGAGATAAACCGAAGAAAATTCCGCGTCAGAACTACAATAATAAGGTGCAGCGGTTTCAAGATTGAACACAGATACGTTATACTACTACTCATATTAATAACAGTTGATTAAAAATGTTATTAAAATTTGTTTATCAAATATTTATCACATATTGTCAAAATTTGAATATCCAAAAATTATTGAAGATTATTGGAATAGAAATATTTATTTCTGATCAATTAATAATTTAAAAAATTAGTGGACTTTATTTATCTTTTCAATTAGCTCAACTGAGGTTCAGGACTCACAAAAAATAGAAGTTTCGACACGAAATTCGAAAATATTGTGACGGGCCACAAATAAGTAATCTTTCAAAGCAAGATATACGCGAATAATTCCTCGCATTTTAATAAAAATTTAGTGTACAAGAATAACTAGACAGATTTTGAACAAATATTTCTTCCAAATATGATTTGGTGAAGTATCAAATAATATTCCGCGTATCTTAATTCTACTAGAGCCCCCTATTCAAGACATGTGACATACATAATTGTGGTAGATTCCAAAAGGCATGGGAGGACAAAACAATTGTATTTGATAACTGCAGATCTATGTAATAACCACCGATTAAATACTCTACGCCAAAACAATACATTCTTTTTCATATCCATTTGAACGTTTTTTTACGGCATGAAGGATTTGTTAGGAGAAGCTAATCGCCGCGCACGTAGCGCGAAACACATCCATGCAGGCTTATGTACTCTCAATCAAACCATTTTCTTAAATCATAGCGACATAGGTGTTTTTTTCGCAATCATTACGCCTCAATAGTGGGTTCCATTTTTTCAAATTACCCCCTTTCCCTTTTTTACACTTTTTGGTTCAAGGACCGGTTTCAAAAATTCGGCTACGTATGCATTTGATTCCTCTCGTCGACTATAGAGGAATGAACACTTATCGGATTTGGTACAAATTCGTTCTATGAAATTACACCATTCTACGTTATTTTAATGTAACTATCGGTTCACAGCATTTTATGCACATTTTCTTAACAGCTTTACTAATTTTACAAACTATTTCGTGATGTTTGATAACACTAATAATCACCTATTTAATTACTATTATTGACTATTAACCTGCTCACATTCTCCCTCAGCTGACCCGATCCAGATGTCAAAGAGAGGCACTCGTGCTACTGGGATATGTGTCAGTTATCATTTCAGAGTCATAGGTTGCGAGTGATGTGCATTGCTTCAGTGTAGATCATTTCACAGAGTAGTTAAATGTCATGACCTAGAGTTGAGCGCCCAGTGGAAATGCCGCAGACAGACATCTTTGCAACCCAATACTTTCTTATGTTATGAAGCGGATGTTTTTGGTTCGGAGCGTAACCCTGGTCATCTCATTTCCAGACGTCAGCTCAGGGACATTCTCGTACGACGGCACCTATAACCAGCCACCTTCCAATATTTTACAGTCTATAGAATCTCTAGATGGAAAAATGTGGTACATTCTAGGTGCTTGTAAGTTCTTTAACATAGAAATTATGATGTGAAGGTATAATTTCATTCCGACGGCCTCATAAGTTATTCAAAATTCGAAACGAGCAAAACGAATCAAAAAATAAAATCAAAATAGACCTCACTCGATTTTTTTTGTATTTGAAATATTGTTCATTCCATTTGGGTTTTGAGGAGAAAAGAAAATATATTGCAAAAGCTTATTATGGAAGATAATGCTTATTGTTGTAAAAAAACAAGATATTAATTCCTGAACGCTCCGAAATATGGATTAGCGTTTTCTCCGACTTTTTCCTTACTCGCGGAAGTGCATTAATTATCCATTCCGGTTCACCAACATTTTACACCACTGAAAAACATCAATGCCATTACTTATAACAATTAATCTTTTAATAAACCTATTATTAAACGTTTTGGTCGGGGCAATGAAGCCAACTGTGAAGTCTGACTACAAGTCTGTATTATGCGCATTGGATTAGTATGATAGATAAGTGCAGCAGCAAATGTAAGCATTTGAAACAGAATAGCTGGGAAAAAACTAACATGAAACTCGACAGTGTCTCTTCTTTCATCTAGATGAGACAAATTAGCAACCGAAAACTGAGTTAAGTCTCCGGGAGGACTTAGCGTCGTTAATGATTAAAATATAAAAAATTGTAAAATGTAACCAAATTAGATGCTACATATCATTGATAGCTATGTGAAGGGGAATATTTTGAAGAGCATTAATGAAGAATTTACTATATATATATATATATATATATATATATATATATATATATATATATATATATATATATATATATATATATATATACACACACACACACTGCTTTATGAGTAACTATATTTTGATAGTTATTGTGTATTGAGTCCAGACACTCAATAGCTACTTATTGAGTCTCTGGAAATTGTTACTCAATATCTCTATACCACCTGCGATCCCTCACAAAAATGAACTACAATTATAAAACATTTAAAAAACCAAAGGAACCATAGAACGTGTGCGATATTACAAAGAGTGCACATTTGAATTTTTCACGTATGGTGCTATCAAATACTTTCAGACAAACAGGTAGCAAGTTCTTCTCGCGAAATGAAAAGAGAATGAAGGGATACTATGAAGGTAAGTTTTCCGAGTAAGAAATGTTACTTTTTTCCATTTCTTGTGAATTAACTCGGTAGAATGATTCGGTAACTTTATTTGCGGACATAAAAGAGAGCGACCTGTATGTAAATCCTATTGAATAAAATGTCCAGAAAAATATTTGTAGCAGAGAAAAGTTTCCGAAGTAATTGCAAGACGCATTTAACATCATAAATATTGTGATGCGTAAGTAGTACAAGTTACTGCATAATGAAAAGTTGAGGAAATGTTTGTTCCCTAAGTAGGAATCAAACCTACATCCCTAGACTAGTCAAATTATCTTCAATACTTCATTGTAAATTAGTATTTATTTGTAATTTTCAATGAAGTAATTATACACTATTACTAAAAACAGCACTTTTTCTTTCTTTCTTTAAAAACAAAGGAATAATGTTTTAGTGTAAAATATATGTTTCAAAATATCGCAGATAAATAAAGACATATTGTTACCGTTATCGACTTTCCGAGGAATTGTATACCACAGCATGATTCGTAAAACTCTCATACAGTTTGTAAATAAGACTCAATATATTACAGAAATATTACTAGAAACATTATCACGTTTATTTATTATGCTTTTGCACCCTCCATGGCCAACCATGCTTTTGTCATTTTTTGCTTTAGGAAATACTGTAAACAGCTAATTTACTTTTATCTTTTCGAAGACATTGGCGCAAAAGGCAATAAAATATGTACCTTAAGCTTTAGTCACACGGTTCAGTTCACTACCGCATTTCACTTCCTGGAAGAATACAAAGATCTATCTACTTGAGTCCAAAACAAACCGACTTGAGTTTCAACGATTAAGATGCGGTTTCTCTTTTTTTCCGGACCAGAAGTGCAACATTACATTGGAAGCTGGCATGGGTAAAATGCATGGATATTAGACATGGATAAAATGCGTCGAATATAAAACTTCTCTAAACCAAGATACTTGTTTTGAGTTTCATCGAAGCAGAATTGAAATGAAGGGTTGGTGAAGACAACTAACCACCCAGTCTCTCCCTATCATGAAACCTTTCTCGTCATTTTAGGATTCTCTGGTACACAATATAATATTTTATGAGAATATATCCCTGAAATCAAAAATCAATATTTTTTTATTGATGCATGTCAGAAAATGGCATAACGTGTGGGTTGGAGGAGGGGGAGTGTCCCAACCACCTATGGCAATTCCCATCCTGCACATATATCTTAAATATCATTGAAATCTATGAATCCGTTTCGGTTGTAGTCTCAGCAATCGCTGCGCACGCATGCACGTACACACACATTCACACACACAACAAATAAATATTTTCGTAACCACCAAAACGTTGAGATCCGACAATATATCCGAAATCGATCAACCATCACCACTAAGGTATCTTCTCCACCTAGACCCTATCCGATCGACAAGGAAGTTAATTGAGACAAATACACTTATTAACACGAATACAAATGCTATATTAAGTAGCAATTAAAACTCACCCAAGAGATGTCATCATCAAGTAATTAGAACTGACTCACCAGTTAAAGTTTTGTTTACTTAATATAGAATACAGTTAATATTTCCTAAAATTGCCTACCCGTCGAGGGTAGGCCAATACCTCATTGCTAATTCAAATTGTGACAAAATTAACCATAGACAGTTGCATGTATTCAAGATATCTTTTAATGTTTTGTTAAACAGGTGTCATAATGACATAAAAAGTCAAATTGGACCTACAGTGAGAATTTTTCCTTCGCCACGTACTTTGAAACCAGCGTCTTTCAGTTCGGCTTTTGGTTGCATCACATTGTCTCATTGAATTCATGATTAAATGAGTGAAAAATGGATTAAATCTCACATCAGCCTCTGGAGAAGAAGATCGCGCCCTTACCAGGTAGGTATGCTGACTTTATTTCGGATGTCGTTTATCAAACGGGAAGGTGAAATTACCTCGCTTACAATTCTTTACTTTTTTCGTAAACGTACATTACGGTGGATATGAGTTTAGTGGACGAATAATAATGTGTAAAAAATCTTGTCGTTCTATTTAGAGAAACACCGTTGCTTTTCTCACACAAAGCAAAGTAGAGTAAACTATGTGAAGGGATTAATGTTAAAACACAGGAAACGACGTGACTTTTCGCAAATAGTTTGATATTATATCAGTTATTTTGATAAATTGAATAAAGCATTTTAAGTTTCCATTGAATGTAGCCAACTTTATTTCATACGAACAAAAAAAATTAGTTTATTGTCCTCCACGAGGTCATAAGTAGTTTGTTTCTGCTTTTTTGACAGTTAATTATTTATTTTATTTAGCTGTTTTATAATTATGTCTATTATTAAGAGAATTGGGATCAGGAACACATGAGTATAATATTGTAAGAGAACCCCTTCTACCTAATCTTTATACAATGTGTATTTCGTTAGAATGCACATTCTCTGTCATCATCCTATCATACACGTCAATAATTATTTACCTTTCATGGCATCCGTGGAACAGCTGCCTCGGGATATGCGTCAGGAAATGCATGCAGCAACCTGGTCTCATTGAGTCGAACTTACCCTAAAGGATCATCACTTTAAAATAAGAAAATATCCAAACTGTTTTCCTTATTGTTCATAAAAAGTATGAATCCGTCGGATGGTTGATTAATGTATGTAAATATTCAATCATTTTAATTATTAAGTTATTATTTGTTACTAGCGAGCACAGTTCCCGGCACGCTAGAATAAAGCCGCCGTACCCGCTCGAAAATTATACAACTCGAATTGATGAATCCCCTAATGCATTAGTCCTTAGGAAACATGGAACCAATTATTAAAATTTTACAGATTTCTAAGTCAGAGTATACCATTCTTGGATCATCCCCTGACGCGTAAGTTAGGAAGTACTTCTTGAGAAACGTTTTGTTTCATTTAGTACCATAAATGTGCTAATAACTTTTTAATTAAAAATTCCTGTAACCGAGTGAACGAGAATGTTTACTCGTAAGTAGAGGTCTACACGTTATTAAACAGCGACATTTGCAATTTTGTATTCCCAGATCGCATTTGTAATTCACGTATTAAATGTAGTTGAAAAATCGAAAACTTTTAAAAACTTTTCTGGAGAAGACACTTTGCATCCGAACGAGGAAAACTTAAAAAGTCACAACTACTTTTTTACTGAATACAAAAATGTTAATATTAGTATCCTATATGATAACATATTTGTAGATTAAGTTATTCACAATATTCAACGAATAATATTTCACAAGCGAGATAAATAATTTATGAAGTTGCAACATTAATACATTTAGGTAACACCGGTTCACAACTCTTAAACGTATAAATATTTCAGATCAGATACACTAATCAAAATATTCAAAATAAAGACAAGGATGACATTTTAATGAGTTCAGCCTATACGCCTTGTCATAGCAATTAATATTCTTAAAAAAAACCGTTTCATTTTACCGTTTCAATAATAAATCTATTCTTCTCTTCTTATGTAATTGTATTTTATCGATATCATTAAATACGTTGATTCGTTATACAAAAAAAAAAAAAAAGCGTATACAAGTGCGATACTGCAAACTATTAACAAATAAAAATAGTTTTGAAAATGATCAAACTGGTATAATAACATTTTAAAAATCTGCAATCAATTATCTGCAAAGCATAGACATCCAATAAAGATTGTAGCAAGAGAATTTTGGAAAGTAAATACCTATTTCTCAAAATTTAGCTGGACGATTAAATTCCGGGTTATTCACACAGACAATACTCAGTGGGAAACCTGAAGTATGACGTATGGGAGTACCGTAAGCAACGTGCAGTTAGGAAAAGAACAATGTATTGTTTGATAAACGGGTAAACGAGTAAGCTTATGGGGTTGCAAAGACACCGATGTTAGACGTAGTTGAAGTCACAGCAGAACACTGATCTTGGCATTTCTAATTCTTGTAAATTATACAAACTGGATTAATTTTATTAAATCATTGAATATCACGAAAATCTAATTTCTTTGGTCTTGATAACTTGAAGTCACAGTTTATGTTTAAACTATATTTTGGTAGGCGGTATATGTTTAATATATTCAATATTTGTTTGAATAAGAAATTATTTTATTTTATTTAAACTCTCCCTGAAGATTTCACATGTTTGTAGAAAAAATTACTTCATCTCTCAATCGTTCGTTTAAGGATCACCGTTTTTATTCATAACATTTTCAATGCACAAAAACTGTAAATTAAGTATAAACCTTCCCACTGAGAAATGATCAATATCCCCGAAAATAAATTGTTGCTTTTATACTTACTGCTGTCAATTGTCGACAGTTGTGAGTGCATGCGCAATTCTCACGTATTTACAGGAGAAAGAAATCAGCCAATGGTAGCAAGTGATTTGTTCGCGCCACATATGCCTCAGTCAAATTTGAATTAATTTAGAATATTCGCTCTACACTACACACTATTCGCTCAGTGTGCAACTTTTAAAGAATTGAGAAAAGAAATACTATGATATAGCATAAATACGAAAAAATATCTGCGGCAAAGCTGAGAAGAATAGTATTAAAGATGTTTCAAGGCAGAAATACAAAGAAAATGAAAATTACTCACCCAAAATGTGATTATTCTCTGTGAGGGCATCTTGCTTCTTCGTAGGAGCGTTTTATAAACAGTAATATTTACATGAGCTCCTCATAGTCTTCTCATAACATCGTTTTATATCACATCATAGCACATAAATCATGCAATAAATTATAAGTAACATAACAAAGAACTAATGGTCCCTCCGCTCCTCTCACACCCAGATTCTATAGATACTCGCACTCACTACCTCCCGTGACCCGCGCACTGCTAGGACTGCCTGCGCCACCTGCTGTCTGACAACAGCGACCTCGTGAAAATGCTGTACGGCAGGCGCTAGGTGAGCGAACGAGAGTGGTAACGGAGAAGAGTCCTCTGAACGAAACTGTTAACTCACTCAACAAGAGTCGTTCACCTGAGTACACCTTTGGTATATATGCACAAGCATCTGTGACCTCATATCACATTCTCCGATGCACATACCGGCAACCAGCCGGTAACACTCATTTTGAAGAGTAACACACCACTATTTTATACTCTGGAAAATTTGAAGGAGGGAAGGGAGAGAACGGAAGATTATTGATAAGTTAAATGAAAATTAATTTAATCAGAGAGATGGTTCTCATAATTTTAATTTTCAAAAAACAGGATGGGTCGATAAGCGTTGCTAAACACTTTGCTTTTTTCCCTACAATGCAAGTAATAAAAAACGTTTTGCTTTATATTGACCAACCCAGCGGGATATAATAAGCTAACTTTTGGTATATCTAGTTTTCATATAGGTCGCTTTCTATTTTTGCGCTTTCTATTTTAGCGCAAATTCGTGTATCTAATTTTTACTACAGTTGCGTAATATATGCCAAATAATTATGTAAAAAACCTCGAAGACAATGTGATATCTAATTGAAAATGTAAATACTTAAGTATAACCAAAACAATAGTGTACTCTCATGTGTATGTTAAGAAATATCATTTTTAAAGGGATTTTATTTAAAGACTTTTGAAAAATAATGATTTATGTCAAATAAATTGTTTATTATGGTAATATATATTTTTTCTTCACAAAAATAATATTTGATTTGCAAATCAAAATGTCATTTTAAACTAGGTATTTTGGACCAATTTTACTAACTGAATTAGAAAATTATTTCATTGTTTTGTAATTTCAAATATAAATTATAAAATGAAAACCTACCCTTATTACTTATTCTTTAAATGACAATAACATGAATACAAGTGGAAATAACTGTTCAATTCTTAAGGAATTGCCAGTGCATTGTACAACATGTTTTCTTTATCAACTGTACCGGATGAAACCATAAACCTAAGAAGAGTATGTTTAAAATATGAAAAAAAAAAAACGTTTCAACTCTTAAGTGAAACATTCCCACTGACAAAAACTTCTCAAACAAACAATAGAAAACTTCCTCTCTTACAAGGAAAGGTCCGATTTTTTTGATCTGTTGATATTTTGTAGATTTCAAAAAATATTCGACACATTTTTTCTTTTGTGCTAATTTGGCAATATATGGGTAAAAACAACCCCTAAAGTTTATCCAGAAAAATGCATTTTTGCAGTTTTCTCAAAAAGGATTCCAGATAACTTAATCAAACAATGTCATATTTTTACATTTTATGAGACCTTTAAAATCATATAATTTTTTCTGATAATAAAAAATCATATAATATTTTGCAACCCCTATTTTTTATATAGAGGTAAAACCATTTTTTTACAATAACATTTTTCTGAAAAAAGTTATCTTGTAAAGAAAATAAATTTAAATCTTATACTAATTTAAAGATAAAGTAAATTAACTTCAGATGTACTTCAGGATTCTTGCAAAAATTGCAATATAAGGGTGAAAACCACCCCTAAATCAACACCATCAGGGTCCTTTTTCTTTTAAACAATACCTGTAGAATTATAAGTGATATTTATGTTTTTGAGGTTGCTGATTATGAATGTAATGACAAATTTTCAATATCCAAAATGGCTGAATCAATATGGCGGATTCAAATTTTAAAAAACATTTGCATCATTAAAAAATGATTTTCCAGGTAAGGTTCAGAGATAAATTTCATGGAATTTTTTAAATATTTTGGTAATTTGAAGCTTTAAAAAAAATATTCGATACATATTTTTTCTTTCGTGCTAATTTGGCCGTATATAGATAAAAACCACCCCTAAGTCAACAAAGAAATAACATTAAAAACTATTCCAAAGGGAACAACAGGGAAAATTCAACCATTGGATGTTTATGGTTTCAGAATTTGGAAAAATTATGTCAGACAGTTTTCCGATAGTGTCATTCTAATGAACAAAGATTTAAATTTACATTTACATAATAATATAATCATACTTCAATCTTTGGTCCATAATCAACTATCATCTCAAAGATATAATAATTTATTTAGGTGCTCCTGGTACAAGAGTGAATATACTGAAACAAAGCCAGATGATTTTGAGAACCAAGTAGCATTTAGTTTTGGAGAAGGTTCCAGCATTAGATGTGAAGTACCAGAATGCACAAATACTGCAATTATAAGATGTTCCTGGTGTGAAAAATCTTTGTGTTTGAAGTATTTTTTTCATGACTACCATTATTGTTCTAATTATGTAATATAATATTAATAGAACATAATTATCATGTAAGCATTAAAATTTTAATAAATTATTTTGAGTTAAAAATATTTTATTATAAAAATTTTATATTTAAAAAATCAAATTATTTTGAGCACATTTCCTTTTTATTTTTCATTTATTTGCAACCATTCTTGATTTTTAAAATATTAAATAGAAAATCCATAATAATATTTAATAAAACTTAACTGACAATATTTTTATTTTCTAACAAATTTCAAAATTTTCTTTCTAAAAATATTATTAAAAATTCATGATCAGTTATCATAAAAGCTTTTATATTGTGAATCATATAAAATTTTAAATTATTTTCAAACATTAAAATGCCAGATTTAATCATGTTATTATCATTTCAAATATCTAAAATTAGATATTATACACATAATTAGGAATCTTGAAAACATAAATACTATATGTAATTTAAGCAGTAATTTTAATTGAAAAAAAGCCCTCTAACTTAGGGGTTGTAATTTAGGAGTAGTTTTAACCATAAAAAAGTAATTTTCTCAAAAATACTAAAACATCTTATCATTAATTTCATTTCATCTTTAATCTGGAAAAAGTTTTAAATTTATTACCTTAATTGCATAATTTTTTCAAGAAATATGGTTTAACCTTTTTTTAAAAATGACAATTGCAACCTTTAGCAAAAAATTACATGATTTTAAAAGTCTAATAAATTGTGAAAGAGTAATATTGGTTTGAATAAGTTATCTTGAATACTTTTCAAAAAACAGCAAAAATGTGTTTTTCGGGGTAAAGTTTAGGGGTGGATTTTATCCAAAATACGGCCTGATTAGCAGGAAAGAAAAAAATATGTGTCGAATATTTTTTTTAAAAGCTTCAAATTACCAAAAGATGAAAAAAATCGGCGAGGTACACCTCGGGACCTTTCCTTGTTAGTAACATTTTGATATCAATTCTCACGAGTAAGAAGAATTTTAAAAGTATTTTATGACCACAATATCTTACAAAATAAACATGTTTTATTCTCAGCACACGCCACGACGCCGTCGTTACATCCTTCTTTGCTCCGTTTTTTTTCTGAAATATCAGTTTTGTATCGATAGCAACATCTTTCGGAAGACTTACAAGAATTAAGATCTTGAGTTTATTCTGTGATTCTTTCATTGCTTATCCTTTTTCTCCATTTAATTCCAATTTAGTCAGTTCATTATCATTGAATCTTCACGGGGGTGCATTTAAATTATGGTGTCACTGTAGTACACAATCTTTTCTGTGTACATTTAAATACTCTTCCCGACGATGTTCCCGTTTAAGCTTTGTCTTTCAGCTGCATTATTATCAGCAGAAAATCCCTTGGTCATTCATTTATTCTACATGAACAGGACTTTCTTTTAAGGCAATCAGCGCCGAGTTTTTGAGAGTTCTCATCCTTTCCGGATAAATTACCAATTACAACATCGAAATTTAGTTGATTAATTCGGACAATTTCTCTGGTTCTCGGTCTCCACACTATATAACCGTTTCTCACGCCTCACAACAAAAATAATATTTTCTGAATAAGGGTTAAATTTGGATCGCCCTCTGTCTCTGAGTACATAACAATATGGACGTAAAAAATCTTTAATTGTGTTAATGTACACTCTTTTGATACCACATTTCGGCAGGAACCAAGCCGTTGGATGTACTAGCAGTTGGACCTCTGTTTATCATTCACGGCAAACAAAATAGAATCCTCCATACGAACTTTGACAATTTCGCATCTGATATCATGCAACGGGTTCTATTAAGAATTGTCCGATTCATTTTTTGTTGTAGATTGTACGCTGTTGACTACATTACTTCTATGCCATTTTCTTCGCTTTTTTTCCCTTCAACATTGGTGAGGTGTATTCTCCACCATTATCATACCTGAGTGCACACTTTGTATTCAGTCTTGCTTCGACATAGTTTTTAGATTTATCTATTCCTTCCCTTTTTAACAAACGCACGTCCATAAATAAAGGAAAATATGAGAAAGTACTTTTTACTGTTAAGAGTCGGAAGATCAATTTTGTCACCCAATATGCATTTTAAAACTTTTTGCCTTTCATTCATCAGGCAATGACATATATTGTGACTTCGCCTCATTACTTCGAATGCAAACATCACACAACTTAATATTGTAGAAAAATTTACCCCAAGTGCCATTCGTCAGTGAATATGTCTCCATAATCCAGTACAAATGCACTTTAACAGGTAATTATTACTTTAAAGAAATAGTAACCGTAAAATTCACCTTCCATCGTCATTTTCCTTAGTGAAAAATTTATCTGCATTGTGTTAAAGTTCATCATCCTGGTCCCAGTTTTCCTTCGCGTTGAGATGGATTTTATAACAATGACTCTCGACTCTTGAGAAAATAATCTACTATAATATTTTATCTCGAATTATGTTAATTACGATTTTACAAACAATATTTTCTGAATAATCTTAAGATTTTAGAATATGTATTTGTGAAATTACTTTGTTGTATTCTATTAAATACATGTTCTTTGGTTTCCGTTGATATTATGCCCTTGATTGGAATTGATGGGATGGGATTTTTGCTTTCGGAGAGTAAATTAGTTTATTTTCCTCCACATGTTCACACGCAGTTTGTACTGCCTTTTTTGATTATACATTTATTATAATGACACTGGGATACTATCTGATACCAAATGCTGACAGTAGATTGTGTTACATTTTCATATACATCTTATTATTAAGTGTACGTCATATCACATCATATCCCAACTCACATAAAAACATATATGTGCAGATAAAATAAACATATTGGAGTTTAATAAAGGTCATATATCCATATCCAAATTCCTCGCAAACTGTACAGCATCATCCGTCACCGACTAAGTCCACAAAACACCCCTTGTAGATATGTTTATTGTAATTCCGACTTGTTCCATAGTCTGCTTTCTTTCTCTACAATCACATATTAGAGACTGAATTTGGCTCCACTTTTAGAGTCGGCACATCTTCCATGTTCCGTGCATACGCGATTGAGGGTCGTCCATAAATGCGCCGGGTTCATCATCTCCTTAGAGATACATGACCATCTCCGGAGCTGAAGAGAACAGTTGCTTTCCCAGTGATGCCCAAGTGATCCGCAAATAGTGCTTTACCCGTAGAGAGCGGGACATCTTGATTTGAGTCTCCGTTTCTAGATGTTTGATGTTGCCCAACAAGGGGAACAACCAGTCATCTTCGGATACCCTTATAAAAGAGTATTTTTCCATCTTACTTCAGGAGACGGGATGTGGCTTTGGAGTCAGCAAGACCATCTTCCACCTAAACAAATAACCGCCACAGCAGGAACGCACCCACGGGGGGCTTAGGGAGCTGGAGCTATTATCCCCTGAAAGTTTTGACGAAACCAGGTTCCAGCCATGAATTCACCGCTCTTCCAGGGTCTCTGTAAATCTCACAACGTAAACAGAAATATCAGCTTGCAATCATTCAGACTTCTCAACCTCTCAGAGGTCAAAACTTCCTTCATGCGGACATGTTAGCATGACTCATACGCATTGAGGCAATATCAAGATTTCTCATTCATCCAAATACATTGAAACATTTTTAGTACCCTCGGGTGGGGTTTCTCTCGGGTAGGACTCTCAAATATAATTCATAGGGCAGATTTTCTATTAGAAGAGGTTTTTCATATGTTTGTTTCCA